>CM056053.1:76178402-76523402 GCA_029574335.1 Rana kukunoris
AGGCGCGTCCCCGCGGCGATCGAACTGCGCATGCTTCGTTCAGAAATTTCCCGCCGTGCATTGCGCAAAATAACGTTGTTGCGTCAGATTTTTTTTTGAGTAGCGTCATTTACGTACATTCCTATTCCTGGACGACTTACGCAAAAAAAAAATTGAAATTTGACCTGGGAACGGCGGCCATACTTAACATGGGCTGTCTAACTATAGACCAGATTTTTCCTTCCCTAACTTTATGCAGCAAAAAGATGACTACAGATGGCGTAAGAGAATGCGACGGACAATCGTAACTTCGTGGATCGCTGGAAAAAGCTAATTTGCATACCCCGACGCTGAAAACGACACGAACTCTACCCAGCGGGCGGAAAAAGATTGCAGCGTAGATCCGACGGCGTACGAAGACGTAAGCCTGTCGGATCGAAGCCCGAAGCCGCCGTATCATGGTTTGAGTATTCAAACTAATGATATGATGTGGGTAATTTGAAATTACTCCGGTCTTACAGGAGATAGACCGGAGTAATGGCTCTGTGAATCTGGCCCAAGGTCTTCAGCAGATTTGCAGGTATAGGAGGTACCTTTTATATGAAAAACGAAAAGCAAAGGGTAAGCCCCATCTGTAAGAAATGTGGTTGTATCGAAGGTTTTGTATTTGTGGCTTCATCATCTTTCTTTTGGTTAGGGTTTGCTGTGAAAGGTCTTGGAACACCTGAAATCTGTGTCCCTGGAAGATCAAAGCATCTTTATTGTGAGCTGCTTCCAGAAGTTGTTCTTTAGTTTTGAAATAATGAAGTTTAATGTTAATGTTTCTTGGGGGACCATCTTGCTTTCTGGGAGCTAGTGACCTGTGGATCCTATTCATTTTCAAGCGTTCTTCATGAATTGCAGGAGCTAGTTCATGGAATAGTGTAGTAATGGTGGGAAAGAGATCTGTTATAGATTCTGGTACACCACGGATTCGCAGATTAGACCTTCTAGCTCTGTTTTCATATTCTTCCTATCGATTATTTGGCCGCGTACACAAGATCGGTTTGGTCCGATGAAACTGGCTTTAAGGCCAGTTTCATCGGTCCAAACCGAGCGCGTGTACGGCCCATTAGACCGCCGTCCATCGGACCAAAGTTTTAAAACTTGCTTTAAAATCGGTCCGATGGACGCCTGACCATCGGATCAAAACGATGGTTAGTATGCAAAAGCATCGGACCAATCAGAATCAAGTTGACGCGTGCTTGGAAGCATTGAACTTTGTTTTTTTTCAGCACGTCGTTGTGTTCTACGTCACCGCGTTCTGACCCGATCGGATTTTGGACTGATGGTGTATATGCACATCAGGCCACTTCCGTCGGACCATTCTCATCGGGTTGGACCAATCATGTGTACACGGGCCTTAAGGGAAATATTGTCTTCCTTAAGTAGTTCCAATTCATCATTATAATTTGCAGTTATTTCATCTATTTCTTCCATTCTTTGTTCCAGTACAGATGTTCGTCTTCCTACCTCACGGATTTCTCGTGTCAGTTTTTCTGTAATGGTATCTGAGGTGTTTTGCAGTGCCCTTTGTAGGACTCTTTCAAATTGGGAGATAAGGTCTGAATTGGGTGAAGTACCCTGTAGAATATTCGGGTTCAAACTGAGGTCAAATTCAGGTTCAGGCTCAATATCATAAGTTGTCTGAGTTTTACTCAGTTTCTGTGAGTGAGGTAATGATGAGCAGGGGGGGAAGATGCTGCAGCCATTTTACTTGCAGCTCTCCTCAGCGCTTCAGGGACTTTTGCTGGTTTAAGTTTTGATTTTTTTTATGCTGTACATCATATAATTATGAGCCTGAGAGTAATGTTTATCTGCCGGTTACCGTTTCAATGTAGAAAGCGTCTTCAACTTGTATTATTTCGGTTAATCAATAGGTATGGAGCACTAGGTGGACATTACCTGCCTAGTCAGCCTCACGCATGCACCTCCCAAAAAGATATTTCCACACCTAGGAATGTTTCACCATCTCTCTCATAGACAAAGCAAATGAAATTAGATCATTGTGTAGTATATTTATTTTGTAACCAAACCATCATTGCATAAAAGCTAAACAATAAGGACAATACATAAAACTCACATGCAGAGCTGCTGCCTGGATCCTAGGAAAGCAGCATAACCGTGCATAGGCTCTGCCCAACTAGCTTCATCCCAAAAGACTGTGTGCATTACATATTCCTGACCCCTGCATTCTGTACGTTACTTACTCCTGGCCCCTGCATTCTGTCCATTACTTACTTCGGGCCCCTGCATTCTGTACGTTACTTATTCCTGGCCCCTGCATTCTGTACATTACTTATTCCTGGCCCCTGCATTTTGTACGTTACTTATTCCTGGCCCCTGCATTCTGTACGTTACTTATTCCTGGCCACTGCATTCTGTACGTTACTTATTCCTGGCCCCTGCATTCTATATGTTTTTTTTTTTTTTTTAATCTTTATTATTTTTCCTTTTCTCATTTAGTACAAACATTTGCCTTTCGGCATCCTTTACAATTCAATTAAAATTCATAATAAACATTTTTACATTCTCGTATTATTACATTTTCCTTGTCTTTTTACCCCTATACCCCCCCCCCCTCCCCGCTCTCTACATAAAAAATCCATCCATCACCAGTTTTGGTGGTGCGACACTCGCATCTCCCAGCCAGGAATGCCAAATCTCCTCAAATTTACCCACTGCCTTCCTCCGTTTATAAGCCAGGTGTTCTCTACCCAACATTAACGTACGCAATCCATTGCTTCCCTGTGGGGACCGTAGGAGCCATCCAGTAACGTGCAATGAGCTTTCTTGCCAAGTACAGCAATCTTGTTACCATATAATATTTTCCTTTTTGTATACTTTCCAGCGTCAATGGTCCCAAGAAAATATACCTGGGGATCCAATGGAACTGGTACCTGGGCCACTCTGGTATTGCACTGGAAGACTTCCTCCCGGTACCTATGGAGCTTTGGGCATCTCCATATCAAATGTATGAAGTCCCCTTGCTGTACTTTCCACTTTGGACACATGGGAGTGTCCCTTTTTCCCCATCTGTGTAGTTGTGCTGCCGTTCTATAAGCCCTGTGTAGGAAAAAGAGTTGCGATAATTTATGGGACGCAGAGACGGACACCACAGGAACAGATTCTAGCGCCCTTTCCCATTGGTCTCCGCCTATCTCCCCAATATCTTCCACCCATTTCCTGCGGCTTCTAAAAGAGGCATGGTTCTGTATTGTTGTAAGCAGTCCCTCATATATTTTTATAATTAGTCCTCTCCGGACATCTGCCTTGCAGGACTACCATCATCAAAGGTGATGGTGATGTTACCACCAGCGATCGTGTTTGTTGCTGTACCTGTAAAGCGTGCCGGAGCTGGAGATATTGATAAAAGCCCCGCGGGGCTAACTGCAATTCCCTACACAGCTGTTCATATGTTTTCAGTACCTCTCCTTCATATAGCTGCGAGAAGAACCAGATTCCCCTCTTTATTTCCAGGAAGTAAAGCCTCGTAAATCCTGTAGCTCTTTACAACTAGGATTATTCCATATTGGAGGAAAAGGTAACACACCCTCTATCATCAAGGTCTTCCATAGCTCCCACCATACCATTTTAAGGAGGATTCCTGTGGGTGCTAAGGGTGGCATACTGGGCAAATCCATCTCAAGATGGGAGGCCGCCTTTAATAAGGGGACCGAACTGGTCACCAAGTTTCTGTTCTGATGAGAGGCCAAAAAAATCCGTTTTGGGGTGGGGGACTGCAAGTCCCCCCCCTATCCTTTCCATATTGCAGAGTGGCTAAACTGATCCTAGCTACCTTTTTCTTCCATATCAACCCCCACATCAGTGTATCAATTCTTTTGAACCATTTATTTGATATCCACATAGGAGAATTGTGGAAGATATATAAGAGTTGTGGGGCCCATACCATTTTTATTAGGTTGGCATTCTGTATGTTACTTATTCCTGGCGCCTGCATTCTGTATGTTACTTATCCCTGGCTCCTGCATTCTGTAAGTTACTTATTCCTGGCTCCTGCATTCTGTATGTTACTTATTCCTGGTCCCTGCATTCTGTACGTTACTTATTCCTGGCCCCTGCATTCTGTATGTTACTTATCCCTGGCTCCTGCATTCTGTAAGTTACTTATTCCTGGCTCCTGCATTCTGTGCATTACCTACTTCTGACCCCTGCACTCCATGCATTTTGCACTTTTGACCTCTGCACTATGTGTTACTTATTATCAAGTGGCTTGAAAGGGAGATGAGAGCCAGAAGATGAGCAGCACTTCTGAATTAAGAAGCAGTTTAGTTTAGATTTATACAGGAGAGCTGCTCCTTTCCCTACCACCTTCTCTGCCCTTTCAGTTCACTTCTATCCCAGCATTTTAGTGACCACTTTACCAATTGCTTTCAATGACTCCGTCACCAGAGGGCATTTTTGGCGACCCAGAATTGTCCAGCTCTACGCTGACAGTGGTTTTACTTGACAGGAAGTAAAGGAAAGTGTGCCGCTGAAATAAAACACTGATAAGGGTTCTAGTCTTTCCCTATTCTTACAAAAATAAACCTTTTTTTTGCATATTTCTGTCTGTATTTCTGTTGGAAATGTACCTAACTGCCTGAACAAATGACACATAATTGACATGGTGTATTCATTCTCATAAGCTAAATTGACAAAAAAGCAGATTTGTCACATAAAAAGTAAGAACATCCATGCATTTGCCACCATCTCAAATCCATGAAATTAAAATCGTGTTGCAGATTAGGTGTCAATGATTAGCACCTTCTAAAGCAGACCTAGATGGATGGGCTCAGCCTGTCCTATGCAAACCACAGGTATCTAGGATCTGGTGTTCTATTGGCTGTTGATATTTGTGATATTATTATGCCAGGAGCAAATGAGCTCTCTAATGCCACGTACACACGGTCGGAATTTCCGACAACAAATGTTCGATGTGAGCTTGTTGTCGGAAAATCCGACAGTGTGTATGCTCCATCGGACATTTGCTGTCGGAATTTCTGACAACAAAAGTTTAAAAGCTGTTTCTTAATTTTTCAGACAACAAAAGTTCTTGTTGGAAATTCCGATCATCTGTATGCAATTCCGACGCACAAAAATCCTCGCTGCATAACACTCCCCAGAAAGAAGGTTGTGGATGCCTTTTAAATCTGGCAAGGAACCTAAAAATAAATAAAATACCAAGTGTCAATGAAGTACAAGGAAGTTCATTGAGAACTACAAGCCACCTGCAGTTTTGGAAGACTAACCACTTAACCCCCGGACCATATTGCTGCCCAATGACCAGAGCACTTTTTGCGATTCGGCACTGCGTCGCTTTAACTGACAATTGCGCGGTCATGCAACGTGGCTCCCAAACAAAATTGGCGTCCTTTTTTTCCCACAAATAGACCTTTCTTTTGGTGGTATTTGATCATCTCTGCGGTTTTAATTTTTTGCGCTATAAACAAAAATAGAGCGACTATTTAAAAAAAATTCAATATTTTTTTACTTTTTTCTGTAATAAATATCCCCCAAAAATATATAAAAAACTTTTTTTTTTTCCTCAGTTTAGGCCAAAACTTTATCTTCTACATATTTTTCTTAAAAAAAAAATCGCAATTAGTGTTTATTGATTGGTTTGTGCAAAAGTTATAGCGTTTACAAAATAGGGGGTAGTTTTATGGCATTTTTATTATTATTATTTTTTTTACTAGTAATGGCGGCGATCAGAGTTTTTTTTCAGTTCTGCGACCTTATGGCAGACACTTCGGACACTTTTGACACATTTTTGGGACCATTGGCATTTTTTTAGCGATCAATGCTATAAAAATGCATTGGATTACTATAAAAATGTCATTGGCAGTGAAGGGGTTAACACTAGGGGGCGGGGAAGGGGTTAAGTGTGTTTCTGGGTGCGTTCTAACTGTATGGGGGGGTGGACTCACTAGGGGAAATCACTGATCTTCTGTTTATACATTGTATGAACAGAAGATCAGCGTTTCCCCCGCTGACAGGATCGGGAGCTATGTGTTTACACACATAGCTCCCGATCCCTGCTCTGTAATGAGCGATTGTGTGTGCCCGGCAGTCACAGATCCAGCCATCCCTGCGCAATACTCTGCAAAACGCCTACCCCTGTGCAATACTCTGCAATACGCCTACCCTCTGTGCAATACTCTGCAATACCCCTACCCCCTGCGCAATGCTCTGCAATACCCCTACCCCCTGCGCAATACTCTGCAATACCCCTACCCCCTGCGCAATACTCTGCAATACCCCTACCCCCTGTGCACTACCCCTACCCCCTGCGCAACTCTGCAATACCCCTACCCCCTGCGCAATACTCTGCAGTACCCCTACCCCCTGCACAATACTCTGCAATACCTGGCCAATACTCTGCAATACCCGGAAAATACTTTGGAAAACAAAATGCGTTTTAACCACTTCCTGCCTGTCGGCCGTCATATGACGTTCTTGAATTTGTGCAGGGATATCTGAATAATGCCTGCAGCTACAGGCTTCATTCAGATATCATCTTTTTCAGCCGGTGATTCCCTACACCGTAAGAATAATCATGGCGGCTATTATGCCTCTTAATTATTCTTACGGGAGGCAAAAGGGGACGTCCCCCCCCTCCCTTCGCCCTCCGGTGCTTCTTCCGACTCACCGCTACGATCGAAGCCAGGATCGTTTTTTTTTTCAGGCTTTCCAGCCTAGAGGTGAGATGTGGGGTCTTATTGACCCCATATCTTACTGTAAAGAGGACCTGTCATGCTATATTCCTATTACAAGGGATGTTTACATTCCTTGTAATGGGAATAAAAGTGATCAAAACATTTATTTTTGGGGAAAAACATGTCAAACCGCACACGCAAGTCCCGTCCACATATGAAAACGGTGTTCAAACCACACATGTGAGGTATCGCTACGAACGTTAGAGTGAGAGCAATAATTTTGGCCCTAGACCTCTTCTCCAACTAAAAAGATGTAACCAGTAAAAATATTTAAAGCTTCACCCAAGGGGATTTTTAAGTAGCGAAGTTTGGCGCCATTTCACAAGCGTGTGCAATTTTGAAGGGTGACATGTTGGGTATCTATTTACTCGGCGTAACTTCATCTTTCATATTATGCAAAAACATTCGGCTAACTTTTATTTTTTTTTAAAAAAATTTAAAAGCACAAAAGTGTTTTGTTTCCAAAAAACGTGTTCGAAAAAAATTGCTGTGCAAATGCCATGCGTGATAAAAAGTTGCAACGACCGCCATTGTATTCTCTAGGGTCTTTGCTAAAAAAGCATATATAATTTTTTTGGGTTGTATGTAATTTTCTAGCAAATAAATGATGATTTTTACATGTAGGAGAGAAATGTCAGAATTGGTCTGGGTGCTCCAGAACGCCTGATGGTGCTCCCTGCATGTTGGGCCTCTGTATGTGGCCACGCTGTGTAAAAGTCTCACACATGTGGTATTGCCATACTCGGGAGCAATAGCAGAATGTGTTTTGGGGTGTAATTTGTGATATGCATATGCTGGTGTGTGAGAAATAACCTGCTAATATCAACATTTTGTGAAAAAAAAAAATATAAATAAAATCTTGATTTTTGCAAAGAATTGTGGGAAAAAATTACAACTTCAAAAAACTCACAATGCCTCTTTCTAAATACCTTGGAATGTCTTCTTTCCAAAAAGGGGTCATTTGGGGGTATTTGTACTTTTCTGGCATGTTAGGGTCTCAAGAAATTAAGTAGGCCGTCAGTACTTCAGGCGTGATCAATTTTCAGATATTGGCACCGTAGCTTGTGGACCCTATAACTTTCACCCAGACTAAATAATATCCAAATTTATTTTTATTTTTTTACCAAAGATATGTAGCAGTATACATTTTAGGCCAAATTTATGAAGAAAAATTACTTTTTTTGCAAAAAAAAGAAATGAAAAAGAAAATAATTTTTTTACAAACTTTTCGCTCTTTTTTTCATTTATAGCGAAAAAAAACCAAAAAAAAACGCAAAGGTGATCAAATACCACCAAAAGAAAGCTCTATTTGTGGGCAAAAAAAGGACAAAAATAGTTTTTGGTTACAGTGTTGTATGACTGAGTTATTGTCATTCAAAATGTGAGAGCACCGAAAGCTGAAAATTGGTCTGGTTATTAAGGGTGCTTAAGTGCCCAGTGGTCAAGTGGTAATTTACAGATTTCCATGAATGACGTGTACATGCTGGCAGAGCTCCACAGGGACTGGGTAGGGGAGCCCCCTAAATATGGGTGTAATGTATCGCATGCTCCAAAAGGTAAACTCCTTTTAACCTGCATGCGAGGTCTGCCAGATAAAGGCCTTTTCTGTTCTGGTAAAAGTTAATTTTTATTTATTTTTTAAAATAACAAACATGTCATACTTTCCTCCACTGTGCATGTCGTTTTGCACAGAGTGCCCCCGAATGTTTTCTGGGATCCCTCGGCAGCTGTCTCTGCTTTTCCCCACTTCAGATAACCCCCTCTGGGAAGCTCTCTCCCAAGGGTGTGTCCTTGCAGGCGCACTCCCGAGTTCTGCTTTCGGCATCCATAGCCGCCGAGTGCAGGACTCGGCGCCCACGTCATTTCTATTGTGTAGCCAGGAAAGGTGTTGAAGGGAAATGGCATAAAAAAAAAAATCACATGGGGTTTTAACAACTCCCTATATAAAAATAAAGACAAGTTTGGCTTTATACTTGTACTTTACCACAAGATTCCCTGCCTTATGATAATTGAATTTCTAATTATCAATATTTGATTTCCAATGCCGTAGTCTAGGTCCGAGTAATGATCTGCTCTCTTTACTTTTCGTTTTTTCCCCACTTCCAGTGCCACCATAGCGCTGAGCTTGCAGTGCCAGGAAGCAGTTGCAGTATATGGACATTCACTTGGGTGAGATTCTTTAACCACTTAAGACCCAGACCAAAATGCTGCTAAAGGACCTTGCCCCTTTTTGCGATTCGGCACTGCGTAGTTTTAACTGACAATTGCGCGGTCGTGCGACGTGGCTCCCAAACAAAATTGGCGTCCTTTTTTCCCCACAAATAGAGCTTTCTTTTGGTGGTATTTGATCACCTCTGCGGTTTTGAAAAAAATTCAGTATTTTTTACTTTTTGCTATAATAAATATCCCCCCAAAATATATATATAATTTATTTTTTTCCCCAGTTTAGGCCGATACGTATTCTTCTACCTATTTTTGGTAAAAAAAATCGCAATAAGCGTTTATCGGTTGGTTTTCGCAAAATTTATAGCGTTTACAAAATAAGTGATAGTTTTATTGCATTTTTATAAATTTTTTTTTTTTTTTACTACTAATAGCGGCGATCAGCGATTTTTTTCGTGACTGCGACATTATGGCGGACACTTCGGACAATTTTGACACATTTTTGGGACAATTGTCATTTTCACAGCAAAAAATGCATTTAAATTGCATTGTTTACTGTGGAAATGACAGTTGCAGTTTGGGAGTTAACCACAAGGGGGCGCTGTAGGATATGTGTGTTCACAGGGTCTGTTTACAACTGTAGGGGAGTGTGGCTGTAGGTGTGACGTCATCCATTACGTCCCCCTATAACAGGGCTTCAGCTCCGGGGACCCCCGGTCCCGGTCCCGGAGCTTCGGACCGGGTCACGGGAGCGCGCCGCGGGCGGGCGCCCGTGACCCACGGCTGGGTACTAGAAACCAACGTATATATATGTTGATGTGCCCAGCCGTGCCATTCTGCTGACGTAAATGTTCAGTAGGCGGTCCTTAAGTGGTTAACCACCTAAGTACCTTGGGTGTTTTTCAGATTTGGTGTTTACAAGACTAAAACATTTTTTTTTTGCTAGAAAATTACTTAAAACCCCCAAACATTATTTTTTCTAACACCCTAGAGAATAAAATGGCGGTCATTGCAATACTTTTTGTCACACCGTATTTGCGCAGCGGTCTTACAAGTGCACTTTTTTTGGAAAAAAATCACTTTTTTGAATAAAAAAATAAGACATCAATAAATTTGGCCCAATTTTTTTATATATTGTGAAAGATAATGTTACGCTGAGTAAAATGATACCCAACATGTCACGCTCGTGGCATGGCGTCAAACTTTTACCCTTAAAAATCTCAATAGGCGACGTTTAAAAAATTCAGTGATCAGTGAACAGTGATCTCGCGCCGAATCCGCCACAGAGACCACCGTTATCGTAAAGAGGACCGCTCATGCTAAAGATGGATAGCTCGGTTGTGGCAGCAGCTGCTGCCGTTACCGAGATATGCATCTTTAACCACTTCCCGCCCGGCCAAGAGCAGATTTACGGCCGGGAAGTGGTTATGAAATCGTGACTGGACGTTCTCAAACGTCTTGCACGATTTCATGCCGCGCGCCTGTGGGGGCGCGCGGCGATGGCTGGTGCGGGGTGTCAGTCTGACACCCTGCATCACCGATCTCGGTAACGAGTCTCCGGCGGAGGCTTGCTACCACGTGATCAGCCGTGTCCAATCACGGGTGATCACGATGTAAACAGGAAGAGCCGTAGATGGCTATTCCTCACTCGCGTCTGACAGACGCGAGTACAGGAGAGCTGATCGGCGGCTCTCCTGACAGGGGGGGTTCACGCTGATTGTTTATCAGCGCAGCCCCCCCTCGTATGCCCACACTAGACCACCAGGGATGCCCACACTGGCAGGGCAAAAAAAAACCTTAAAAAATAAATAAAAAATACAGGTAAAAAAGAAAAAGAAAGATGCCAGTCAGTGCCCACACATGGGCACTGACTGGCAACATATACATCAGTGCCACCCCTCAAAGACCATCAGTGCCACCCCACAGTGTTTTTCAGTGCCACCCCTCCGTGCCAATCCATGCCCAGTGCCCACCTATCGGTGCCCATCTGTGCCACCCATAAGTATCCATCACAGCCACCCATAAGTGCCACCCATGAGTGCCATTCTGTGCCGCCTATGAGTTCCCAGTGCTGCCCATGAGTGCCCATCAGTGCCGAATACCAGCGCCGCCTATCAGTGCCCATCAGTGCCACCTCATCGGTGCCCATCAGTACTACCTCATCAGTGCCCATCGATGCCGCCATATAAGTGCCCGTAATTGAAAAAGAAAACATACTTATTTGTAAAAAAAGTTAACAGAAAAAAATAAAAATTTATTTTTTTTTCTAAATTTTCAGATATTTATTACAGAAAAAAGTAAAAAATATTGAATTTTTTTTAACCACTTGTGACCGGCCCCACGTCCAAAGACGTCACGTTTTTGAAGATGGATATCTCGGTAACGGCAGCAGCTGCTGCCACAACCGAGATATCCATCTCTTCGTGGGGCGGTCCTGTTAACGATAACGGCGGTCATCGCGGCGGATTCGCCGCGAGATCGCCGTTACCGGCGGCGGGAGAGGGTGCCCCCCCCCTCCCGCCGCTCTCCCGCGCCCTCCGCCGCTTACCGTAGCCGTCGGTAGCGGCGGAGGCGATCGGGTCCGCTCGTTGCCTGTCCGGGGATGTGACTGAGGGAAAAAATGTCCCTCAGCCGTCCCCCTCTCTCTGCTGGGCGGAAGTGACGTCAAAACGTCATTTCCGCCCAGCGTCTTAAAGAGACATTTAATATGTTTACATTTTGCCCTTTTTTTTTTTTTTTGCATTTAAGCCTGAATATGAGATCTGAGGTCTTTTTGACCCCAGATCTCATATATAAGAGGACCTGTCATGCTTTTTTCTATTACAAGGGATGTTTACATTCCTTGTAATAGGAATAAAAGTGATAATTTTTTTTTTTTTTTTTTTTCAGTGTTAAAAATTATAAAATAAAGAAAAATAAAAACGAAAACCAAAAAAAAATTTTTTTAAAGTGCCCCGTCCCGACGAGCTCGCGCGCAGAAGCAAACGCATACGCGAGTAGCGCCCGCATATGAAAACGGTGTTCAAACCACACAAGTGAGGTATCGCCGCGATCGTTAGAGCGAGAGCAATAATTCTAGCCCTAGACCTCCTCGTCATCTCAAAAAATGCAACCTGTAGAATTTTTTAAACGTCGCCTATCGAGATTTTTAAGGGTAAAAGTTTGACGCCATGCCACGAGCGGGCGCAATTTTTATGCGTGACATGTTGGGTATCATTTTACTCGGCGTAACATCATCTTTCACAATATATAAAAAAATTGGGCCAAATTTATTGTTGTCTTATTTTTTAATTCAAGAAAGTGAATTTTTTCCAAAAAAAGTGCGCTTGTAAGACCGCTGCGCAAATACGGTGTGAGAAAAAGTATTGCAATGACCGCCATTTTATTCTCTAGGGTGTTAGAAAAAAAAATATATATAATGTTTGGGGGTTTTAAATAATTTTCTAGCAAAAAAAACTGTTTTAGTCTCGTAAGCACCGAATCTGAAAAACAGGCTCGGTAATGAAGTGGTTAAAATAGTCGCTCTATTTTTGTTTATAGCGCAAAAAATAAAAACCGCAGAGGTGATCAAATACCACCAAAAGAAAGCTCTATTTGTGGGGAAAAAAGGACGCCAATTTTGTTTGGGTGCAGTGTAGCATGACCGCACAATTGTCATTCAAAGTGCGACAGTGCTGAAAACTGAAAATTGGCTTGGGCGGGAAGGTGCGTAAGTGCCTGGTATCGAAGTGGTTAAAATACTGACGTACATGTACATGAGCGGGTCCTTAAGTGGTTAATTAACCCACCCATTTCCCTTTGTGCTGCAACCGGTGACTCAAATATTCAAGGCCCATGCTTGTGTAACGCAGAAAAAAACTATATTTTAAATATTTTAAGCACAGTTTTCCAAGTTGTTTGCTAAATATTTTTTTTTAAAACTGCCATGGTTAGTTTTCAATAAGTTGTTTTATGTTTAGCAGTGCCTTTGAACTGTGCTTTAGAATCTACTTTAAAGTGAATCGGCATATGCTTACTTCTCTCTCCCTCACCTGATTCTCTGTTCAGCCACTGGTAATGAAAGCAAAGCCCTATGTAAGCTATGAGCTACAGACTCCCAGTTTGAGAGAGCGAGACAATGGGCCTGGCACTGTCAAATGGTGAGTCGTGTGCTCCTCCATACCTAGAAATACCAGGTATTTATTTACTTTGCCTATCAGTTAATAGGAAACTTGCATATTGAATATTTCCTTATTATTTGTTGTCTAGTTGCCTCACAAATATCGAATAAAAGCCTCTAATATCCTGGTTAGCTCATGTAATAGGGATGTGATTGTAAATTGTCTGTAGATGGACAAGCCAGCCCACTAATCTCCTTTCAGAAATGTGCCATTTTCCTTAGAAGGTCACATTGGTGCTTGCAAAGGTAATGGGCTTTTGGGGGTTGTCCATTCCTTACACACATGTCTATATACTACAGTTATCACTTGGAACATTCTGTCTCATCTCCAGAGTTGCATCATGCAAGCGTCTAGTCTGATTATCTGGCCACGCCTTTATGGGGCTACTCTGTGGTGAAACAGCATCTTTAGTTAAGTATTCTTGTTATATTTTCAAATATTATTTGTGTCTGTAGCTGTCATTACTTTTAACCACTTAACGACCGCGCCATAGTCGAATGACGGCTACAGTGTGGCTCGATAACTCTGGGTGGGCGTACACTGGCGTTGTCCCAGAATCTCAGCCAGCCATCCATCCATACTCAGCAATACTCATCCATCCATCCATGCTCAGCCATCCATCCCTAATCAGTAATATCCATCCATCCATGCTCAGCCATCCCATCCACCCCAGCCATACTCAGCCGTACCCAGCCAAACTTAGCCGTACCCAGCCATACCCAGCCACCATATCTAGCCGTACCCAGCCGTACTCATTCATGCTTAGTCATCCCATCCATGCTCGGCCATCTATGGCTCATCCATCTCCATTCATGATCATCCGTGCCACATCAGTTTTCATCCACGCCACTAGATTGCCTCACAAAAGTAGTCATTAGATTTGACATTTATGCCCCTAGAACACCTGATGGTGCTCCCTGCATGCTGGGCCTCTCTATATGGCCGGGCTGTGTAAAAGTCTCATATGTGGTATCACCATACTCAGGAGGAGTAGGAGAATTCATTTTGGGGTGTAATTTTTGACATGTACATGCTATGTCTTAGAAATATTGTATACATGGACAACTTTTCGTTACACATTTTCCAAAAATCACGTTTAAAAGACTCATTATGCCTCATAGATTATACGTTGGGGTGTTTTCTTTCCAAAATGGGGTACTTTTTGGGGCGTTTCCATTGTCCTGGTGCTCCAGGGCCTTCAAAAGTGAAAGAAGTAGTCAAGAAATTAGATTTGTAATTTATGCTACAAGAATGCCTGATGGTGCTCACTGCATGTTGGGCTTCTGTATGTGACCACGCTGTGTAAAAGTCTCACACATGTGGTATTGCCATACTCAGGAGGAGTAGTAGAATGTGTTTTGGGTGTAATTTGTGCTATGCATATGCTGTGTGTGAGAAATAACCTGCTAATATAACAATTTTGCGAAAAAAGAAAAAACATTCTTGATTTTTCAAATAATTGTAGGAAAAAAATACTTAAAAAAACTCACCATGCCTTATACTAAATACCTTGGAATGTCTACTTTCCAAAAAGGGGTCATTTGTGGGGTATTTGTACTTTCCTGGCTTGTTGGGGTCTCAAGAAATGAGATGGGCCTTTAGTACTTCAGGTGTGATCAGTTTTCAGAGATTGGCACCAAAGCTTGTGGATTCTATAACTTTCAGAATGACCAAATAATATACACTGATTTGGGTTATTTTTACCAAAGATATGTAGCAGCATACATTTTGGCCAAAATGTATGAAGAAAATTTGCAAAATGTTATAACCGAAACGAAGAAAAATTATATTTTTTTTTTTACAGAATTTTCATTTTTTTTTCTTTTAGAGTGCAAAAAAAAAACCCAGCGGTAATTAAAGCGATTGTATACCCGCATAACTTCTTTTTTTTTTTTTACACCTGCAAGGGAAAAGCCATAATGAGCTAGTATGCACCGCATATTAGCTCATTATGAAATACTTACCTTAAAACGAGGTGAGAGGAACTTACCTGGTCCACGCCGAGTGAGATGTCATCTTGCTCCGGCGTGTCTTCCGGGTATCATCGCTCCAGCGCTATTATTGGCTGGAGCGGCGATTGACGTCACTCCCGCGCATGCGGAAGATTTCAATTCGGCAAGGTCCGGCAGCTGCTGGTCCTTTCGCCATGGATCCCCCTCTGCGCATTCGCCCCTGCAATTGCAGCGGTGCATTGTGAGGGGAATATCTCCTAAACCATACAGGTTTAGGAGATATTCTTTATACTTACAGGTAAGCCTTATTATAGGCTTACCTGTAAGTGAAAGTGGTAGTATAGAGTATACTCAGAGGCATTGCTAGGGGGGTGCGGGGGGTGACACCCGCTAGAGGGGTGACGCCATCGCTTTTTTTTTTAAATGTTTTTTTTTTTTAATGAGTTTGTGGGGGGGGTGCAGACGTGTAGGGGGGTGTGGGGGTGCAGACGTGCGGAGGTTGTGGGGGTGCAGCAGATGTGCAGAGGGTGTGGGGGGGTGCAGACGTGCGGTCCGTGCGGGCACCTCTAACACCGCCCGCTGATCAGCGCTCCTCCTATGTGTTTACATTCAGTGAGGAGGAGGCGCCAGAGGGACACACTGCTGTATGTGTATCTGCGGCCGCGCTGTTCTGAGGTCTGAACGTGACATGTGCGGGGGGGACTCGGTTAGAGGGCTGCCTATGCTAATGGGGGGTGTGTGTACTAACTAAGGGGGGATTCTGTACTGATGGGGTTCTCCATTAAGGGGGGGTGTGTATACTCCGGGGGTCTCTGTACTAGAGGGGGATTCTGTACTGATGGGGGTTTGCACTAAGCGGGGTGTGTATACTGCAGGGTCTCTGTACTAAGGGGGGATTCTGTACTATGGGGGTCTGCACTAAGGGGGGGTGTGTATACTCTGGGGGTCTCTATACTAAGGGGGGTTTCTGTACTGATGGGGTCTGCACTAAGGGGGGTGTGTATACTGCAGGGTCTCTGTACTAAGGGGGATTCTGTACTGATGGGGGTCTGCACTAAGGGGGGTGTGTGTACTCCGGGGGTCTCTGTACTTAGGGGGGATTCTGTCCTGATGGGGGTCTGCACTAAGGGGGGTGTGTGTACTCCGGGGGTCTCTGTACTTAGGGGGGATTCTGTACTGATGGGAGTCTACAGTAAGGGGTGTGTGTATACTGCGGGGGTCTCTGTACTAAGGGGGATTCTGTACTGATGGGTGTCTGCACTAAGGGGGGTGTGTATACTCCGGGGGTCTCTGTACTTTGTGGGGTTTCTGTACTGATGGGGGTCTGCACTAAGGAAGTGGTGTGTATACTGCAGGGTCTCTGTACTGATGGGGGTCTTCACTAAGGGGGGTGTGTGTACTCCGGGGGTCTCTGTACTTAGGGGGGATTCTGTACTGATGGGAGTCTACAGTAAGGGGTGTGTGTATACTGCGGGGGTCTCTGTACTAAGGGGGATTCTGTACTGATGGGTGTCTGCACTAAGGGGGGTGTGTATACTCCGGGGGTCTCTGTACTTAGTGGGGTTTCTGTACTGATGGGGGTCTGCACTAAGGAGGGGGTGTGTATTCTGCGGGGGTCTCTGTACTAAGGGGGATTCTGTACTGATGGGGGTCTGCACTAAGGGGGTGTGTATAATCCGGTGGTCTCTGTACTTAGGGGGGATTCTGTACTGATAGGGTCTGCACTAAGGGGGTGTGTATACTGCGGGGTCTCTGTACTAAGGGGGGATTCTGTACTGATGGGGGGTCTGCACTAAGGGGGGGGGTGCATTTGTATACTGTGGGGGTCTGTACTAAGGGGGATTCTGTACTGATGGGGGGGTATGCACTAAGGGGGGTCTATACTGATGGAGGGGTCTGCACTAAGGGGGGTGTCTATACTGCGGGTGTCTGCACTAAGGGGGATTCTATACCGTGGAGCAACAGACGGACCGGACCAGCAGGCAGTGCGGCGTCATCCTGAAGGCGACGGCGACCTGTTGTGGGACACGTGAGCTGCCCGGTGCACAGATTTGGAAGTTGAAACCGAGCGAGCAGGCCCACACCAGACACATCGGACTCGTATCGGGAATCGGGATCGGGAGCTGGCTGAAGTGGGAGCGGTATGTAATATAACAAGACAAAGTGCACGTGATATGCTGCATTGTATTGTATTATTTTGTATTGTAGTGTGCATTGTATAATACAGCAGCGCAATGCTGAACACCAGCAGCTATAGAGGGACAACAAATCCCAGCAATAATACATTATACAGGCTGGTTACTATATTA
Organism: Rana kukunoris; assembly: GCA_029574335.1. Taxonomy (NCBI): domain Eukaryota; kingdom Metazoa; phylum Chordata; class Amphibia; order Anura; family Ranidae; genus Rana; species Rana kukunoris. The sequence continues at coordinate 76,195,724 of CM056053.1, forward strand.
TTGCTAGGATTTGTTGTTCCTCTATAGCTGCTGGTATTCTCCATTGCTCTGTATAATGTATTATTGCTGGGATTTGTAGTTCCTCTATAACTGGTCAGTGGTAACCTGCATTGTGCAGTATAATCATTATACGGTGCAATGGAGAATACCAGCAGCTATAGAGGACTACAAATCCCAGCAGCTATAGAGGACTACAAATCCCAGCAATAATACATTATACAGCGTATGAATGGAAAGGTGATGAGCGCAAATTAACTATACTAAAAGGGAGCAAGCAACACTCCTAAAGTGAAAAAAAACCTGTAAACATATACAATCACAGCTGAAGTGAAAATAAAGATTCAACAAGGTAATCCAGTGCTATAGTTATTATTGTCCAGTGATAATAAACAAAACTGTGTGCATCAACCAATACGAAAGCTTCTATCCATATAAGTAAGGGAACAATCCAGACGAATCTTCAATGCCAAATGTGCTCACAGAGCGCTTACCTTCCAACAGGAAGAAAGGGGCCTCAACACAATCCTCAATGATTCTGTTGTCCAGGTCCAGCCAAATCACACGGTGAGTCCGCTCACCGTGAATTTAAACCATGGATGGATTTAAAGAAATAAGGCTCTCATCGTGAAATATGTAAAACTGGGGTAGGTTTAATAGAGCTAAAAACACACTTGCAAGAAAAACGAATAAAAAAGAAGCCAAACAACGGCACTTCCGGTCGGACGGTCGGGGTGTCGCGTCACTTCCGGTCAACCTTACGCGTTGCGTTGCGTCACGTGACTTCATCAGAGGTTACCCTATTTCACGATGAGAGCTTTATTTCTTTAAATCTGGACCTGGACTACATTCCCACCAGAGACGGTGATCTACAGCACCATTGAGGATTGTGTTGAGGCCCCTTTCTTCCTGTTGGAAGGTAAGCGCTCTGTGAGCACATTTGGCATTGAAGATTCGTCTGGATTGTTCCCTTGCTTACATGGATAGAAGCTTTCGTATTGGTTGATGCACACAGTTTTCTTTATTATCACTGGACTATAATAACTATAGCACTGGATTACCTTGTTGAGTCTTTATTTTCACTTCAGCTGTGATTGTATATGTTTACAGTTTTTTTTCACTTTAGGAGTGTTGCTTGCTCCCTTTTAGTATAGTTAATTTGCGCTCATCACCTTTCCATTCATACCCATTTCTTTGTTTGTTAGCACTTACTAGATTTGAGCTTCATTTTGATTTTCACTGGTCTTTATTGTCTATATTCACTGTTGGATAGCGCTTTAGTTTCACCTTTATTAATACATTATACAGCGCAATGGAGAATACCAGCAGCCATAGAGGACTACAAATCCCAGCAATAGTACATTTATGGAACAACTGTTAATAAAATGCACTTTACAAAACCACAAATAGTTTGTTTGCAATTCACCTGCACTCTGCACCCACTCTGTGCTCACCTGCATTCTTCAACATGCAGCCACCTGCACTTTGTACCCTGCACCCACCACCCACCTGCACCCAGCACTCTGTACCCACCTGCACTCTGTACCCACCTGCACCCTCCACTCTGCACCCACCTGCACTCTGCACCCTGCCCTTTGTACCCACCCTGCACTCTGCACCTACCTGCACTCTGTACCCACTTGCACCCAACTGAACTCTGCACTCTATATGTAGCACCCTCATGGTATTTACCCTCCCACACCCAGTTGCTGTGGCATGTTCAACCCCCACCCCTCTACTTTGGGAGAAAATGTGGTGCAAGGTTGAGTTCCTGCACGTCTTCCCTAAGAAGAATGCCCTGGGTGACACTACCAATTAGCACTGTGGCAGGCTGGGGGGGCGGGATAGAACTACAACGTGAGAGGCGCGTAATGCCCTACTGCCTGTTCTGCCGGAGGGGGGGGCGTGACATCATGTTTCACCGCACCGGGTGACGCCAACCTTAGTGACGCCACTGAGTATACTACCACTTTAAATACCACCAAAAGAAAGCTCTATTTGTGTAAAAAAAAAAGACAAAAATGTCATATAGGTACAGTGTTGCATGACTAATTGTCATTCAAAATATGAGAGCACCGAAAGCTGAAAATTGGTCTGGTTAGGAAGAGTTAATAAATGTCATACTAAACTTAACTAGTTACCAACCACCCGCAGCAGTTGTACTGCAGCAAGTCGACTGAATATTGTTTGTTAGTCTTTTCAAAATTGTCGCTCTTCTTTTTTTTTTGTTTAGAGCGCAAAAAAAAAAATGTTGTTTGGGTACAACGTCGCACGACCGCGCAATTGTCAGTTAAAGCGAAGCAGTGCCGTATCGCACAAAATGGCCTGGTCATTAAGGGGGGCAAATTCTTCCGCTCCTTAAATGCTTAAAATGGATGTAAACCTGAATTTTTTTATTTTATTGAAGACTTCTACCATGTACAGTAGGGGATGTCATGTCATCTGTGCCAGTCTTGCCACGAAGAGTTAATCCAGTATTCCTCTTGTCTTTTTGTAGTAAAAAAAACACCGATCATTTTGTGTCCCCACATCCCCCACTGCTGTGACTGACATCTGATTTATCTCATGAACAAGCACAGAGCAGAATGTATGTTATGATTCCAGCTTCACATCCCCCCTCCTTCTCCAGCTCTCCCAAGATTGGCTGCTCCACACCTCAGCATGATTGGGCATGCAAAAGTTATGTGGTGCCTTTCCTGAGTTTTAACTGGATGTTACTCATCATGGGGCATGATCAGTGTAACTGAAGAGTAGGAGAGTGTAGTGGTGGGCGGGGAGACTTGTACCAATGCGACTCCGCCCATGAGCTCCATAAAAGAGACCCACCCTCTGATTCCAGAGTTTTGCAGGGCTCCTCATGCTGAAGGGGGTGACATTAGCAAGGTAGGGATTCATGCAGGAGGCTTGCATGTGTATATATATATATATATATATATATATATATATATATATATATATATATATATATATATATATATATATATATATATATATATATATATATATATATATATAAAATCAGTACTGTTTCATTAGTTTATACTGGGTTTGCATCCACTTTATTATAAGCATTTGTGCGATCTCTCTTTTTACATATTAAATAATACCCCAAAAACATAAACAAGACCAGTGCTAAACAGACAGAAGAGCAAAGTAAAGATGAGTATGCTCCTGGGGATAGGTTCTTTGAACGAAATGTTAGTGGTTTTGTATATAGCTTTTTTTTTTTTCATTTATTATGATCATGACCAAAAAAACAAAAATGAAGTTTTTGCTTTTATTGTTTTTATTTTGGCCAGCTCCCCAGATGGCTACGTCTGGGGTTTCAGCCATAGTAAGAAAGCAAAAACAAAACATAAGGGAGCTACAACTGTACTATGTTTTTAGCTAACTCTTTGAATCCCTTTTCCCATATTGAATATTTATTTGTTGTATACATATGCATTGTAAATCCATTATTGTGTTTTCTTAAAACATTACAACAAAGTTCTTCAAGCTCTGCCAGTTACTTTATTTTTTATTTTTATACTTCACTTTTTTTTCTTTATACTTCACCGTTTTTGAAAACATACTGTCTGTTCATTATAGTTCCTGCTTGGAAGTAAAATTGTACAAATACGGGTCTGAACTTTGGTCTCTGGTGATCATAAAAGATTGTGCTGTTCCCTGAATTTAAAGTACATTTCACAAAAAAGTTTCTGCGTATAGTTCACCTTAACTCTGCTGTGAATCATGAGAAGTTTTAAGCAAACTAATGCCTTGCCACTGCAGGCAACTTGCCGCCTCTCGCTTACAGAACGTCTCATGTGCAAAATTCTGGTACTATGACGTTTTTCCCAGCTACTAAATGATTAGTGATAGAAAAGTACAGAGACATTTAAAATCAAACAGCACATGCTTCAGGAAGTATACTCCCAGAGACACAGTGAGGTGCCCTCTGGAATGTGGTCACTGCAAAAAGCATGTCCTAATGCTCTTCCTGTTCATGCCCCAAGCAAGATGCATGTTTTTTGTTGTGTATTTCATAAACGCGTGCAAAATTGCATGGTTTAGTGAATATTCAGAAAACACTGTAGTATGAATGTAGCCTTTCAACTTTGCACAGTGCAGTTTAAAAAGAACACGTGTAGATTTTTGATTGGAAGATAGAGCTTAGGAATATTGAGGCTGATTTTACTAATGTATGCACAATAACTTGTGTGAAGTTTCACCTAAATTAACTTGTCTAGCATTTCTCAACATTTTTCTGTCACATTACTATTTAAAAGTAGACAAAATCTTGAGGCACCCCTGTCTAAAAAAAAAAAAATGTTTTACTTGCCATCAATGGGAAACCTGAGTCTGAACAGCCGCATTGCTGAAAATAACTTCACATTGGAAGCCTTATTTCCCATCAGAGACTTCTTATCACAACAAAGCCCCTCTTCATATCGGTGGTCCCCCTCACATTCACATCAGAGTCTCCTCATGACAGAGTCCCTTCTTCCCATCAGAACCTTACCCTACAGTAGGGGTGCCCAACCTTTTGAAAAGCCAGGACCACTTAAGCGACTTGGTAACCAGTCGCAGTCCACAAGAAGCAGAGCGAGTGGATGACGAGTCTGTGTCCACTCTGCATATGCAGAACGGAGACAGACACAGCCCACTCATCTCTATGGGCCCTCTGATCTGATCTGCCCAGAAGGAAAGGGACAGGGTGCAACGCAGTGCACATGTGGCTTTCCTGCAGGTTAGCAGCACTTTGCCATAGACTTTTATTATATCTTGCAGGTGTAGTGCACTTTCTAAAAGCACACCTAACCCACAGGTAATAACAGAAGTCTATGGGTCAATACAGGTAACCCGCAGTTGAACTGCTCTGCACCTGCAGATCAGTTTGAAAGCAGCCCAGTAACTACTGCAGAAAAGATTTGCCCATACAGTATATACGCTGTGATTTTAGTAATAAACTTACCAATAATAACAGTCTTCCATTCAGGTATTTCCGGCTGGGGATGGCGGGTCGGTAACTTGCGATCTGAGCTTGCCACCAGCCATCCCAAAGCAGGATGTCACGGGCCACATCAGAGGGCTCTTTGGGCCACTGGTTGGGCACCCCTTCCTTACAGCTTCAGCAGCATTGCAGAAGGCAGCATGTGGAGCTCATCTGGACAGAGACGGACTTCTATCCTCTCCTTAATGCTGGGGGGTTGCCCTGCATGCTGCCTGCCCTGGACGCATTGTCATTGTGGGGGCAGGCAGGACCAGCCTTAGAGTATAATCTTTTGTTGTGGCGCTGGCGACTGACCCACCCGTACCATTTCAATGCATGACACTGATAAAGGTAAAACTGCCTCTCGTGTTTGCAGCACCCCATCTGAGAAACCCTGATCTAGTCATACAAAAAGAAAATTCCTGTTTATGTAAGAGCAGCAAGGATGTGGAATTCCCTTCCTCAGGCGGTGGTCTCAGCGGGGGGCATCAATAGTTTCAAGAAACTATAAGATAAGCACCTGAATGACCACAACATACAGGCCACGCTGTATCCTGGCCTAGGCCAACAAGGCCCAGGCCTAGAGCAGCACTTAGCAGGCAGGCAGCACAGAAAGAGTCCCTGCCATCTTGCGCTACACTGTTAGCGTAGTTCCAGTCTTATGGGGCGGACTGGGCTGAGAAGCAAATTAGAAAAGTGTTACTGTGCCAATCCAAAAATGTTTTTTATAATTACGATATTAGAAAATATGTAATATATAAAATGCTATTAAATCCCTAGCTAAATACTAGGTTATGTGCAAAACTGCAAATGAACGTGCTAGGCTATGTGCAAAATTGCAAACGAGTATACTATGTGAGTAAACATGTGCAAAACAATATTAAAGGATATACGAAAAGATCATACAGTATGTGTATAAATACTATCAAAGTACCATATATTATATCACAATATGCAATGTGCAAAAAAATAAATTCAATATGAAACAGCAGACAATTTTCAATGTGAAACAGCAGAGAAACGTCCAATTCACAATGTGTCCCAATAAGAAAAGTCCACTGCTAGTAGTGCTCCTTGTGGTAAATATATTAGGAATATATTATAAAGGTGTAATTTTATCTTCCACCAGATGAACACGTGCCACCATCACCAACTGCTAGATTGAACACTCACCAGACCAAGAACAACAAAGGGCCGCAAGTTATTGCTTTTCTGATAGCCACTATGTTTGTCCTCCTTCTCCCTCTCACAAAGGTTCCTTAAAGTGGATGTAAACCCACTCTCATCCTTTCTAATCTACTGCCATAGTGCTGATCTATAAGAATATACATGCCTCCTGCATGTATCCTTACCTGTCAAATGTTTCCTCTCTGTCTGTTAAAAGAACTGAAAAACTGCTGATTCTGTGGGAGGATCTGTTGTCTGGAGCTCGGTGGGTGGAGTCGTGATGTCAGTAGACTCCCTGCCCTCCGTTACACTCCCCTTGTCGACATGCATTTTGTCCTGTATATTTCTTACACTAAATTTTGCAATGATCACTAACATCCAGTAAAAATCCAGAAAAGTAACCACATGACTTCAGAAAAAGAGTGTGCTGAATCGGTCAGGCCCTTAAGGATATGTAATGTTTGACTCCCTGACTGTGTTGTATACCATGCAATGTAAAGCTGAGAATTTACCTTGTTTTGTAAAATTTTGGAGAAATTTCAATAAACATTATTGAAACGCAGAAAAGGAGTGGGGGTGGGAATTAAAAAATAATGCCTGTCTCCAGGCTAGTACATGAGATATGTAAATAACCTGTCACTCACAGCAAGGGGGTGGAACGGACTAAGGTTTTTCTCTGTTAGTCCATTTTATTTTACTGAACAGTAAAAGAGGATTGCTCAGAGCTGGATTAACTCTTTGTGGCAAGACTGGGCACAGATGATAGGAAATCTTATACTGTACATTGTGACATCAAAAAAATAAATCATTTTTTTGGTGTTTACATCCACTTTAATGTCTCAAAAACAACATCATGGTGTAGTATATCAAAGAAGTTTTAATAAAAGTAATAAAAACAGTGGTACACTCACAAGAAAGGTACCTCTGACTGGCAGAGGGTCCCCTTGGCAGTGTCGAGTGTATCAGCTGCTCACCAGCATTGGTATTGCTCCTCGAGCTGTGTGTGTTCCATGCCTCTATTTCCTTGCAGTTCAACGTGTGGCGCGCTTCCGCTACGTGTGTATCCCAGAAGCCTCTATGCGTTTCGCAGTTATTGCGTCATCAGGAAGCTATGGGTACCCAATTTTTTTTACAATATTTATATCCTGGCTTGCTGTCTATGTAGCCAATTGTGTGTTCCTAGGTACCAGAAATGCCTCTGCCGCCATCTTAGCTTTTGGCACCGGAAATGCCTGTGCCGCCATATTAACTACTGGCTCTATTTTATACATGCTGTTTGAATGTTTACTTGGCCGCCATCTTAGCTATTGGCGCTGAAAATGCCTGTGCCGCCATATTAGCTACTGGCTCCATTTTATACATGCTGTCTGAATATTTACTTGGCCAATATAGCTACAAGCGCCAGAAAAAGCCTGTGCCTCCATTTTAGCTGTTGGTTACCCTTTCCCCATTTTATTGTCTAATTAGCTCCAACTGTGTCACCACAACTCTATTTAAAATTACAGGAAGCCGTGAATGTCTATGATCGACTCTGCCAAAGCAACCTTACACTATATGAATTAGCTAAAAATACAATTATAATTAAAAAAAATCTTAAAAAACAGAGGAATATAAATACCATTAAACAATACTTTTGGCAGTTTATATAAATTGCTTTGGAGGCTGCATCTAGATATACAGTATGTTAATTCTAGTGGTTTATGCAGCGTGACAATGGGGCTGATTTACTATTGTCTATGCACTGCGCCGGTACATGCCTTAATTAGTGCGCTGGATGAAGCCTTAATTAGACGAATGAACCGGCGTAGCAGCGGCGCAATGCAATTGATATGTAAAGCCACGCCAAACTCCCTGTTAAAGTCTATGGGGGAAATCTAAAGTCCTAATTTAAAAGGCTAATATGCAAGTTTTGTCATAAAAAGTGTTTGGGGACCTCAGTCCTTCCCCAGGGGACATGTATCAATGCTTTCTTATTTTTAAAAACTGAAGTTTTTTCGGGAGCAATGAATTTAATGATGCTAAAAGTGCAACAATAAAAGTGAAATATTTCTTTAAATTTCGTACCTGGGGGAGGGGGGGGGGGGTGTAATGTCAGCATGTGAAAAAGCGCACGTTTCCCGTGGTTAAAACTGTCCCTGCACAAAATGACATTCTGAAGAAAAAAAGCCATTTAAAACTGACTCGCGGCTATAATGAATTGTCGGCTCCCGGCAATTGTGAGAGATTCATTCATAAAATCAAAAAAAAAAAAGCGTGGGGGTCCCCCCAAATTCCATTAGAAGGCCCTTCAGGTCTGATATGGATATTAAGGGGAACCCTGCCGTCGATTTTTTAAAAAAAAGACGTGGGGTTCCCCCCAAATATCCATACCAGGCCCTTCAGGTCTGGTGTGGAATATAAGGGGAACTCCACCCCAAATTTAAAAAAAAATGGCGTGGAGTCCCCCCCCAAAATCCGCACCAGACCCTTATCCGAGCACGTTGACCTGGCCGGCCGCAGAAAAGAGGGGGGACAGAGTGCGCCCCCCCTCTCCTGAACCACACCAGGCCACATGCCCTCAACATTGATGGGGACAAGGGCCTCATCCCCACAACCCTTGTCCGGTGGTTGTGGGGGTCTGCGGGCAGGAGGCTTATCGAAATCTGGAAGACCCCTTTAACAAAGGGGCCCCCCAGATCCTGGCCCCCCTATGTGAAATGGTAATGGGGTACATTGTACCTCTACCATTTCACCAAAAAAAAGTCCTTTATTAATATCTTCTTTCTGCTTCATCTGCTTCCATCCTTCTTCTTTCCTTCGGGTTTCTTCCTCCATCATCTTCTTATTCCTCTGCTTCTTTCTTGGGTCTTCTAGTCCTGCATCTTGACCGACGTCTTCTTCCATCTTCTTCTCCTTCCGTCGGCCTTCTCGTCCGCATCTTCTTCTTCTTCCCTGGCGCTCGGCTTCCAATTGAATTCCCCGCTGTGTGCCGCTCCTGGGACCACGCCCCCCTCTAACGCCACGGGTAATCTCCTAAGAAACTTCCCATGTGGTGCGTGTGCTTCAGAGGGGGGCGTGGTCTCATGAGCGTCACACGGCGGGGAATTCAATTGGAAGCCGAGCCTCCGGGGAAGAAGAAGCTGCGCACAAGCTTCCAATTGAATTCCCCGCCGTGTGGCGCTCATGAGACCACGCCCCCCTCTGACGCACACGCACCACCCAGGAAGTTTCTTAGATTACCCGTGGCGTCAGAGAGGGGCGTGGTCCCAGGAGCGGCACACAGCGGGGAATTCAATTGTAAGCCGAGCGCCGGGGAAGAAGAAGATGCAGACGAGAAGGCTGGCGGAAGGAGAAGAAAATGGAAGAAGACGCCGGTCAAGATGCGGGACTAGAAGACAAAAGAAAGAAGCAGAGGAATAAGAAGATGATGGAGGAAGAAACCCGAAGGAAAGAAGAAAAGAAGAAGATGGAAGAAGAAGAAGCGGAAAGAAGATATTAACCACTTAAGGACCGCCTACTGCACATTTACGTCGGCAGAATGGCACGGCTGGGCACATCAACGTATATATACGTTGGTTCTAGTACCCAGCCGTGGGTCATGGGCGCGCGCCCGCGGCGCGCTCCCGTGACCTGGTCCGAAGCTCCGGGACCGCGGGACTCGTAGACCCGATAGCCGCTGCAGTGCGGCGATCGGTCCCCGGAGCTGAAGAACGGGGAGAGCCATGTGTAAACACGGCTTCCCCGTGCTTCACTGTGGCCGCAGCATCGATTACGTCATCCCTGTTATAGGGGGACCTGATCGATGACGTCACACCTACAGCCACACCCCCCTACAGTTGTAAACACACACAGGGAACACTCAAATCCTACAGCGCCCCCTTGTGGTTAACTCCCAAACTGCAACTGTCATTTTCACAGTAAACAATGCAATTTAAATGCATTTTTTGCTGTGAAAATTACATTGCTCCCAAAAATGTGTCAAAAGTGTCCCATGTGTCCGCCATAATGTCGCAGTCACGAAAAAAATTGCTGATCTCCGCTATTAGTAGTAAAAAAAAAAAAATTAATAAAAATGCAATAAAACTATCCCTTATTTTGTAAACGCTATAAATTTTGCGAAAACCAACCGATACGCTTATTGCGATTTTTTTTTTTTTTTTTACCAAAAATAGGTAGAAGAATACATATCGGCCTAAACTGAGGAAAAAAAATATATATTTATTTTGGGGGGATATTTATAATAGCAAAAAGTAAAAAATATTGCATTTTTTTCAAAATTGTCGCTCTATTTTTGTTTATAGCGCAAAAAATAAAAACCGCAGAGGTGATCAAATACCACCAAAATAAAGCTCTGTTTGTGGGGAAAAAAGGACGGCAATTTTGTTTGGGAGCCACGTCGCACGACCGCGCAATTGTCAGTTAAAACGACGCAGTGCCGAATCGCAAAAAGGGGCAAGGTCCTTTACCTGCATTTTGGTCCGGGTCTTAAGTGGTTAACCACTTCAATACCCAGCCATAGACAATTGACGGCCTGGGATGGGATTTACCATCCTAAGTGGCCGTCAATTGACGGCCTGGGTATTGCAGGCGAATATCTGGACGATGCCTGCAGCCAGAGGCATCATCCAGATATCCATCTCTTCAGCCGGCGATTCTGCACAAAGTAAGAACGATCATAGCGGCGGTTCCGCCGCTTGATCGTTCTTACAGGCCGCGGGAGGGGACACCCCCCCCCTCCCGCCGCCATCCGGTGCGTCTCCGGGCTTACCTGTACCTTCGGGGGCCCGGAGAACGAATCGTCGGCGGCGGCAGGAAGCATAGAGATGACTGGTGACCAGATGGTCACCAGTCATCTCTATGACCGTCGGAGGACCCGGGCGCGATCTGATGACGTCACGCCCGGGTCCCCGTATGTAAACAAAGCCGCGATTGCGGCTGTAAGTCACCATTCATGAGATCGGTGAATTTTTTTTCACCGATCTCATGGTTTCCAGCCTGGAGGTGAGATGTGAGGTCTTATTGACCCCACATCTCTCCATAAAGAGGACCTGTCACACACATTTCCTATTACAAGGGATGTTTACATTCCTTGTAATAGGAATAAAAGTGGAAAAAAAAAAAAATAATGAAAAAAAGTGTAAAAATAAATAAAATATAAGTAAAAAAAAATAATAAAAGATAAAAAAAAAATGAAAACGCCCCTGTCCCCGATAGCTCGCGTGCAAAAGCGAACGCACACGCAAGTCCCGCCAACATATGTAAACGCCGTTTAAACCACATAAGTGAGGTATCGCCGCGTGCGTTAGAGTGCCAGCAACTAATCTAGCACTAGATCTCCTCTGTAAATCTAAACTGTAACCTGTAAAAAATAAATAAAGCGTTGCCTATGGAGATTTTTAAGTACCGAAGTTTGGCGCCATTCCATGAGTGTGCGCATAATTAAAGCGTGACATGTTGGGTCTCTATTTACTCGGTGTAACATAATCTTTCACATAATACAAAAAAATTGGGCTAACTTTAGTGTTTTGTTATTTTTTTTAATTCATAAAACAATTTTTTTTACAAAAAAAAGCGTTTGAAAAATAATTGCGTAAATACCGTGCAAGATAAAACTTTGGAATGACCGTCATTTTATTCCCTAGGGTGTCTGCTAAAAAAAACATATATAATGTTTGGGGGTACTGTGTAATTTTCTAGCAAAAGAATGATGATTATTACATGTAGGAGAGAAGTGTCAGAATAGGCCCGGTATGGAGGTGGTATAAAAGCCTAGTATTGAAGCGGTTAATAAAGGACTTGTCAAAAACCGGCTCTTATCTTTTTTAACACTTTTCAATTTTTTTTGGTGAAATGGTAGAGGTACAATGTACCCTATTACCATTTCACATGGGGGGGGGGGGATCTTTGTTAAAGGGGTCTTCCAGTTTTCGATAAGCCTCCTGCCTGCAGACCCCCACAACCACCGGGCAAGGGTTGTGGGGATGAGGCTCTTGTCCTCATCAACATGGGGACAAGGGGCTTTGGGGGGACCCCAAAGCACCCTCCCAATGTTGAGGGCATGTGGCCTGGTGCAGTTCAGGAGAGGGGGGGGCGCACTCTGTCCCCCCCTCTTTTCTGCGGCCGGCCAGGTCAACGTGCTCGGATAAGGGTCTGGTGTGGATTTTGGGGGGCACTCTACGCCATTTTTTTTTTTTTATTTGGCGTGAAGTTCCCCTTAATTCCTCACCAGACCTGAAGGGCCTGGTATGGATATTTGGGGGGAACCCCACATCATTTTTTTTTTTAAATTGATGGCGGGGTTCCCCTTAATATCCATATCGGACCTGAAGGGCCCTCTAATGGAATTTGGGGGGGACTCCCACGTTTTTTTTTTTGGTTTTATGAATGAATCTCTCACAATTGCCGGGAGCCGACAATTCATTATAGCCGCGAGTCAGTTTTAAAGAGCTTTTTTTCTTTAGAATGTCATTTTGTGCAGGGACAGTTCTAACCACAGGAAACATGCTGACTTTACACCCCCCCTAGGTACGAAATTTAAAGGAACATTTCACTTTTATTGTTGCACTTTAACCACTTCCATACTGCACCTATTCTGGCACTTCTCTCCTTCATGTAACAATTATATTTTATTCCTTGAAAATTACTCAGGACCCCCAAACATTATATATATTTTATTAGCAGACACCCTAGGGAATAAAGTGGCCACCATTATTTTTTTTTTAAATTTCCAACAGTATTTGCGCAAAAAAATTTCTAACGCCTTTTTTATTTTTGCAAAAAAAAAAAAACGGTTTCAGGAATTATAAAAATAACAAAGCAGTAAAGTTAGCCAATTTTTATGGATAATGTGAAAGATGATGTTACAACAAGTAAATTGATACCTAACATGTCACGCTTTAATATTGCAAACACTCATGGAATGGCGCCAAACTTCAGTATTAAAAATCTCCATAGGCGACGCTTGAAGTATTTTTTCAGGTTACCAGTTTAGAGTTACAGAGGAGGTCTAGTGCTAAAAGTATTGCTCTTGCTCTAACGCACGCGTCATTCCCTCACATCTGTGGTTTGAACGGCGTTTACATATGTGGGTGGGACTTGCATGTGTGTTCGCTTCTGAGTGCGAGCTACTAGGGACAGGGGCGTTTTTTTTTTTTTTTTAACATAATATTTTTCTTTTTGCACTTTTCTGTCCTTTTTTTTTTCACTTTTCTTCCTATTACAAGGAATGTAAACATCTCTTGTAATAGGACTAGTGTGTGACAGGTCCTCTTTATGGAGAGAGGCGGGGTCAATAAGGCTGGAAAGCATGGTATTGAAAAAAAAAAAGATCTCATGCTTTCAGCTGCGATCATGTTCGTTCAGCACAGTGGTGTAGTGTATAGCACTTTCACCTAGCAGCAAAAGGGTCGCTGGTTCGAATCCCGTTCGTGACACCATCTGCCTGGAGTTTGCATGTTCTCCCTGTGCCTGCATGGGTTTCCTCCCACAATCTAAAAATATGCTGTAAATCGGATCCTGTAAACATGCTGTAACTACGCCCTAATATGCAATAGTATATTTAGGTTTTGTGCTGCCCTAGGCCTGACTAAATTTCTGCACCTCCTAATAGAAAAATGACCCACCCTTCCTGTCAAGGCTACACCCTGTTTTTTTATGACCCGCCCAGAAATTTTCAGGGGCGACACACACTAGTTCTGGGGGGAGAGTGGGCACTGGATTCCCTTAATTTGCATAGTTTTTCTCTCACTTCCTGTTTGGCTATGGGGCAGGAAGTGAAGGCAAATCTCCCCAATTGGACACAGATAATACAAAATAAACTGACAGGGCCTATAACCCTCCCTCACTCTATCCAAAATGAAAGAAAATAAAAAGTGTTGATTATAGTTGTAGTTTAAGCACAAATTTCAGATAGTTTTATTGAGAGGCCTAAGAAAATATAACCATGCCAATAGGCCAGGATACAGCATTGCTAATATGTATGAATGTGTGTTAGGGACCCCCACAAACACCACCCAATGTTAAATAAACAATTTTCTGAAGGCAAAACTAAAGGCAGAAAGACCTACAAACAAAGAACAACTGAAGACCGCTGCAATTAGAGCCTAGCAAAGCAAAACAAAATATAAAAAATGAACATATTTATGATTATATTCATTTGTCCAATTACATTTAAGCCCCTGAAAATGGGGGAACTGTGTATAAAAATAGTTGAAATTCCTAAAATTTGTACTTTGATATTTATTTTCATCCCCTTGAATTAAAACTGAAAGTCTGCACTACAAAGTCATTTGGATTGTTTTGTTTTAATTTTATTCTGGTGGCGTACAGAGCCAAAAGTATGAAAATAGTTCCTGTTTCTAAATATATATGTTCTCCCTTTGTACTAAACAATTGGCAGGTGACAGTGGACATCGAGTCCGTGGTATCTGCCGCTGAGCTTCCACTGTGTGTGATGGGAGTGGGTCGCCAGCACCGCTCTCCCCAGACCCAGAAGTGTCAGATCACGTACTAGGTATGTGACCTGGTGCAGAGTGGCTGCTCTGCCGCAGTAAATGTGCAGTGGGCAATCATGGAAGTTGTTAACCGCTTAAGGCCAGCCCACGCCATATATACGTCAACAGAATGGCACGGACAGGCATCATCACGTACATGTACGTGGCCCTTTAAATGCCTGCCGTGTTGTCGTGAGCGCGCCCCCTGCGGCATGCTCGTGACCCTGCCGCCTTCCCCGTGAGTCTGACCGCGAGTCCCACGGACTCGATCGCCGCGGGGATCCCCGCGATCATGTTAGCGGGCATCTACTCACCTGCTGCCACCACATCCCTCACCTTGCATCTGCTGCATCACCAGCCCTTCTATTAAAGTGATTGGGACTGTTGGTGAGTCAACAGCGGGTCAGAGGAGGAGTCGCTGCGCGACAGAGATGACAGTTGCTCATTAAACTTTCGCTTTAAGTACTCGTGACCCCCTGACATGCCACAATTAGCATGTCATTTTTTTTTGGGGGGGGGGGAGCTGGTACCTAGTGTTAGGCGCCAGAAGAAGGATCACCTCTCCCCCCTCCCTCTCGGCAATCATCTGGGACACCTCACAGGTCCCAGATGATTGCTTAACCAATCACGGTGCGCAGCGTGGCTCACGCATGCACAGTGCGTGACCAGCTGTGAAACCACAGCCGGGTGCCCACAGCAGTGATGCTGTGGAAAGGAGCCGGGCTTCGTTCCCCTGCATCGCTAGACCCTGGGACAAGTAAGGCCCCTTTCACATTGGAGTGGGAGCGGCGGTGGCGGTATAGCACCGCCAAAAATAGCGGCGCAATACCGTCGGATTTTCCGTGATAAAGGGTTAATACCGCCCGCAATGCGCCTGTGCAGAGCGGTATTGCTGTGGTTTCCCATTGTTTTAAATGGGGAGGAGCGGTATTCACGCCGATCCTCTCACAGCTCCAAAGATGCTGCTGACAGGAGATTCTTTTCTCTCCTGACAGCACATCGCCTCAGGGTGAAAGGCCTCCAGCTTTCACATTGAGGTTGCTGGCCAGGAGTTTTTCAGGCAGTATAACAGCTATATTTTTAGCGCTGTACCACCTGAAAAACTCCTCAGTGTGAAAGGGGTCTAAGGGCTCTTTCACACGGGACAGATCAGTAATGATCCGCCCCGTGCACCTCCGTTTGCTCAGCGGGGATCGCTCCGTTGATCCCTACTGAGCCGGCGGATGACAGGGCGGTCCCCGCACACTGTGCAGGGACCGCCCTGTCTTTTCTCCGCTCTCCCCTATGGGGGGGATCGGATGCACACGGACTGTCTGTCCGTGTTCATCCAATCCGCCAGACGGATGGAAAAGTAGGTTTTTCCTCCGTCACACTTTGGCGGATCGGAGCGGGTCGGATGTCAGCGGGCATGTCACCGCTGACATCCGCGGCTCCATAGAGGAGCACGGAGCGCCCGTTCAGGTCCGCATAAAAAACTGTCAGGCGGATCTGAACGGGCGCACCGCGTGAAAGAGCCCTTAGTGTCCGATTATTAAAAGTCAGCAGCTGCAGTATTTGTAGCTGCTAACTTTTAATATTTTTATTTTAGTAGTAGGAACTAAAACTAGACAATTAAATAAAAAATGTATTCTTCACTTTAAATATACTAAAAAGTCCAGTCAGTGTGAAATATTGTACTGTTTGCAGTAGGTATTCCTAGAACAAAGCAAGTTATAAATACAAAACCATCCAATTTAGCTGTCGTGCTGCATTATTAAATCATGTATTTGTTCTTACACGTATGGCTGAATTTCAAGGTTTTCCTGTTGCATTCCAGATGGGACATTCACACAGCCTAATGAATCATTTACCGTGTCCCTGTGTGCCTTCTGATTGGCTCTGTTTGATGTCAGTCACCTAAATAACACTTTCCCACAAGTATCGTGGCAGCAGTAGGAAACACCACGTGACCAATGACAAATTTCTCATCCTACAATGCTCTGCCAGAAAGCTATAATAACTGGGAGGTCTTTTAAGCCTGGTTAGCCTTCTAGTGAATGACTGGAAAGACAGGTATAGAGCGTACACCGGCGCTGCTACTCAGGTGAGCTTATTGTCCTTTGTACCTGTCTGTGGGATAGAATCTGTCTGCATCGTAGTACAAGTCATGTTTTAAGCTACTTTTTGCTATTTGCTTTGCTACAAACTATCGCTGAGTTGGCCTTAGTAATTATTAAAATGCTATTAACATAAACCTATAAGTATTTCATATTTTAATGCATTTTAAGTGCTTTGTTTGGCCTATTCAAGGTAACAGCAATTCATGTTAAACACATGGCAATTCATAAACCAATGCCAAATGCTTCATATTTTGTTCTTGAAGGCATTCTGTGTTTAACTTGCTTTTGAGTTTGGTGCATGTGTGCTATAACTATAAGACCCCTTTCACACTGCCGCTTTTCGGTCGCTAGCGGGGTGCGTTTAACCCCAAAGAAGGTGTTAAAAACACTGGGCCAGATTCTCAAAGGAGATACGACGGCGTATCTCCAGATACGACGGCTTATCTCTGTTTTTGCGACGTCGGATCTATGCGCCTGATTCTTAGAATCAGTTACGCATAGATTTGCCTTAGATCCGACTGGCGTAAGTCACTTACACCGTCGTATCTAAGTTGCATATTTACGCTGGCCGCTAGGTGGCGTTTCCGCATTGAATATGCAAATGAGCTACATACGCCTATTCCTGAACGTATTTGCGCCCGCTCGTTGTAGTTTACGCCGTTTGCGTAAGCGTAAACTTACCCTTGCTATATGAGGATGTATTTGCGCCCGCTCGTTGTAGTTTACGCCGTTTGCGTAAGCGTAAACTTACCCTTGCTATATGAGGATATCAGGCGGTTTTCAGTCGCTATTTCTATCGCTAAAACACTTGGACACTTGTTGAAAAAAAGCTCTCTAAGGCCTTGTACACACGAGGGAATAGATCTGATGGGAACGGTCCGACGGACCGTTCCTATCGGATCTGTCCACCGGATTGCTTTGATCCGATGGCTGTACACACCATCGGATCAAATTCCCCGCCGGCGGACAGCGCAGTGACGCGGCGGGGACGTTGACGCCGCCACGTGACCGCCACGTCACCGCACCGGATCCATTCACAGTATACGACGCATGTGCGGGCAGATATGTCCGCTGGTTTGCCGTACTAACCAGCGGACATATCTGACGGACAGCTCTCCGGCGGAAAAATTCCAAAGCATGCTTTGGAAATTTTCCGCCGGAGGAATCCGGCCAGAACGGTCCGTTTGCCCCTACACACGAGCGGATTTTTCGGCTGAAATGGTCCGTCGGACCATGTTCAGCGGATTTATTCACTCGTGTGTACAAGGCCTAAGGGCTCATTTACACTTGCTTCGGCTTCAACACACATTAACGGCTAGTTTACACTTCAAAACAAAGCTTCGGACATGCTTTGTTAAAGATCTCTGAGCGCCAGTCAAAGCTCATATCACTAAATAAAATGGTTAGCTAACAGTCCTGTTAACACCTTGCTTTTGCTTTGCTTTGCCTCAAAAATTATACTCCATGTAGCTTTAGTGGTGCTTCAAAGCTTCATCAAAGCCTCCATAGAAGTCTAGAGCAAAGCTTGCCTGAAGCTTCACCAAATGCCTCATCGAAGCCAACCAAAGCCTCATTGAAGCACCAAGCAAAAGCAAGGTGTAAACAGCACTTTAGGCTAACCATTTTATTTAGTGACAGGAGCCTTGACTGGTGTTTAGAGAGCTTTAACAATGCGTGTCTGAAGCAAGTGTAAACTAGCCCTTAGTATCTGGATGGATTTAATTTAAATCAAGTGAATTTAATTCATGATTTAAATCATTGGTAAAAAGGCTTGATTTAAAGCTGAGTTCCACCCATTTATAAGTCAGACTTAATAAACAGACACTCCCCTGTCCCACGGTCCAGCGATGCGGCTGCCTGAAGCCACTGTTCTCTCCCCTCTCCCCCTCCCCCTCCTCTCTGTGGCACCGGTATTGCAAGTGTGGGTGCCCGGCTGTGGCCTCACAGCCAGGCGAGCACTGCACTGCGTGTTATAAATGGCCTGGGAATCTTCTGGGACCTGTTGTGTCCCAGAAGATTTCAGGGATGGAGGGGGAGAGGTGATCTTCCTTCTGGTACCGTGGCACCAGGAGAGGACGTAGACGTTGGGTACCTGTGAAAACTAGGTACCTGCTCCTTCCCAAAAAAAATTACATGCCAATTGTGGCATGTCAGGGGGTCATGAGTACTAAGAAGCAGAAGTTCAATTTTTAAATCATTATTTAAATCATAATTTTTAAAGAGCAACTGTCATCCCTGTCCCACAGTGGCTCCTCCTCTGACCCGCTGTTGACCCACCGACTGTCCCATTCACTTTAATGGGACGGCTGGTGATGCAACAGTGACACAAGTTGAGGCAGGTGAGTGGATGCCAGCTAACAGACGCCTCCATGATGGATCTGAAATTACAGGTGCTCTTTAAATGTAAGGACTCATTCTTGCTGGTAGTAAGAGTCTTTAATGTTTGCAAACAAAATGAAGGTTTCCTATTTAGAATAATAAGCTGTCGGGTTAGTAAAACGGCAATATCAGAACCAATTCAATGAAACAGTTTGTAGTGTACATAGATTTGCAAAACAATGGGATAAATGAATATTCCTAAACTCTGTTTTATCCCATAGTTACTGTGAAATTGTGTGAATGCATCAAGGCAGTGCATGTTATCTCTTGGATTCAATGAATGAGTTTGCCAAAAATAAGCTCCATTTCATGCTAAATAAAATAAATTATTGACACCCTGCTAAGTATTTAGAAAAATGCTTTTTGTGGTTGCTGGTGTAATTGCTAGTTCACAATAGTAGTGCAACTTCCGATGCAATTTGACTCGCATGACAAAGGAAAATACATTATATTTAGCAGTGCCGTTCTCATCAGTGCAAGGAAAAGGTTACTGTGCTACTTTGGTGCGATTTGGCCCCATAGTATATGTAACGTGAGAAATGTCACCAGCACACAATGGATCTCCAGAATGGGTCCAAAGCTTTATTTAGCGATCATATTGTTGTAACAAAAAGTAAAACATTTCCCAGCCTCCCCAGACCTCTATCAGACATGTGGTAGCATCAGGCCTGATTCACACCTATGCAGGTTGCAATTTGCATATTGCATGTGCATTTTGTGTTTTTCAATACATTTTTTTGATTCCTTTCCTTAAGATGCACACATGTGAACTACATCCATAGAAAACTATGGTAAATGGTCTGTAGTGTGTTTCTGCAAAACTGAAAACGCACTAAAAAAAGCATAGGTTTGTGAACAAGGCCTTAAAGGGGTGTTCCAGCCAAAATTGTGTTTATTAAAAGTCAGCAGCTACAAAAAGTGTAGCTGCTGGCTTTTAATAAACACTCACTTACCTGCTCCTGCGTTCCAGCGTCGCGCCGACCGGGGCTCCGCTCCTCTCCCCCCCTCTCCAGCCGGCGTCTCCATCTCCACTGTGGGCACCCAGCCATGACAGCCTTCGGCTTCACAGCCGGGAACCCACTGCGCATGCGCGAGCCGCACTGCGCATGCGCGCGCAGCGCGGCTCGCCGCTGATTGGAGAGGCGATCGCATGGGACCTGTCAGTGTCCCATGTGATCGCCTACAGGGAGGGGCTGGTGTAGGCGATTAAGGCTCAATCGCCTAACCAGCCCCTCGGCGGAAGCAGGAAGTGGGACGGGAAGTCCCACTCCTACTGAAGCCCCCACCCCCCCCCAAAAAAAATTACATGCCAAATGTGGCATGTAAGGGGGTGAGGAGTGGATTAAACAAAAGTCATTTTTTAGGGTGGAACTCCTCTTTAAGCTTAGGACCCATTCTGGAGATTCATGGTGTGCTGGTGACATTTCTCACTGTATTTTCGGTTCCAGCCATTGGTTACTTTAGCACCCACTTATACACACAGCCATTGATACAGGAACATGTGCGTTGGGGATAGTGAGTTCTAATATGCAAAGTCACATTACATAATCTCACAAAAAATCGTGCCAATCACAGCAGAGTGAACTGAGCCCAATGCATTTACTTTTCATAAGCACATTTTAACCACTTGCCGACTGCTGCACGCCGATATACGTCAGCACAATGGCAGTGGTGGGCAAATAGATGTACCTGTATGTCCCCTTTAAATATCTACCGCGCTCTCCGTGACTGTGCCCGCGGGGCACCACAAACTCGATGCTCCCTGTGATGGGGAGCAGTGATCGCTGTCCTGTCACTTGTAGCCCATTCTCCCCACAGTTAGACTCACTCCCTAAGACACACTTAACCCCTTTATCACCCCCTAGTGTTTAACGCCTTCCCTGCCAATGTCATTTACACAGTAATTAGTGCATTTTTATAGCACTGATCGCTGTATAAATGACATTGGACACTTTTGAAGCTATTTTGGGACCAATGTGTCTGCCATAATGTCTCAGTCAGGATAAAAATCGCAGATCGCCCCCCATTACTAATAAAAAAATATATATAAAAAAAAAAATGCCATAAAACTATTTTGCAGACGCTATAACTTTTGCGCAAAGCAATCAATAAACGCTTATTGATATTTTTTTTAACCAAAAAATATGGAGAAGAATACGTATCAGCCTAAACTGAGGAAAATATTTTTGGGGGATATTTAGTCAAGCAAAAAGTAAAGAATATTGACTTTTTTGCAAAATTGTTGCTTTTTTTGTTTATAGCGCTAAAAATATAAATTGCAGAGGTGATCAAATACCACAAAAAAAAGCTCTATTTGTGGAGAAAAAATACGTAAATTTTGTTTGGGTACAGCGTTGCACGACCGCACAATTGTCAGTTAAAGCGACGCAGTGCCGGATTGCAAAGGTGCTCTGGTCAGGAAAGGGGTAAATTCTTCTGGGTGCTGAAGCGCTTGTCAGAATAAAATATGGAAAATGCCAATATTCACCTCTCACTTTAAGGCTTCATTTCCACTGGCGTTTTTACAGCCACTTTTCTGAGTGTTTTTTACAGCTTAAAAACGTCTCTTCATGTTTATTTTAGAAAAAAAATAAAAAAAATTTGAGCTGGAGCTTTAAAAACGCCGCGACAGCGTTTTTGAACGTTTTTGCGCGTTTTTGAGCATTTTTTAATGTCTGGCGTTTTTACAGCTCTGTTGCTGGAGCTTCAGAACGCTCTGGTCCCGCGTTTTTTTTGCAGCTTAAAAACGTCTCAGCCATCTACAGCTCAAAAACGTCATGGTGGGCATGAGGCCATAGACTAACATGGACAGGCATTTTTAAGCTGCGAAAACCGCTCAGAAAAGTGGCTGTAAAAACGCCAGTGGAAATGAGCCCTAAATGTTAGTTTTCTGGCTGTGTTTGGCTTCTATGGCCCCGTACACACGACCGAGCTTCTCGGCAGAATCCAGCGAGAAGCTCGCTGGGAGACATATTCTGGCGAGAAGCTCGATCGTGTGTACACTTCCGACGAGCGTCCCGTCGGGAAGCTCGTCAAACCAAAAAAAAGAGCACGCTCTCTTTTTCCTCGTTGTTTAATGAGGACTTTGGCTCGACAAGCTTTTCCGACCGCTCATACCTCGTTAGGCGGAACGATGGGTTTAGCCCGGCGAGGTTCTCGTACGTGTGTACGTGGCCTCTGATCTGAAACACCGGCAAAACAAGTCTGCAGAAAATACCACCCGGGCCCAGTCAGGTGTTAACAAATTGATTTTGGTCTACAAATGGTTTGAGACCATCACAAATTTTTCAGTCCATAAATGTTTTCAGAACATTCTTGAGATGCTAAAAGATTGCTGTAAAATAAATTGTAATAGTAAAACGCTTTGAGAAAAAGTCTTCTTTTCGCAAATCCTTTTCTTCATGTGCGGGATTAATGGAGGAAGGATGACAGAGAAGGAAAGATAAGTGTTGGGGGATGGGTCTTTTTAAGCCTACATTTGGAGATCAGCTGGCATTATATCTAAGAAGGAGATGTGATAAGGGGATCATAACACTTATTGATCTCTTATATTGAGTGAGGTCTAACCTTCTGGTGTGAGTGGCATTCCTATGTGTGGTGGTGGAGGCAGCTAATGATTTAGGCCTCGTGCAACACTGGGCATTAAAAACGCCACTTCTAGGAGCCTTTTTTCCTGCCTCTAAACATACAGTGCACACAAACATGTTCATAAAAACACAGCTTAAGGCGTGTTTTTGATGCTGCTTTTATTCTGCAAGGAGAAAAGTGTTCAGGAAAGCTGGGCAAACGTCCAGTATACATGAGCCCTTTAACCACTTCAATACCGGCCTTTTATACACCCCTCATTACCGGGCCTATTCTAGCACTTCTCTCCTACATGTACAAATCATCATTCTTTTGCTAGAAAATTATGCAAAACCCCCAAACATTATATATGGTTTTTTTTTTAACAGACACCCTAGGGAATAAAACAAAGGTTGTTGCAACTTTTTATCTTGCACGGTATTTGCGCAATAATTTTCAAACGCTTTTTTTGGGGAAAAAAATAGTTTCATGAATTCAAAATATAACAAAACAGTAAAGTTAGCCCAATTTTTTTGTAAAATATTAAAGATTATGTTACACCGAGTAAATAGATACCTAACATGTCACGTTTTAAAATTGGACACACTCATGGAATGGCGCCAAACTTCTGTACCTAAAAATCTCCATAGGCAACGCTTTGACAATTTTTACAGGTTAACCCGTTTAGATTTACAGAGGAGATCTAGTGCTAGAATTGTTGCTGACACGCTAACGCACGCGGCGATACCTCACATATGTGGTTTAAACAGCGTTCACATATGTCGGCAGGACTCACGCGTTACTTATTTAGCACCGGATGGCGGCGGGAGGGGGGATGTCCCCTCCCGCCGCCTATAAGAACGATCAAGCGGCGGAACCGCCGCTATGATCATTCTTTTGGTGCACAGGATCGCCGGCTGAAGACATGGATACCGCTGTGACAGATGTGAGCAGGTTGCCCTTCTGGAAGCTCGCATTAGAGATCTGGAGGAGCAAGTTGCAACACTGGGCAGAAAGGACAACCTTGAAAGGGGTCCTCTGCTCGCTGAGCAGGTGGTCAGTAGGGTTAATGTGGAGGGTGGAGGGGCAAGTCAGGATTATCAGATAGGAAGATGGGTTAATGTAGTTAGAGGGAGTGGAAGGGGCTTGCAGACAAGGAAGGCCAATCCTGTGTTTGTGCATCAAAACAAATTTGCCAAATTGGGTGAAGATGTGGAGGTGGCTAACACAGAGGTGGCAGCCCTAGATGTTACTGCTACCCCTAACAGCCGGGAGAGCAACCCATCTAGTAGAAGTGGTGAGGGGAGTGCAGGTAGGCCTAGACAGTTGGTGGTAATAGGGGATTCTATAATCAGAAGGACTGATAGAATAATTTGTCGCCAGGATCGCCTCAACCGAATGGTTTGCTGTCTCCCTGGTGCCAGGGTTCGGCATGTGGTGGACCGGGTGGATAAATTACTGGGAGGGGCTGGGCATGACCCATCTGTCTTGGTCCATGTTGGAACCAATGACAGTATACATGGAAGGTGGAGGCTCCTTAAGAATCAATTTAAAGAACTAGGCTGCAAGATGAAGGGAAGGACCTCCAAGGTGATATTCTCTGAAATATTGCCTGTGCCATGCGCAACACAGGAAAGGCAGGGGGAGATTAGAGAGCTGAATGCATGGCTAAAGACCTGGTGTAGGAAGGAGGGATTTGGGTTTCTAGAGCACTGGGATGACTTTTCATTGGGGTGCAACCTATATGCTAAAGATGGTTTGCACTTGAATGGAAGGGGGTCTGCTGTGCTGGGGGAGAGGTTTAGGGGAATGCTGGAGGAGTATTTAAACTAGACTTGAGGGGGGAGGGTGAACGTGAATTACATCGGGCACACAGGTCAGTTAGGGGTCAGACATTAATGGAGAGTGGAATGGGGATAGATGGAGGTGGGGTTATGGCAGGTGACAAGAAAGTTCCCATGTTGCAAACAACCATTTGAAATTATAGTGCCATTTGCACTACTAAAAATTATATGAATCATATGAAAAACGCCAGCGAAAAATGTAACAATACATTTAAGTGTTTGTTCACCAATGCCAGAAGCCTTCCAAGCAAAACAGGTGAGTTGGAAGCTCTGGTGCATGAGGAGAGCTATGATGTAATCAGTATTGCTAAAACTTGGCTTCAATCCTCACATGACTGGGCTATTAATATTCCTGGCTATGCTCTCTTTCAGAAAGACAGGGTAAAAAGGAAAGGTGGAGGGGTCTGTCTCTATGTGAGAAGTGACCTCAAAGCAAGCGTGAAAGTGAACCTAATTGATGGAGAGTGTGATGAAGTTGAAGCATTATGGGTGGAACTGCATACAGATGTGCGTAGTTCAAAGCTAATCATTGGAGTTTGTTATAGACCACCCAATGTTAATGAGGAGGTGGAGACTCGGCTCCTTGCACAGATGGAAAGGGCTGCAAGGGCAGGGACGGTGATAATAATGGGGGATTTTAACTACCCAGAAATTGACTGGAATAATGGAATTTCTGGGACAGTTAAAGGACAAAAATTTAAAAACCTATTGCAGGACAATTTTATGGTCCAGTTTATTGAGGCCCCAAATAGGAATGATGCTCTGTTGGACCTGGTAATCTCAAACCATGCAGAGCTCATTACTAATGTTCAGATAAAGGAACACCTGGGTAGCAGTGATCATAACATGATTTTGTTTAATGTAAACTATAAGCAAGAAATACATACAGGAAAGATAAAAACACTTAATTTCAAGAGAGCAAATTTTCAAAGCATGAGGACTGCTCTCCATGGCTTGGACTGGGAGGGAATATTGGCACCGATGAACACAGAACAGAAATGGGAATTCTTCAAAAAGACTCTTTGGAACCTCACTGCAAAGTATATTCCCATGGGCAATAAGTTTAAAAGGCTAAAGATAAAACCTATGTGGCTCACGGTCAAAGTTAAAAAAGCTATAAACAATAAGAAAATAGCTTTTAAAAAATATAAAAATGAAGGAACACTAGTGTCGTTTAAATGTTACAAAAGAATATAATAGAATATGTAAAAAGGAAATCAAGGATGCAAAAATTCAAAATGAACGACAGATTGCAAAAGATAGTAGGACAAACCCAAAAAAATTATTTAAATATATTAAAAAGGTCAAGTCTGAGCATGTAGGCCCTTTACAAAATAATCTAGAGTGGGTGACTGAGGACATAGAGAAGGCAAATTTATTAAATGCTTTCTTCAGCTCTGTGTATACAATGGAGAATGGGGGAGCTCATGTCGATATAGGGGGTGGGAGTGACACAGCCCCAAATCCACAATGGCTCAAAAGTGATATGGTCCAGAAATATTTAGACAGAATAAAGGTGGATAAAGCACCTGGACCAGATGGCATCCACCCACGGATCCTAAAAGAATTGAGCTCTGAAATTTCAAAGCCACTGTATCTAATATTTAGGGACTCATTAATGACAGGAATAGTACCACTGGATTGGCATAAAGCCAATGTGGTGCCCATATTTAAAAAGGGAACAAAGTCTTTACCTAGTAACTATAGACCTGTTAGTTTAACTTCTATAGTTGGGAAGATACTGGAACGTTTAATAAAAGACCACGTGGATGAGTTCTTGCTGGAAACAAACTATTTAAGCAGCAGACAGCATGGATTTATGAAAGACAGAAGTTGTCAGACAAACCTGATTTCCTTTTATGAAGAGGTAAGTAAAACCCTGGACAGAGGCGTAGCAGTGGATGTGGTATACTTGGATTTTGCAAAAGCGTTCGATACAGTTCCCCACACACGGCTCATGTGTAAGGTAAGGTCTACAGGATTAGATATATCAGTTTGTAAATGGATAGAAAACTGACTGAAAGACAGAATTCAGAGAGTTGTGGTTAATGAGTCTTACTCTGAATGGTCCAAGGTTATCAGCGGTGTACCCCAAGGTTCAGTGTTGGGTCCCTTACTTTTCAATATATTTATAAATGATATTGGGTCTGAGATCAAAAGTAACATTTCTGTTTTTGCAGATGACACCAAGCTATGCAGTGGAATAATGTCCTTGCAGGATGTCTCCAATTTACAAGCCGACCTCAATGCTCTGTCTAATTGGGCGACTAAGTGGCAGATGAGGTTTAATGTTGATAAATGTAAAGTTATGCACTTGGGGGCTAAGAATATGCATGCATCATACATGCTAGGGGGAGTACAACTGGGGGGATCTGTAGTGGAGAAGGATCTGGGTGTTTTAGTTGATCATAAGCTCAATAATGGCATGCAATGCCAAGCTGCGGTTTCCAAAGCGAGCAAAGTCCTTTCTTGCATTAAGAGAGGTATGGACTCCAGAGATATCATTTTGCCCCTGTACAAATCATTAGTAAGACCTCATCTGGAATATGCAGTCCAGTTTTGGGCACCAGTTCTCAAAAAGGATATCGGAGAACTGGAGAAAGTGCAGCGAATGGCAACCAAACTGATAAGAGGCATGGAGGAGCTCAGCTATGAGGAAAGATTAGAGGAACTGAATTTATTCACTCTTGAGAAGAGGAGAATAAGGGGGGATATGATCAACATGTACAAATACATAAGAGGTCCATATAGTGAACTTGGTGTTGAGTTATTCACTTTAAGGTCAACACTGAGGACAAGGGGGCACTCTTTACGTCTGGAGGAAAAGAGATTTCACCTCCAAATACGGAAAGGTTTCTTCACAGTAAGAGCTGTGAAAATGTGGAACAGACTCCCTCCAGAGGTGGTTCTGGCCAGCTCAGTAGATTGCTTCAAGAGAGGCCTGGATTCTTTCCTAAATGCACATAATATAACTGAGTACTAAGTTTTGTAGGTAAAGTTGATCCGGGGTAAATCCGATTGCCTTTCGGGGGATCAGGAAGGAATTTTTTCCCCTCGGGTAGCAAATTGGATTATCGCTCTGCTGGGTTTTTTTGCCTTCCTCTGGATCAACTGTGGGTATGGAGTTGGGTGTATGGGAGGATGTACTGTGTTTTACTTTGTTTTATTTTTATTTATTTTTTATGGTTGAACTGGATGGACTTGTGTCTTTTTTCAACCTGACTAACTATGTAACTATGTAATGATGCCTCTAGCTGCAGGCATCATTCAGATATCCCCCAGCAAAGCCCAGGATGTCATATGACAATAGGTGGGTATTGAAGTGGTTAAAGAATGTTGCCGCGTGATCTGTTGTTTATTTTTATTTTTTGATCTTAATGCATTCTATGCATTTGGATAAAAAAAAAAACCTTCTGTGTGCAGCAGCCTCACTAATACTTAACCACATCACGATCCAGTGATTTTGCACGGGACTTACCCTCCTCATTGGCTGAGACAGCGACAAGCGCCATTGCCTCATGCTGCTGTCAAAGTCAGTGAGCCAATGGGGAGAGAGAGAGTGGGCGGGGTCTAGCTGCTGCTCCATGTTTTAATGGACACACAGAGCAGCTGCTGCTTGCTGTGGAGGCAGGAGGGAGGGGCCAGGAGTTCTGGCAGGGGACTTGAGAATAGGAGAATCAGGGCTGCTCTGTGCAAAACCATTACACAGAGCAGGTAAGTATAACATGTTTTATTTTTGTTTAAAAAAAACACAAGACTTTAAAGGGGTGGTTCCCCTAAAAAGAAACTTTTAACATTGCATTTCTCTTCTTAATTACATGTAAAATCGGCTGGTAGTTTTAAAAAAATCCGTCCGTACATACCATTTTCTTCATGCTGCCTCATCGCAGCTTCCGGGTATGATGGTTGGGGACAGGCATCCGATCGACGCATACAGCGCGTCACGAGATGCCAAAAGAAGCCGAACGTTGGTGCGGCTCTATACGGCGCATGCGCACCAACGTTCGGCTTCTTTCGGCATCTCGTGACGTGCTGTATGCGTCGATCGGATGCCTGTCAATCAAGTAGGCACGCCCTACCCCGACCGAGACTACATGCCGAAAATGGTATGTACGGACGTTTTTTTTTTTTTTTAAACATGTAATTAAGAAGAGAAATGCAATGTTAAAAGTTTCTTTTTAGGGGAACCACCCCTTTAATATCACTTTAAAGCGTAACTTTAGTAATTTTTTTCATCTTTCCATCTATTAAAGCGGAGCTCCACCAAGAAAAAAAATATCAAAAATGCTGCCAAAAAACTTTTTTTTTTTTTTTATACATACCTGAAGTGCCTGTTGCTAGGCAGATCATCCTAATCTGTAACTTCCTGATCCGCGGTCCATCTTCTTTCTTCTCCTTCTCGGCTACCTCCTGGGGAATGGCGGAGCGGTGTCTTCTGGGACTTTGTGTGTGTCCCAGGAGACATCACCCATTCACGTTGCTCCATGCCGCTTGCGCATGCGCAGTAGGGAATCGGGCGGTGAAGCCGCAACGCTTCACTTTCTGATTCCCTCACCGAGGATGGCGGCGGGGCAGCCGAGACCCATGCGTTTTCTTGGCTTCGGCTGCCATCATCGCGGGCACCCTGGACATGTAAGTCTCCTTATTAAAAGTCAGCAGCTACAGTGTTAGTAGCTGCTGACTTTTATTTTTTTTTTTAAAACCGGACCTCCGCTTTAAATCTTCTGCCCTTGTTGTTTTAACTTTGGATAGTAAAACATTTTTTTTTCAGCCAGTAAATACCTTATACATCCTACTTCCTGTTTCCTGTCTGATAAAAAGCCTAGGCTTATAACATCATGCACAGCTCTCTGTCTCACTCTCGCAAGAGTTTGTCATGAAGGGAGGGGGTGAGTCATAAGAGGGCCAATGAGAGCCGAAGAGCTGGAGGTGTGCCTACTGTGTGTCTGTGTGTAAATCCAGGAAGTGAATAGGCAGCAGCTTCAGCTGCCCACAGTTAAAATGGTTGCAGCCAGACTTAGTGGAGGGAGATTTCTGCAGCATATTTGGCAAGTACAGAATCACAGTATATATAAAATAATATGCAAAGTGGTTGGAGGGAAGCTTCAGAATGGCAAAGATGTTTTTATTACAAATTATGTGAGCAGACTGCAGTTCCTCCTTAACTGCTTGCCAACCTGCCGCTGTCATTTTACGGCGGCAGGTCGGCTTTCCTGGGCGAGAGCCCGTAGCTATACGTCCGCTTTTAAGCGGCCACTAGGGGGCGCTAGTGCGCCGCCGGCAGCCGGCGCGCGCGCCCCCGAGTTACGTGCGCGTGCCCGGCGGGCACGATCGCCGCCGGGCATGTGCGCTCGTTCGTTACAGAGAGGGGACCGGGAGCTTTGTGTGTAAACACAAAGCTCCCAGTCCTGTCAGCGGGGAAACGCTGATCTGCCGTTCATACAATGTATGAACAGAAGATCAGTGGTTTCCCCTAGTGAGGCCACCCCCCCCATACAGTTAAAACACACCCAGGAACACACTTGACCCCTTCCCTGCCCCCTAGTGTTAACCCTTCACTGCCAATGGCATTTTTATAGTAATCCAATGCATTTTTATAGCATTGATTGCTAAAAAAAAATGCCAATGGTCCCAAAAATGTGTCAAAAGTGTCCGAAGTGTCCGCCATAATGTCGCAGTACTGAAAAAAATGCTGATCGCCGCCATTACTAGTAAAAAAAATATATTAATAAAAATGCTATAAAACTATACCCTATTTTGTAAACGCTATAACTTTTGCGCAAATCAATCAATAAACGCTTATTGCGATTTTTTTTTTAATGAAAAATATGTCGAAGAATACGTATCGGCCTAAACTGAGGAAAAAAATAAATGTTTTATATATTTTTGGGGGATATTTATTATAGCAAAAAGTAAAAAATTGTAATGTTTTATCATATTTACATAATTTTGTTTCTTTGTGTCTTGTTGTATAAAAGTGGGACAAAAATCCGATATTTTATTTGCTGTAGAGAAAATTGATTTTAATAAAAAAAAAGAAGGTCCACTTTAACTTTTTGTTATTCCGGATATTTAATAAATCAGCCCCAGAGTCCAGGAAATATTTATAATTAAATAGATTTTCATTTTTGTGCACATCAACTTTAGTAGCTGAATCTTATTTACTTTATTTAACATTTCTCTGTCACCTGACATTTTTACAGTTTGCCTCTTTGTATTTTGGAACCACTTTGACAATAGTAGATAAAATCATTTATGAGTGTTAGGGGCAAAGTCTTCGGCCTCGTACACACGATCAAATCTGTCCGCTGGAAACGGTCTGCTGGACCGTTTCAGCAGACAGATTCGATCGTGTGTACGGCCGAGCCGACGGATTTGGCCACCCGACAGATTTCAAAGCATGCTTTGAAATCTATCGGGTGGGAATTCTGTCCGCCCGACATGTCTGCTGGTTAGTACACTTACCAGCAGACATGTCGTCCCGCACCGCCGCCGAATGGATTCGGCGCATGCGCGGAAGTGTTTTACTTCCTGGTGCGGTGACGTGGCGGCGTCACCGCCACGTCACCGACACGTCAGCGCGCCGTCTGCTGGCGGGGATTTTGGTTTGCTCGTGTGTACACGCGAGCAAACCAAAATCCCAGCAGACAGATTTGTTCGGACAAATCTGTCTGCTCGTGTGTACGAGGCCTTCCAGAGATTTGAGGGATTGTGTACTTTGGAAACATTTGTATTTAGCCAATAATCATGTGTATATATAGTAACACTGATATAGGTTTTCTTCTGAATTCATTTTTGCCCAAGTGGATTTTGATGAGGTACTGCAAGTAGCTTCACTCCTAAATATCTAGCTCTTAAAGGGGTTGTAAAGGTACAATTTTTGTTTCCTAAATAGCTTCCTTTACCTTAGTGCAGTCCTACTTCACTTACCTTATCCTTCCATTTTGCTTTTAAATGTCCTAATTTCTTCTGAGAAATCCTCACTTGCTGTTCTTCTGTCTGTAACTACACACCGTAATGGGGGGCTTTCTCCCTGGTGTGGAGTGTCACGCTCACCCCCTCCCTTGGACTACAGTAGAGTCAGGACACCCACTAACACACAGCTCCTTTCTCTATCTGGAATGTAGAGGGCGTCCTGATTCTCCTGTATTCCAGGGGAGGGGGCGAGCACGACACTCCACACCAGGGAGAAAGCCTTGCATTACTGTGTGGAGTTGCAGAAAGAAGAACAGGAAGTGAGGATTTTTCAGAAGAAATAAGGATATTTAAAAGCAAAATGGAAGGATGAGGTAAGTGAAGGAGGACTGCGCTAAGGTAAAGGAAGCTATTTAGCGAAAACAAATTGTACCTTTACAACCCCTTTAATAATAATCTCTTTTTTTTGTAATATGAAGGGTGCCTAAAAGCAAACCTGTTATTTCTTTTAAAGCCTGTAGCTTGTGCTTAAAGTGGTTGTAAACCCCCTGAAAGACAGGCATAATAAGCTAGTGTTATGAAATACTTACCTTAGATCAAAGCTGGTGCAGCGGTCCCCGTACACCGCAGTGACCAGTGACATATCACCACAATGTAATTTCTGGGTCCGCGGGATCCGACGCTGTGATTGGCCGGAACAGCCGATGACGTCACTCCACGTTACATGTGTGCAGGAACCGCTGGTCACGGCACATCAGCTGAAGCAATGGCACAAACGTTTTGCCTTTACAACTCCTTAGAGCCTTTAAATATAGTTGCTATTTGAAATGTGTTTAATTTTATAACAATGTAAATTAAAAAAAATTTTTTTTGCATTAACAAGCATTTTATTAACAAATTCAATTTTTTTTCATAGGTATTAAATATGTCACTATGTGTGATCCAGGTTGCAGTGCTCTTAGTAACCTTTTTGTGCAGTCACGTGGAAGGAAAGCGAGATCCAATCACATATTGTGGAGGTTAGTAGCACGTTTGATTTGCTTTTATGCCTGCAGTAAAGCTGTTCAAGTACAAGGTAGCCAGCAGTGTCTGGAGTCCATTTAAGAAGCCTTTGGAGACAAGCCCTGGTGCTGTGTTCCAAACTCTGAAACAGAACATTTAACTTCCAAAAGTGCATTCAAGTACGCAACGCAATTACGTTAAATCACCAGTAAAACAAAATCACTCATTGTGTAACACAAGAGAGGGTTTTGAAAGTTTATGTACCTTTAAAAAAGACTGTTTAAAATAACTTTAAATAATTATAGTCTTCCTTTGCTATGAGAATTTTTCATGCGAATTACCAGCAACTATAGGCTGGCCATTGACAGATTGAAATTTAACAGGTTCAGCAGGAACCATCCAAATTTTGATCCACTTCAGTACAACCAGCCTGTTGGGTTTTTCTTGTGTGATCACTGGCGGTGGCTATATCTACCAGCAGTGATCCCTGTATCCTGACAGTGGGGAAACATCCCGCTGTCCGAGCTCATTAGCGCAGCGGGCGGGATTCGGTATTGGGTGATTTTTCTTCAACCCATGTCTTTATGGCTTGCTTAAGCTTTAAACCCTTTTCACGTGTTATGATCAGCAAGGGATTTGCTGTTCCCCTGCTGATCAAAGCAGAGCCAGTGCATGACATGTTCGTTTCACCTTAGTTTATGCAGGGAGGAGACGGACAGAACCTGCTCTGCTTTATGGTTGGCCAGGTGTAAATGGACTCCACTGTCCATTTACACTTAACTACCTTTGTACTGTGTAAATGGAGGAGGATGGACCCCCTTCCATTTTTTTTTAGCGTATCTGAGGTAGGCAGGTATAAAAGGGTTGCAGGAAAAATCGCTTGATTTCCCCATCGACACAGTCAATGTTAATGGGGAGCATCTGTCCCATGGGGCCATTGTGTTCTCCCGACAGGGGGAACCGTCCCTGCTGGGATAACACAGTTATTACTAATAGCCACTATACTAGCTGCTAGTAATCACATGTAAACTCTAAGGCCGCGTACACACGTCTGAGAACCTCGTCGGGCTAAACTCATCGTTCCACCCGACGAGGTTCCCGATGAGCGGTCGAAAAAGCTCGTCGAGCCAAAGTCCTCATTGAACAACGAGGAAAAAGAGAGCGTGCTCTCTTTTTTTGCTCGACGAGCGTCCCGACGGGACGGTCGTCGGAAGTGTACACACGACCGATAACCTCGGCAGAATATGTCTCCCAGCGAGCTTCTCGTTGGATTCTGCCGAGAAGCTCAGTCGTGTGTACGGGGCCTCAGGCCGCGTGCACACGATCGAACATGTCTGCAGACCAGTTTCCGCGGACATGTCTGATCGTGTGTACGGCCTAGCGGACAGGTTTCCAGCGGACAAAAGTTTCTTAGCATGATTGATTCGACGCATGCGTGGAAGCATTTTACTTCCTTGTTTTCGCAACGTCGCCGCGTCAACGTCAACGCGTTGTCTGTCCGTGGGGGTTTTGGTCTGATCGTGTGTACACGCATCAGACCAAAATATCCCAGGAGACATGTCCGATGAAAACCGTCTGCGGACCGTTTTCATTGGACATGTCTCCTCGTGTGTACGAGGCCTAACAGGCTAGTTGTACCCAAGTTGATCAATAGATTGATCAACTTGGGTACATTCAGCCTGCCTATACATGGTTCGAATCTCGGCTGGTCCCTGCTGAACTGGGCGACATTCCAACTGTCTTTGGTTAGCTTAAGTTAAACAAAAACCCTAGAGAGAAAGGAGTCACCGCTCCAGGTGGGATCACTAAATGGTTACAGGTGGTGCAGGATACCGAGGGTGCTGGCGGTGCACTAAGCAAAATGAAGACAAAGAAAAATGGATAGCCGCACTCCAAAACCTGATGGGTGGTCTTTTATTCAATGGATCAGTGCTTATTCATGGCCATGAATAAGCACTGATCCAGTGCGAAACGCGTCGGCTGTTCCTTGTTTCTACTGCTGTGACCCTATTTTTGTACATGCTGTCTATTGAATAAAAGACCACCCATCAGGTTTTGGAGTGCGGCTATCCATTTTTCTTTGTCTTCATTAAACAAAAACCCTGTTACAAACAAAATGGCTGTCAACCACTATAAAGGTGAGCTAATAAAGGCGTTGTTCAGATCAGAAAAAACATTTAATGTTCCATGTTTATTATTTGAAATAATAAAGGTTTACAACCCCTAGAAAGCTATATGTTGTACTTCAGAGCCAGCATGGCTTTAAGGCACTTAATGGGCTTTCTCTGGTCACAGTGTACTTTTACAGTGTAATCTACTTTCATTTGATTGTTATCAATTAACCACTTAAGGACCGCTGCATGTACATTTACGTCGGCAGAATGGCACCGACAGGCACATCAACGTATATATACGTTGGTGCCTTGGGGGGGTTCGGGGGTCCGATCGGACCCCCCCCATACATGCGGCGGTCCGCACGGCTGTAGGAGCGATCCGACAAGAGGGGGCGGCTATTCGTTTTTGTCCGCCCCCTCCGGAACGCTCCCAGCCAATGCGCGCGCCCGCCCGCCCTGTCCCTTCCTCCTCAGGAAGGAGGAAGCGATGTGATCTCTCCCTCTGCGTTTTTTTCAACCACCGCTGAGGAGAGATCACAACACAGTAAGTCCTGCACTAACACTACACTGCACTAACACTACCCATAGTCACATTTAACCCCCCCGATCGCCCCCCCCTCCCCCTGTCACAGTGTCACTGAATGTATGATTACTGTATTTAGTGTCAGTGTGACAGGCAGTGTGACAGTCAGTTAGTGTTAGGTCCTGGGTAGCCTCCGTACCCCCCCCCTAATAAAGTTTTAACCCCTTGATCACCGCCCTAGTTAACCCTTTCACTCCCCATTGCCAGCATCACTAAGCTATAATTTTTCTGATCGCTGTATTAGTGTCGCTGTTCCCACTAGGTAGCTAATTTTTTTTTTTATTGCGATTTTTTTTTTTTTTACTAAAGACATGTGGCTAAATAAATTTTGGCCTAAATGTTTGACTAAAATTTAGTTTATTGATTTTTCTTATAACAAAAAGTAAAAAATATTGATTTTTTTTTAAAAATGTCGCTCTATTTTTGTATATAGCGCAAAAAATAAAAATCGCAGAGGCGATCAAATACCACCAAAAGAAAGCTCTATTTGTGGGAAGAAAAGGACGCAAATTTTGTTTGGGAGCCACGTCGCACGACCGCGCAATTGTTAAAGCGACGCAGTGCCGAATCGCAAAAACCCCTTGGGTCATTTGGCAGCATATTGGTCCGGGTCTTAAGTGGTTAAAAATCCTTTTGAACTGATTATGACTGTATCCATTGGAATTACTTGAGTTCTCCATTTCTAGCTTGGTGAAGGAGCTGCAATAATGAGGCCGCGTACACACGATCGAATTCAACTGCTGGAAACAGTCCCACGGACCGTTTCAGCAGACAAATTCGATAGTGTGTACGGGCGGACAGACAGGTTTTTTTCAGCAGACAAATTTTAAAGCATGCTTTAAAATCTGTCTGCTGGGAACCCGTCCGTCCGACATGTCTGCTGGTTAGTACACTAACCAGCAGACATATCTGTCCGCACATGCGTCGAATGGATTCGACGCATGCGCGGAAGTGTTTTACTTCCTGGTGACGGTGACGTGGCGGCGCCAACGTCACCGCCACCTCACCACGCTGTCTGCCGGCGGGGATTTTGGTTTGATCGTGTGTACACGATCAAACCAATCTATCCCAGCAGACAAATCCGATCAAAACGGTCTGTCAGACCGATTTGATCGGATTTATTTAATGGTGTGTACGCGGCCTTAGAAGTTGCAGGGAATGTTATAGCTATTAACAGCTCTCCTTGGGTCAAGGAGAGATACAGAGATTCTATCTATCTATCTTGCCTATCTATCTACCTTGCCTATCTATCTACCTTGCCTATCTATCTACCTTGCCTATCTATCTACCTTGCCTATCTATCTACCTTGCCTATCTATCTACCTTGCCTATCAATCCACTTGGACCACCACATCCCTCGTATTATCTATGTACTGCCAGACACTTCAAACTGTCTACACCTGAAGAACACAGAATTGTTTGAGTGTTCTATTTCTGCCTTGTTGCATTTGAAGGCTTGCATATCTCGGTGTAAGGACTAATGCCGCATACACACGATCGTTTTTCGGCATGAATTTTTTTTCTTCGTTTTTCAGCATGTAGAAAAAACAAAGTTTTTCCAACTTCATCAGTGTTGACCACACACCATCGTTTTTCAAAAAATTATGAGCAAAGCGTGGTGACGTACAACACATACAACGGCACTCTAAAGGGGAAGTTCCATTCAAGCTCCCGTCTCCTAACTTGCTTCTGAGCATGCGCGGGTTTAAAACGTTGTTTTTAACGTCGTTTTAGCCCACACGTGATAATTTCTTACAACCCAACAAACAACATTTTTTAAAACGACGTTAAAAAATGCAGCATGCTCAAATTTTTTTTATGTCGTTTTTCAGAAGATGACAAACTATGTGAAGCCCACACACGATCATTTTAAATGATTTTTTCATGCCGAAAAACGATCGTGTGTACGGGGCATGACAGTGACAAAATGATTAAAATAGTTTGGAATCGGAGCCTATCATTGCTCTTGAAGGGGCCAAGCTCCAGACAGAGGACAGCGGCTCATCATCCACGACTTATGAATCCTTTTGACCCCTTTGAAGTGGTGACAAAAATAGTGAGCTACAGTGCGGCAGGAATTGGTGATATAATTCCTCTGGTGTTCCTTCCACAAAGCATAAGGCATGACCTAAGAGCTGTAATCGCTCACAAAAAGAACAATCAGTGGAACAACTCCCATTTTTTT
Organism: Rana kukunoris; assembly: GCA_029574335.1. NCBI lineage: Eukaryota > Metazoa > Chordata > Amphibia > Anura > Ranidae > Rana > Rana kukunoris. Next base: position 76,233,016 of record CM056053.1, read on the forward strand.
TTCCCTTGTAAGACTCAGTGCAGGTCAAATAAATATGGTCAGGAATGGTAATTTCAATATTTAAAGTGGATGTAAAGCCCGCCCCCAATTTTTTTTTAAATTAAGGCTTGCATGTTATACAGTAGAGGATTTCATGTCATCTGTGCCCAGTCTTGCCATGAAGAGTTAATCCAGCTCTGAGCAGTCCTCTTATCCTCTTTTTTTCCCAGTGAGATAAAAATGGACATACAGGGAAATCGGAGTCTGTTTCTCCCCCTTGCTGTGAGTGACAGGTCATTTACATATCTCATGCAAGAGCCTGAGAGAGTCATTCTGTGTATTTTCAGATCTCATCCTTCTTTCTTCTCCCAGGATTGATTGCTCCACACCTCAGCATGATTGGGCATGCTGAAGTCATGTGGTGACTTTTCTGGGTTTTGACTGGATGTTAGTAAATAAATACACAGGAGAAAATGCATGTTGACAAGTGGAGTGAAGAGGTGGGCAGGGAGTCTACTGACATCACGACTCCACCCACCGAGCTCCGGACAACAGATCCACCCACATAATCTGCAGTTTTTCGGGTTTCATAACAGACAGGAGACATTTGACAGGTAAGGATACATGCAGGAGAGGAGGCATGTATATCCTTATAGATAACCACTAGGGCAGTAGTTTAGAAAGGATGACAGTGGGTTTATATCCACTTTAAAAAAGCGCAGGAGGTTGCCGAAGCTGCTCCGGGTGTTCAATGCGGCCCTGGGGGATGGAGTGCTTCCGCCCTCCATGGCACAGGCAAATATTGTTCTGCTTCTTAAACCGGCAAGGACCCGGTTGAACCGGGCTCCTACAGACCAATCTCATTGTTGCAATGTGACATAAAAATCCTGGCAAAGGTGTTGGCGATGAGATTGAATACTGTCATAACGTCCCTGCTACATGGAGATCAGGCGGGGTTTATGCCAAATAAGTCCACTGCCATTAACTTAAGAAGGTTATTTCTAAACATGCAGTCTGACGCGGATAATGTAGGAAACAGGGCTTTGCTGTCCTTAGATGTGGCTAAGGCATTTGACAGCATTGACTGGAACTATATGTGGGAGGTGCTGGCGTGATTTGGGTTTAGTGATAGGTACATAGCATGGGTCCGTCTACTTTACAGCCATCCGGAGGCCGCTATCATTGCCTTCGGGTGTCTGTCCTATGGCTTTGCACTAGGAAGGGGGAAGAGGCAAGGCTGTCCGTTGTCCCCTCTCCTCTTCGCCTTTGAACCCCTCGCCATGGAGATTAGGACCAATCCGGGTATAGTGGGGTTCTGCTATGGCCCCCTGCAGGAGAAGGTGATGCCTTACGCGGACGATACCTTGCTTATGCTGGGAGATACTGACATGTCTCTGCGGGAGGCCATGGCAACTATTGTGAGGTTCGGGGGGTACTCGGGCCTACAGATTAACTGGGCGAAGTCGGCCCTGCTACTGCTAGACGGGGAAGCCACGCAAACAGTGACGTCATCCTGCCCCATACCAGTCACGACTTCCTTTAATTACCTTGGGATTTATGTTACGGCCAACCCCAGGGATTTTAGCCATTTGAACATATCCCCCCTGCTTCAGAGGTTTCGGGAACGGGTCAAATCATGGAACAATCTTTGTATCTCGGTGGCGGGCAAGGTGAACCTAGTGAAGATGATTCTAATACCGCAATTGCTTTACTGTCTTCACAATGCCCCTGTGGTAATCCCTCTTAAAATCTTTAGAATAGTAAACTCTATCTTCCGGTCCCTGATCTGGAAAAATAAGACGCCCAGAATTAAACTTGAACATCTGCAGAGACCCAAGGACAACGGCGGGCTGGCATTGCCCAAACCGTGGTTGTACTATCTTGCGGCGCAGCTGCAACACCTGGTGGGGTGCTTCGGAGGGAGCCGGCTGGTTCCTCCGGTGCACTGATGCTCCACACGGTGGGGGATTTCTGCGTGGGTTTCCTCCGGGTACTCCGGTTTCTTCCCTCATTTCAAAGACATGCTGGTAGGTAAATTGGATCTCGTCCAAAAAAACTGGCCCAGTATATATGTATGTATGACTGTGTGTCCCTAGCGTGTCAAGATCCTACGGGTTAAAATGACCACACCAGCCAAGCAGACACTGGCTGGAAAAAGCGCCCAGAGGCGATTCAGTTCGCATGCTTTGCGCTATACAAGTCATTCATTCATTCATTCATCCATTCATTCATTCATTCGCCAAGCCCAACAAGAAGTACCCTACGTACAATCTTATATAAAAAGTGTGGCATAAATGTAAATATATTCAGCAAGCTGATGGATACACTGATTACAGCCCCCTATGGCATAATGATGCCTACACAGAACTGGCCAAATTACAGATCGGGGCCGGGTGGAAAAGCTATGGGATCACACACATTAAACATGTATTTATGCATCGGAGGCTCAGGCCATTCGCAGATTTGGGTGAGGCGTATGGACTCCCATCCTCGATGCTCTTTCAGTATATACAGCTCCAGCACGCAGTGAGGGCTCAAAGTAGATCCTCTGAGTGGCATTTATCGCCAACTCCGGTGTTCGGTCTCTTGGGTGATGCTGTGACCTCGAAGGGATTTATCTCTCAATGCTACGCCATCCTACTACAACACTTCCTGGGGCAGCATCCAGTCATGGTGAGGGAAAAATGGGAGAGGGACGTGGGACAACTGGATGGAGAACAGTGGGAGGAGATATTTCAGGAGGTAAGCTCCTGCTAATTAAATTTGGCTCAGCGACTCACTCAGCTATACATTATTTTCAGGGTGTACTATATGCCACATTGGCTGCAACTGATGGGAATGCAAATGGATGATACGTGCACTAGATGCAGGAGAGATCATGGGAATTTCATACATCTTCTGTGGAGATGTCCCAAACTGCACAAGTACTGGGCTGAGGTGGTGAGCACTGTTAACTCTGTATTTGGGCTCTCCATACCTGTGGACCCCAGAGTCTGTTTACTGGGTGTGCTGGAGGAATATGTGGAGGAGGTGTACACAAGGGAGGTGGTGCACAGGGTGCTGTTTCAGGCCAGGAAGATGATTATGATACACTGGAAATCTGAGACCCCTCCGACCTTAACTGCTTGCCGACCAGCCGCCGCAGTTATATGGTGGCAGGTCGGCTCTCCTGGGCGAGAGCCCGTAGCTCTACGTCGGCACTTCTGCTGCCGCTAGGGGGAAAGTGCACGCCGCCGGCGGCCGGCGCGTGTGCCCCCACTTGCCCCCCGAGTCCTGTGCGTGTGCCCGGCGGGCACGATCGCCGCCGGGCACACGCGATCGCTCGTTACAGAGCGGGGACCGGGAGCTATGTGTGTAAACACATAGCTCCCAGTCCTGTCAGCGGGGTAAACGCTGATCTTCTGTTCATACAATGAATGAACAGAAGATCAGTGATTTCCCCTAGTGAGTCCACCCCCCTATACAGTTAGAACACACCCAGGAACACACTTAACCCCTTCCCCGTCCCCTAGTGTTAACCCCTTCACTGCCAATGGCATTTTTATTGTAATCCAATGCATTTTTATAGCATTGATCGCTAAAAAAATGCCACTGGTCCCAAAAATGTGTCAAAAGTGTCCGAAGTGTCCGCCATAAGGTCGCAGTACTGAAAAAAACGCTGATCGCCGCCATTACTAGTAAAAAAAATAAAATAAAATAAAAATGCCATAAAACTACCCCCTATTTTGTAAACGCTATAACTTTTGCGCAAACCAATCAATAAACGCTAGTTGCGATTTTTTTTTAACGAAAAATATGTAAAAGAATACGTATGGGTCTAAACTGAGGAAAAAAACATTTTTTTATATATTTTTGGGGGATATTTATTACAGAAAAAAGTAAAAAATATTGAATTTTTTTCAAAATAGTCGCTCTATTTTTGTTTATGGCGCGAAAAATAAAAAACGCAGAGATGATCAAATACCACCAAAAGAAAGCTCTATTTGTGGGAAATAAAGGACGCCAATTTTGTTTGGGAGCCACGTCACACGACCGCGCAATTGTCAGTTAAAGCGACGCAGTGCCGAATCGCAAAAGGTGCTCTGGTCATTGGGCAGCAATATGGTCCAGGGGTTAAGTGGTTATAGGAGTGGATTGATAGGATGGGTGAAATGGTATGTATGGAGAAGCTCATTTATCAACATAGGGGAAGCAACCGTAAATATGAGAACCTTTGGGCTCCGTGGCTGGATACACCGGGGCTTTCACCGGTGGACCTGGTCATGGACAGACTGTTGGGATTAAATGTGGGATGAGTGCTATAATGTGGGGAAATGTGTATTATGGTGGGAGGGAAGACAGCCGGGTGATTGAAATGCCATGTTGTGTTTGGTCTCTGAGAAATGTACTCTTGGTTTTGCTGTGCAATGTTGAATGTCCTATGTTGTACAACACCTTTTCATCAATAAAAACTTTTTTGTTGGATAAAAAAAAAAAAAAAAGCGCAGGAGCTTGCAGAGGAATGGGACATCTGTAGTCTGTTCCATTGCATACAGTGCCTTGAAAAAGTATTCACACCCCTTGAAATTGTTAACATTCGGTGTTGGTCTATCACATTTTTATGTGATAAACCAACACCAAGTGGCAAATAAGTATATGTGAAAAGTGTGACCTGCATTTGTATTCAGTCAATACATTGTAGAACCACCTTTCACTGAAATTACAGCTGCAAGTCTTTTTCGGTATGTGTCTACAAGCTTTGCACATCACAGAGAGTGACATTTTTGCCCATTCTTATTTGCAAAATAGCTCAAGCTCTATCAGATTGGATGGAGAGCGTCTGTGAACAGCAATTTTCAAGTCTTGCCACAGATTCTTAATCGGATTTAGTTCTGGACTTTGACTGAGCCATTCTAATACATAAATATGCTTTGATCTCTTTTGCAGACTCTAACAGGTTTTTTCTAACATTGCCCTGTATTTGGCTCCACCCAACTTCCCATCAACTTTGACCAGCTCCCCTGTCCCTGCTGAAGAAAAGCATCCCAGCAACATAATGCTGCCACCACCATGTTTTACGGTGGGGGTAGTGTGTTCAGAGGGATGTGCAGTGTTGGTTTTCCGTCACACATAGCGTTTTGCTTTTAACCACTTAAAGACCCCCGCACGCACATATACGGCCACAACATGGCTCGTACAGGCACAAGGGCGTAAATTTACGTCCCCGCCTGAGTGCGGTTCGGGGGTCCCATCGGGACCCCCTCCGCGGCGTGCGGGGGTCTCCCTACCTCTGGGAGCGATCCGGGATCTGCGGGCGGATGTCCGTGATATCCGCCCCCCCCGGGATCGCTCCCAGCCAATGGGAGCGCGCTCCCAGCCTGTCACTTCCTCCTCCTGTGTTTACACAGGAAGGAGGAAATGATGTATTCTCTCATCGCAGCGCTGTTTCCCAGCGCTGCTGATGAGAGAAGACATGCCAAGTAAGTGTGCACCAACACAACACTGACACACACTCACATAGGCATATTAACCCCTTGTGATCGCCCCCCCCACCCCCCTGTCACAGTGTTACTGAATGCAGTGATTTAATCACTGCATTTAGTGTCAGTGTGACAGGCACTGTAAAAAACAGTTAGTGTTAGGTTCAGGATAGCCCCCCCACCCCCCCTAATAAAGTTTTAACCCCCTGATCACCGCCCTAGTTAACCCTTTCACTCCCTATTGCCAGCGTCACTAAGCGATCATTTTTCTGATCGCTGTATTAGTGTCGCTGTTCCCGCTAGGTAGCTATTTTTTTTTATTGCGATTTTTTTTTTTTACTAAAGACATGTGGCTAAATAAATTCTGGCCTAAATGTTTGACTAAAATTTAGTTTATTTGATTTTTTTTTAACAAAAAGTAAAAAATAGTGTTTTTTTTTTCAAAAATGTCGCTCTATTTTTGTATATAGCACAAAAAATAAAAATCGCAGAGGTGATCAAATACCACCAAAAGAAAGCTCTATTTGTGGGAAGAAAAGGACGCAAATTTTGTTTGGGAGCCACGTCGCACGACCGCGCAATTGTATGTTAAAGCGACGCAGTGCCGAATCGCAAAAACACCTTGGGTCATTTACCAGCGTATTGGTCCGGGTCTTAAGTGGTTAAACAAAAAAGTAAAATTTTCTGACCAAAGCACCTTTTCTCCAAAGTTACCATGGGCCTCTTGGCTGCTTCTCTGATTAATCCTCTCCTTGCCTGGCCTGTCCGTTTAGGTGGACAGTCATGTCTTGGTAGGTTTGCAGTTATACTTTTCATTTTTTGATGATGGAATGAACAAGTTCCGTGATATATTTAAAGCTTGGGATATTTTTTTAGAACTTAACCCTGCTTTAAACTTCTCCACAATAGTATCCCTGACCTGTCTGGTGTGTTCCTGGCCTTTATGATGCTGTTTGTTCACTAAGGTTCTGTAACAAACCTCTAAGGGCTTCACAGATCATTTGTATTTATACTGAGATTAAATTACACACAGGTGGACACTGATTACTAATTAGGTAACTTCTGAAGGCAATTGGTTCCACTAGAATTTAGTTAGGGGTATCAGAGTAAAGGGGCTGAATATAAATGCACGCCACACTTTTCAGATATTTATCTGTAAAAAAAATAATTGAAAATCATTTATTATTTCCCTTACACTTCACAATTATGTGCCACTTTGTGTTGGTCTATCACATAAAATCCCAATAAAATATGTTTACCTTTTTGGTTGTAACATGACATATTGTGGAAAATTTCAAGGGGTATAATACTTTTTCAAGGCACTGTAACTCACAGGAGTAAGCAAAATGAATAATGCATGGTAAAGACCTGGTGATAATGGCCCATTTCCTCAAGTTTTTGACATCGGTTGTTGCACATATTTCTACCCTCCTACACCATTTTTTTTATGTATTATAATTTTTTTACATATTAACTTTTTTAAATAATTTTTGTCTTTATAATTTTTTTTTCCTTGTAATGCCATCCCTGCCCTAGTTAAGCAAATGTTAAGCTTGATGATATCAAAAACAAAAATAACTACTGTGTGTGTAGGATATACTGCTGGCTGTAGGTGCCCAATATGTATTTGGTGTATTAATGGCCTGCTCTGCTGCAAGTGTCATGTCAGAGGGAATTGACTGAGAGGCTGACTTTTTTTTTAATGAATCCTTTTAACTAAGAAAAGATCAAATAAAGATGGTTTCCCTATTCTCACTGTTGCTGTGCTGATGCCAACATTCTGCCTCCTGGTACCTCTTTTCCTTCTCTTTCCCCTCTTTCCTTTTGCCAAAGAAAAAAAATGATTCCCTTAAATTAAATAAGAGCTGAAGCTCAATTTTTTTTGGACATAAACTCTCTGTGCCTTCTGCTTTGACATTTGGCCTTTTTCTCACTGTCTTGTGTCTCCACATTTTAGGCCTAGTGTTGTATTGAAAATGTGATGGCAGGTGTATTTACTTGGTTTGGCAGGAATAATATCATAAAAATAAATGTCCTCCCAAAAATCACATATTACAAGAAACACTTTGATCGCATTTGCCACTACCAGCCTCTCGGGTCCACCTTCCTTCACTTTATTTAGGCTTGACAAAGGGCAAGAATTAAACACTCCTTATTTAAACTCCCTAAAACCAAAGGAGGCATAGGGTCACCAGACCTCACCCAATATTACGAGGCCGCCAGGATTCTTAAATGGTGCTCAGCATTCCGACACAGGCAATGGATCCATTTAGAACAAGGTTTAGAACAAGATTTCAGCACCCATTCCCTCAGAGGATTGTCCTGGGTAAATGCCCCCCTCCGAGTTCCAGACTCACCCACTGATAGGCCCCAGTTGTGCCATAGACTGACAACTTTTTAATGCCCCCAAATTTTATCCACACCCTTCAAACTATCTTTCATTCTCAAATTAGAATCCTTATTAACTATTACATGGGCAATGGCTTTCTGACTCTGGATGAATTAAAATCCAACTTTCAGAGCTGACCTTGCCTATTGGAGCATTGTTCAATTAACATGTTATCTTTGGTCACAGACCGCTATTTAACAACTTTTATACCATTTGAAAATTTCGTTAGCAGACTCGCCAATATAACATTCTCTACCGCCAGCCAATGACATGCTGATTAATGCTGGGGAGCTTACCCCCATATACTGCAAAATGGTTAACGTTTGCCCGCAAATTCAATTCCAGTAAAATACAGGAAAACAGGCTATAAGCTTGGCTACAAAAGGTTCCACTCAGAACATGCCTCACCATGGTCGACCAAAGAAGTTAAGTGCACATGCTCAGCGTCATATGTGGAGGTTGTCTTTGGGAAATAGATTTATGATGTATGAGTGCTGCCAGCATTGCTGCAGAGGTTGAAGGGGTGGGGAGTCAGCCTGTCAGTGCCCAGACCATACGCCACAAATTGCATCAAATTGGTCTGCATGGCTGTCTTCCCAGAAGGAAGCCTCTTCTAAAGGCCCGTACACACGATCGATATTCCGACAACAATTGTGTGATGTTTTGTCGGATAATCCGACCGTATGTATGCTCCATCGGACAATTGTTGTTGGAATTTCCGACAACAAATGTTGGATGTTCATGCTCTCAAATTGTCCGACAACAAATGTGTTCCGTCGGATTATCTGATCGTGTGTACACAAGTCCGTCGGACTAAAAGTACAAACACGCATACTCCCAACGAATGCTAACCATCAGACAACATTAGCAGAAGTTACCCAAAGGGTGGTGCTAAAGAGCAGAAAAACTACATAGTTTTGTGTATGTTGGCTGAAAACTTTCTGCCGTCTGTATGCAGATCAAGTTCACGGCCAACTCCCTTCTGACAAAATTCCACGTATTTGTCTGATGGAAGTCTGATCGTCTGTATGAGGATTTAAGGTGATGCACAAGGAAGCCTGCAAACAGTTTTCCGAACAGAAGCAGACTAAGGACATGGATTACTGGAACCATGTTTTGTGGTCTGATGAGACCAAGATAAACTTATTTGGTTCAGATGGTGTCAAGCGTGTGTGGCGGCAACCAGGTGAGGAGTACAAAGACAAGTGTGTCTTGCCTACAGTTAAGCATGGTGGTGGGAGTAGCATGGCCTAGGGCTGCATGAGTGCTGCCGGTACTGGGGAGCTACAGTTCATTGAGGGAACCATGAATGCCAATGTACTGTGACATACTAAAGCAGAGCATGATCCTCCTCCCTTCAGGAGACTGGGCCGCAGGGCAGTATCCCAACATGAAAATGACACCTCCAAGATGACCACTGCCTTGCTAAAGAAGCTGAGGGTAAAGGTGATGGACTGGCCAAGCATGTCACCAGACCTAAACCCTATTGAGCATCCTCAAACGGAAGGTGGAGGAGTGCAAGGTCTCTAACATTCACCAGCTCTGTGATGTCATCATGGAGGAGTGGAGGAGGACTCCAGTGGCAACCTATGAAGCTCTGGTGAACTCCATGCCCAAGGGATTAAGGCAGTGCTGGAAAATAATGGTGGCCCCACAAAATATTGACACTTTGTTCACAATTTGGACATTTACACTTGGGGTGTACTCACTTTTGTTGCCAGCGGTTTAGACATTAATGGCTGTGTGTTGAGTTATTTTGAGGGGACAGCAAATTTACACTGTTATACAAGCTGTACACTCACTACTTTACATTACAAAGTGTAATTTCTACAGTGTTGTCACATGAAAACATATAATACATTTTTTTTACCAAAATGTGTGTTGTATATGTACATATAATATGCGTAAATTATGTCAGTAAGCTTTTTTCTGAATGCAGGTTTGAGACATATTTTTATTTATTTCCATAAATACTGCTATAAAGTATCACAATAAACACCAAAATGTGCATGATTACATTGGCTAATAATAAGCTGTGTACATGTAGCCTAAAGCATAACCCACGTTTTGAGCAGAGTTTTGAATGGGTAGAAGTTTTACTGCTGTCTGTAGACCCAGTGGAGCGATTTCCATCCACTTTGTGTTGTTTTAGACACAGAGTGTCATGGGGACAGGAATTAATAGAAAATTATTACAATAGACAGATTTTACAACAGAGACCATAATAAAAAAAGATTTTTATTTAGCAAAGTGATGGACAGCTTAGAATCCAAATGTTTTGCCATTGAAAGCCTCGTACACTCTAGTTTATCCAAAGTGACTTAAACTTTAGAAGGAACCTCTGTTTTGTAAAAAAAAATATTGCTTTACTTACTTGTATATGTAAAATCTTAGAAGCACAGCAGTACTGGGCATAATTGCCCATAATTCTCCAAGATCTATATATGATTAATATGCTTGTCTAGCTAAACCAAAGTGACTTATACTGTAGACCAGGGGTGTCAAAGTCGATTTCATGACAGGCCGCATTAGCATTAAGGTTGCCTCAAAGGGCCAGTTTTATCCGTAAGAATAGAGTCCAGAGCACCCCCCCCCCACACGTTCATTAGATGTCAAGAGCCCCCCATCCTCCTTTACATCACAGTGCACCCCCTTTACCTTGCGCTGCTGCCAGGAAGAAGATGGGGCGGAGCTGGAAACCAGAATGTGCAGGGCTGGAGGGGGACCAGAGAAGGGCTGGAGTCAGCTGCAGGATCTGGTGGAGGAATATTGTCCTCTCTGTGGAAGGCTGCTGAGACAACGTGGGGGTGAAGCCGAGGGGGATTCCCATGGGTGCAGGAGAGGTGTGGGGGGCCACATTAAATGGCCTGGCAGGCCTGATTTGGCTCGCCAGCCTTGTGTTTGACACATTTAATCCTGTATACCAGAGACCACCCACAGGATGTAATCATTCCTTTTGACCACTCACAGGTCATTTTGTGAGTGATGTCAGCAAACGCATGGTTTCACTTCCCCCCACAACCACTTGGTCAATTGAATATGCAGTCAGCTTTCTCACTACACCACCTGTGGGTGAGAGATATCATTACAAATGTATGGGGACATTTGTCATAATTTAGTTAAAAATATTCACAATGGATACAGTCTCCATTGGGGTAATAGGCATCTCAATCACTCTAAAGGCCCATTAACAATATATTGCTTTGCATTAGCATGTGCAAGTTAAAGTGATTGTAAGGCTTTGTCGTTTTGTTTTTTAAATAACAAACAAGTCATGCTTACCTCCACTGTGCAGTTCGTTTTGCACAGAGTGGCCCCAATCCCCGACATCTGGGGTCACCCTGTGGCGCTGGTAGCTTCTCCCCCGCATCATATAACCCCCTAGGAGAAGTGCTCTGCCGGGGGTTACCTTGCGGGCATCATTTTCATCCATAGACGCAGATTTCCGGACTCGCCCCTGTCATCGGCATCATTGGATTTGATTGACAGCAGCAGGAGCCAATGGCTGCTCTGCTATCAATCTATCCAGTCAAGAGCCGAGACAACGGGCAGAGCAGAAGACCGGTGTGGGAAATACGGGGCTCAGGTGAGTAAAATGAGGGAGCTGGGGAGCCGATCAGTGACAGAAGTTTTTTCACCTTAATGCATAGAATGCATTAAGGTGAAAAAACCTGAGGGTTTACAATACCTTTTTATATGAGTTGTTTTAAGGAAGCCCATTCATTTGCATCGGCTGCATAATGCACAAAAATGCACCAAAAATTAGCATTCAACATTTGTGGCAGCACACATGTGTGTTGCTGTGCATTATGCTGTGCTACAACACATTACGCTGTGCTACAACACTTGTCTGTCAGCAGAGCGCCCTGGGTGCCAGAATTAATGGCACCTAATTGGAGCAAAACATGTGTGCTACCGTGCGCTGCATTAGCGCACATGTAACCTAAGCACAATAGTGTGCATTGGTCCTAATCTTTAACCACTTGCCCATGGTGTCATAGTCAAAAGACGTCATGACTTTAAAGATGGATATCTCGGTAACGGCAGCAGCTGCTGCCACAACCGAGATATCCATCTTTTCCGTGGGCAGTGCTGTACACGATAATGGCGGTCCCAGCGGCGGATTCGCCGCAAGATCGCCGTTATCGGTGGCGGGAGAGGGCCCCCCCCCCCCTCCCGCCGCTCTCCCGCGCTCTCCGCCGCTTACCGGTGCCGTCGGTAACGGCGGAGGCGATCGGGTCCTCCTGCTGGCTGTGTTGGGATACGAGTGAGGGAAAAATCGCCCCCACCCGTCCCCCACAGCTCTGCTGGGCGGAAGTGACGTCAAAACGTCAGTCCCGCCCAGCGTCTTAAAGAAACATTTTTTTTTTCTGAAATTTGAAAAATGACATTTTTTTTTTTTTTTTCTTCTTTTTTTGCATTTAAGCCTAAATATGAGATCTGAGGTCTTTTTGACCCCAGATCTCATATTTAAGAGGACCTGTCATGCTTTTTTCTATTACAAGGGATGTTTACATTCCTTGTAATAGGAATAAAAGTGATAATTTTTTTTTTTTAATTTATTTCGATGTATAAAATTATAAAACTAATTAAAAATAAATAAGAAAACAAAAAAAAAAATGTAAAACGCCCCGTCCCGACGAGCTCGCGCACAGAAGCGAACGCATACGCGAGTAGCGCCCGCATATGAAAACGGTGTTCAAACCACACAAGTGAGGTATCGCCGCGATCGTTAGAGCGAGAGCAATAATTCCAGCCCTAGACCTCCTCTGTATCTCAAAAAATGCAACCTGTAGAATTTTTTAAACGTTGCCTATCGAGATTTTTAAGGGTAAAAGTTTGACGCCATGCCACGAGCGGGCGCAATTTTTAAGTGTGACATGTTGGGTATCATTTTACTCGGCGTAACATTATCTATCACAATATATAAAAAAATTGGGCCAAATTTATTGTTGTCTTATTTTTTTATTCAAAAAAGTGTTTTTTTTTCAAAAAAAGTGCGCTTGTAAGACCGCTGCGCAAATACGGTGTGACAAAAAGTATTGCAATGACTGCCATTTTATTCTCTAGGGTGTTAGAAAAAAAAATATATAATGTTTGGGGGGTTTAAGTAATTTTCTAGCAAAAAAAAACAGTTTTAGTCTCGTAAACACCGAATCTGAAAAACAAACCCGGTGGGCAAGTGGTTAAAAACAAAATCTGGATCATTGGGCTTCCATGGGTCTGATCTGTCCAAACATTGAGCTTTATCTGTAGCAGCCAATAAAATGTCTTATTTTATCTAAAAAAAAGAAATTCAATTGTTGCTGTACATAATTTCTGTAGTATCCATAAACCAACCATTTTGAACCATGTAATAATAAGTCTAATGGTATAAAGTGGACGTAAGATTACTAATAAATGTCAGAGGTCTTTGTATTTAGCTAATGTGCTATGCCGTTTTGAGAAAACAGATCGCCAACAAATGTTGTTGAAAGTGGAACAAATTAGATATTTATCTCACACTTCCAATCTCCTCTGTATCTGGCATAGTGAAAGAAGTAATTCACACAAGGTGGAGTAACAAAACAAATATCGAGGGGGGGCAAGACATTTAAAAAACACATTTTCCAGACTGTGCCCCCAAAATAGGCATGGTTACAGCTGTCAATCTAACGCTAAAGAAACAGAGCAGCCAGGGTCATTGGCGTGCCCCGCCAGCAATGTACACTGCATTGGATAAAGAGAAGCATGATAAATCGCTGAAACAAAACCGTTCAGAGCCAGAATGAATGTCTGTAGAGCAGTCAGCAGCACGGGAATAGGCAACAGCACAAATATTTGTTTCATACTATTTTGTCTTGGGTTTTAGTTTTTTTTTTTTTTTTTAAAGTAGAAACTGCGTCCGTTTTTTGATGGTTCTAAAATAAAATAAAACTACTGAGCTTTTCTTGTTAAGACTGTGATATAGTACTCATCACAACTATCCATGTAAAAGTTGCTCTGCCTGATATTTTGACATGATATTTTGACTTGACATTTGTGAAGCAAATCTGTACAGCCTATTGCTCCATGCAAGTGGCCACATGGGGCTACTGTATGGTAACTGGTAGTTTCCTTTTCTGGCATTAGTGGAAAAGATGTTTTTAAAATGTCTCTACAGCTGTGGCATTTTGGTTTGTTAATGTTTGTTAAAGGGGTTGTAAAGTTTTTTTTTTTTTCCCTAAATAGCTTCCATTACCTAGTGCAGTCCTCCTTCACTCACCTCATCCTTCAATTTTGCTTTTAAATGTCCTTATTTCTTATGAGAAATCCTCACTTCCTGTTATTTTGTCTGTAACTCCACAGAGTAATGCGAGAATTTGAAAAATATGTAGCGCTAGTGGTGATGATGTCACCTGAAGTGACAAATGTGTGAAAAAACAAACAACCGTGAATATGTAAATAAATGTCCATCAATAAGTAGAAGGCTGGAAAACAAATGGCGACATCAATCGTCATGGACCGGACATTCTTCTCACAGCTAAGGTGGATCTGACTGTCAGCGACAACAGATTGTAAACGCATGGATGGTCCCCACTGGGATACTATCGATCGGTCCAAGGCCAGAGGTAGAGGCCACACAGGAAATCCAGATGTATTCAAATACTCCAGGGCCGAAACCTCCCAATGAAAGTAATTGGATCAGAAACAAGACCAAAGATCGAGGTAGGAAGACCTTTACTCCAGGCTGATGGTGCGTGGAGGAAAAAAGTATCCACTCAGGGGATGACAAGGCACAATGGTGAAGTTTTAAAACTTAGTCCAGCAGGTCATGCAGAGAAAAATAAAAACAATGCTCCAGATGGTGCAGGTAAAAGAGGGTAGGTCTTATTGGAATAAAACCAAATATAAAAGTGATCACAAAAACATATAAAATGTAAAATAAAAACAACATGAGGAGTAGGCGTCTACCTGCTCCCCCATATTGCCATACTTAAATAATGAATACTCCTAATTAAACTAAAGGGCCAGCCAATCGGGCAGCCTAAACAGCCTAAGTCTGTGATTGCACATAGCCTCCACACAAAATAAAATTGTGCCATTGGTCTTAAATCAGCTGGAGTCCAGTAAATGACCAGATGATAAAGGTCAATGACCAATCATGAATTCTGGGAGACAAAAAACACTAGAAAAAGGGGAGGGAGGGAAGGGACACAAATCTCCACCCATCCTGTACCTCAAATCAAATATCCTGAATCAATGTGGCCAGCAGAGGCACACACAGCAGGACCCCACGGCCAAACTGCACAGGATGAGGAGGGAAAACAGCATAAACATGCCCCCCCACCAAGGACACACATGTAATGCCAAACGTTGCCCTCTGCTCCCAGCACTAACAAGCAGCCTCCTAGCCCGTCCCCATGTGTCACTCCCGGAAACAGGGACACAAACTACCGTTGTCTTCCATGGGGACAAACACTGAGAGGACGTCGTATCACGTGTGTGACACCGCAACACTCGGGCGTCACCACGGATACGCCAGGACCAGCGTTGAAACACAGCGCATACAATCAGGCCGTGTCCCTCTTTTACCTGCACCATCTGGAGCATTCTTTTTCTCTGCATGATCTGCTGGACTAAGTTTTAAAGCTTCACCATTGTGCCTTGTCATCCCCTGAGTGGATCCTTTTTTCCACCACGTACCATCGGCCTGGAGTAAAGGTCTTTCTACCTTCATCTTTGGTCTTGTTCCTGATCCAATTACTTCCATCGGGAGTAGAGATGGGCTTCGTGTTCGAGTCGAGCCCATGTTCAACTCGAACATCGGCTGTTTATGGCTCAGGGCTTTAGCACATGCCCCACACTATAAAAGGCCGCCTGCAGGGCGGCCGCATGTAGTGTGTTCCGGGCTTGTTCTAGATCAGACAGAGAGAGAGAGAGAGATTGTCTGTCTGTCTTTTTTTCTAGCTAGATAGAGCAGGCAGGCTAGTCAGTTAAACTTGGTGTGTAGAGGATATATATACATCCCAGGAGTTGTACATATATTTATACATTGTATAGTTTACTTAGATTAGATCTTCCTAATCTGTCAGGCAGTTGATTGTGCTAGTTGCAGTGTTCTCACGTGTTGTATTGCCCGTGTGCTCAGTGCACCTAAACCAAATTGCTGTATACTGCAAGTTTGCGCATTACTTTGCAACTAAACCCACTTGGTGGTGCATAGTGCAAGTGTGCTCATTACTTTACAACTAAACCCACTTGGTGGTGCATAGTGCAAGTGTACTCATTACATTGCAACTAAACCCACTTGGTGCATAGTGCAAGTGTGCTCATTGCTTTGCAACTAAACCCACTTGGTGCATAGTGCAAGTGTGCTCATTGCTTTGCAACTAAACCCACTTGGTGGTGCATAGTGCAAGTGTGCTCATTACTTTACAACTAAACCCACTTGGTGGTGCATAGTGCAAGTGTACTCATTACATTGCAACTAAACCCACTTGGTGCATAGTGCAAGTGTGCTCATTGCTTTGCAACTAAACCCACTTGGTGCATAGTGCAAGTGTGCTCATTGCTTTGCAACTAAACCCACTTGGTGGTGCATAGTGCAAGTGTGCTCATTACTTTGCAACTAAACCCACTTGGTGCATAGTGCAAGTGTGCTCATTGCTTTGCAACTAAACCCACTTGGTGGTGCCTAGTGCAAGTGTGCTCATTACTTTACAACTAAACCTACTTGGTGGTGAATAGTGCAAGTGTGCTCATTACTTTGCAACTAAACCCACTTGGTGCATAGTGCAAGTGTGCTCATTGCCTTGCAACTAAACCCACTTGGTGGTGCATAGTGCAAGTGTGCTCATTACTTTACAACTAAACCCACTTGGTGGTGCATAGTGCAAGTGTGCTTATTACTTTGCAACTAAACCCACTTTGTGGTGCATAGTGCAAGTGTGCTCATTACTTTGCAACTAAACCCACTTGGTGCATAGTGCTCATTACTTTGCACATAAAGCTACTTGTTGTGTACTGCACGTGTCCTTTGCAGTTTGCACCAAAAGCTATGAGGTGTGTGTACTGCCTTTGTCCTCTGCAGGCCATTATAATGTCTGGAAGGGCAACAAGGAAAGGCAGAAAGTTACGAGGGCAAGCAGGCTCTGCGTCTACAGGCAACAGTGCTGGTTGTGGACACGGCACATCCTCATCAGCAAGTGGCCGTGTGACACGCTCGTCCTTGTTTTCGGCAGCTGGCCGCGTTGAGCCGCAACATGCCGAAGACTTGGTAGAGTGGATGACCAAGCCACCCTCATCCTCCTCATCCTCTCTCACCCATGCTCAGGGTACTTTATCTGGCAAAGTAGCTGCCAAGGTGTCCTCTTCCCTCTGCTCAATGGCATCACTTACTCCTTCCCTAATCCCACCATGTCCTCCTGAGGAGTCCCACAAACTGTTTGAACACAGTGTTGGGTACATGCTGCATGAAGATGTGCAGCGTTTTGAAGGCTCCGATGATGGAACACAGATAGAGGAAGGCAGTAATATGAGAGGGAGTGCCCAAGAAGGACAGCAATCTGGCAGTCATCTTCCCTCAGTTGCAGCATACTGCCAGGTTTTCGACAGTGATGAGGAGGGAGGGGATGATGAGGTCACTGACTCTACGAGGGTGCCTGATAACAGAGAGGAGGAGGAGGCACAGGCACATCTCCAAAAAGGCAGGATGCCCTCCAGGGGTCAGCTTAAGGGCAGCACACCAACTGCATTACATCGCAGAGCTACGCCTGTGCAGGGCGCTGCTGTGTCTCAGCAATACTGCAAAAGTTCTTTGGTGTGGGCCTTTTTTGAGACATGTGCATGAGATCGGACCATTGCTATTTGCAACATATGTCTCAAGCGTATCTCGCGTGGCCAAAACATCAACCGATTGGGCACCACATGCTTGACCAGACATATGTCGACCTGCCATGCAGTTCATTGGCAAGCATACCTGAAA
Organism: Rana kukunoris; assembly: GCA_029574335.1. Classification (NCBI taxonomy): domain Eukaryota; kingdom Metazoa; phylum Chordata; class Amphibia; order Anura; family Ranidae; genus Rana; species Rana kukunoris. Next base: position 76,250,789 of record CM056053.1, read on the forward strand.
GACCCACACCAAAGAACAAAGCAGACCTCCCCTTGCCCCTCATCAGCTGGGATCCACAACCCCACTGTACCATCAGTCCTCTGAAGGCTGCACTGATGGGACTGAAGGTGTAGAATTAGGTGCGTCACAACCTAGTAGTACATGCGTGCAATCTACTATCGGTACACCGATGGCAGATTGTACCAGACAAATTTTCCTCCCCCAGCTGCTGCAGCGCTGAAAGAAGTACTCTCCGAAATTGCTAGCACTTCAACTGCTGCCTTTTCAGTTGGTAGATTCTGCCCCCTTCCATGAGTTTGTGGAATGTGTGGTACCTCAGTGGCAAGTTCCCAAATGCCACTCTTTCACACGGAAGGCGATTCCAGCTCTCCACCGCCATGTGGAAGGCAATGTCCATGCCTCGCTGGACAGGGCAGTCAGTGGTAAGGTGCATATTACCACAGACTCATGGTCCAGCAAGCATGGAAAGGGACGTTACCTCTTTCACGGTGCATTGGGTGACTCTGCTGGCAGCTGGGAAGGACGCAGGGCAAGGTACTGTAGTGTTAGAGGTTGTTCCGCCACCATGCCTCCAAAACACTACTACTGGATGTGACACACCTCTCTCCTCCACCCCCTCCTCTTCTTCCTCTGTGGCCTCTTCCTGTGCTGATGTGTCCTCGGAACCAGCCATGCTTCGTAGGCGTACGAGAGGCTACGCAGGAATGCAGGCAAAGAGATGCGGTGCCAGAGCTGGTGTGCTTGGGAGACATGAGCCACACTGGGGCAGAGGTTCTGTCAGCTCTTCAGGGGCAGGCTCAGAGGTGGTTGATGCCACGCCAGCTTAAGCCAGGAATTGTGGTTAGCGACAATGGCACCAACTTCCTCTCTGCCCTGCGGCAGGGACAACTGACCCATGTGCCCTGTTATGCTTATGTTCTGAATTTGGTGGTGCAGCGGTTGTTGGACAGGTACCCGGGCTTACAGGATGTCCTGAAGCAGGCCAGGAAAGTCTGTGTGCATTTCCGAAGGTCATATAATGCCACTGCTTGGCTGACAGACCTCCAAAGTTAATACCACCTGCCCAAGGACCGCCTAATCTGTGGCATGCCCACCAGATGGAACTCTACATTGGCCATGCTGCAGTGGCTGCACACGCAGCAGAGGGCCATCAATGAGTACCTGTGCCAATATGGCAGTAGAACTGGGTCAGGGGAGCTTGGTTTTTTTTCCCCACGCCAGTGGGCTTTGATCAGGTATGTATGCACTGTCCTGTCACCATTTGAGGAGCCCACGAGGATGGTGAGCATTGACAGTGCATGCATCAGTGAGACTGTCCCTCTTATTCACATGTTGGAGCACACGCTACGTGGAATAATGGACAGGGCCCTTGAGGCAGAACAGAGGGAGGAAGAGGAGGACTTCCTTACCTCTCAAGGCCCCCTTTATCCAGACAGTGGTCCTGCTTGCCCACCTAGCACACAGGAAGAGGACGAGGAGGAGGAGGAGGATTGTATCAGCAGCATGGAGGTGGAGCCTAGCACTCAGCAGCAGCAGTCTTCAAGGGATCACTTACAGTCCCAAGGAACCCATGTACTTTTACGTGGATGGGATGAGGTGGCTGCGGATTCTGTCGTCCTCAGTGACCCAGAGGACTGTGATCCGAAATGCCTCAGCAAACCTACGCTGCATGGCCTCCCTGATTCTGCAAAGCCTGCGTAAGGATCCTCGTATTCGTGGTATCAAGGAGAGGGATCATTACTGAAAAAAAAAAAAACATACATAAAAAAAAAAAAAAACGTAAAAAACATTTTTTAAACCCCTTTCCAGAACATCCATTAAATCCTTTAGTTTTCGCTCCACGTTTTTTTTTTTTTCATCTGCCCCAAGCAGATGTGGATGTCCTCAATTTGAGCCCTGCAGGACAACACCTCTCCAATTAACACCTGGGCGCTGGATGTGTCCAATCCACCACCAACAGCAAGAATACCTCCTTAAAATTTGGAAACAAACCATGTATTACAATTATGCAGGCCTACATCTATTACCTGAAGCTATGCTGTATGACACTGACCTGATGTGGTGGCAGTTTCCACTTCCTGCACATCCTGCAGGGGTGGGGCTTGGGTCTGTGTGGGGTTTGTCTGCTCCAGTCTTGCAGCCTCATTGCGCCCTATAAGATTGTAAAAAAGGGAAACATGAATCAAAAAGATTAGAGGCCTGAAAGAGAAATATGAATCATTATTTTACAATCCTTCTAAGCTTAATACAGGATTGTATCCATTACCGAAGCTGCTACATTTCTCTATCTTTGGCCAAGTCTCCTACATGGAAAAACACCAAGTATCCACTGAATCACCTCTGTGTGACACCCTAACTAGGTTTTTCTTGTGACCAACACTCAGTGCCGATCCTGACCTCCCTGGGGTCCTAAGCATAATGACATGGCACATTATAAATGATAAGCGGGGGCGCTGACGACAGTGACATGTCACATTAAAGAAAGTTGAGAAGCGGGGGGAGGGGGTGTTCTGCTGTCGGAAATGACATCTTACATTAAATTGAGAAGCAGAGGGTGATTACTTCTTACCTCTTCTCCCATGCAGCCAGCGAGTTGAGAAGCGGGGTGAGGGGGCGAAAATGACTTCTCACCAGACGGGGCCTCTAGTAATTTGTGGGGCCCTTCGCAACTTTGCAGGGCCCTAAGCGGCTTGCACTTCTGCTACTGAGTCCATATGTGTAACTAACTGCTAAGCATACTCTCCTTTTACGGTATATTGACTGAAGTTGTATTATTTAAATCTAGTCAAAAACACATCTACATTAAATAAAAAATTGGTCTCACATAAATAGATCATAAATAGAATGAACGATGACATATACGACCAATTTTTATGCCCACAAACATGAACCTTGACATCTATTCTTGAACTGTATATATACAACCTGAAAGAAAACGCACATGCCGCACAATAATAAAAACAATTAATCAGAGTACACATGAAAATTACTTACTTCTTCTGATGACTTTTTTAATCCTCTCCATTTGCTCCGGCTCTCTTAATTTAAGGTCAGACCACCTTTTCCGCATCTGTTCCCTTGACCTGCGCACCCTGAATTTCTGATGGAGAGTCCTCTGCACATTCTCCATGATCTGGGCCTTCACTTTGTTTGGGTTCTTGTAAGGGCAATGTTTGCAATCATAGTCCTACCTCCTTAGGATTGCCACCATTTCTACCATCTCCTCAAAGGACATATTGGTGGCTTTGTACCTCCTGCTCCTGGTTTTTGCTACCGCCTGGCCTTGCTCCTGGTTGGAGGTTGCAGGTTGCTGTGTGTCCTCCATGGTGTCTTCACTGTCTTGCATTGACCAACCGAAAAGGGGCGTGGAAAGTACAAGAACGATCATCAGGGGCGGGGAAACGTGCAGAGATTCTCGCATGCGCAGTGTATAACGCGTGAGTGAAAACGTCGTTCACAGTCTGTAGAAAAAGGCGGAAGAAACGATCGTGTAGTACGACGGTACGTAACTTGATTTTGGACTTTATGATCAGTGGATGAGTTTGTGGGTTAGATATGGGGAGAAAGTTTAGTAAGTAGTAGAGGCTTGACTGACATTCGCTTTTTTTTGCTTAATTTTGACTTGCAGAAATAATGGAGGCCTTCAGGGAACAGGAGTTCTTTACAGAATTTGTTCCCTTTGTCCCCTTTTTTCTAGAATTTTTCTTTCCCAAAAAAATTATTTATTCAGCCAAGATCTGGCATTGGAATGGCCCCTCCCTAAAAATAATCGACATATTGTTGCCGCACAGCACGTGCGCTTTAGGGGGCCAAGCCTGTATGACCAGGCTCACGGGCCGCCACTGGAACATCAATGGCCTCATCAGGCACAAGTGTCATGTAGTTTGTTGAGGGTCTTTTTAGGAAATTGTTTAATGTGCAGCAGCAAAGTATGACATGGTTCAGATTCTACTTAACAAACCTACAGTCCTTGTCTTGTTTGCACCGCCTGTATACTACTGTATACTGCTGTTCATAGTATATAGGGCCAAAGGGTCTTATAATGACCTGGGGGAGTGGTGGCGGGGAAACCCATGCTATTTTTTTCAGTGATTTTCATCCATATTGCAGGGACCAAACATTATATTAAAGCCGCAAGCAGTATTAAATTACTTTTTTCTTATAGTAATCTCATTTTGTGCAGGGACAGTTCTAAACACGTGCCACCTCACAGGCATACTATAGACACCCAGCAGGTACGATATTTAAAGGAATTTTTCATAATTTTTTTTTCACTTTAAGCATCATTAAAATCGTTGCTCCAGAAGAAACTACCGTTTTTAAAACTTTTTTTTCCATTGATACATGTTCCCTGGGACAAGACCCAGGTTCTCAAAGATGTTTTCCAACAATAACTTGAATATTGGGCTTTAAAATTAACACTTTTGAATTTGAACGTTCGAGTCCCATAGACGTCAATGGGGTTCTAAATGTTTGTGCGAACGTTCGGTCCGTTCGAAGGTTCTGGTGCCAATCGAACGCGGGGGTGTTCGGCTCATCCCTAGTCTCTAACCATCTCTTGTATCAAGTTTGCAATTTCTTACATAAACTTAAACACATTGGTAATAGTATTGGAAAAATTTTCATTTGGTGCACCTCTAGCAGACATGGTACAGGAGATGGTCAGAGACTGCAGATATAGTACAGGAAATGGTCAGAGACTGCCCATGAGATGCAGCCCACCAGTGCCCATGAAATGCAGCCCATCAGTGAACATGACATGCAGCTCACCAGTGCCCATGAAATGCAGCCCACCAGTTCCCATGCGATGCAGCCTGCCAGCGCCCATCAGGTACAGCCTACCAGTGCCCATGAGATACAGCCTGCTAGTGACTGGTAACGTGATCTCACACTGTGTCACAGAGCTGGATCTGAATCGTCTTGCAGCACTGTAACAATGTCCCGCCTCCTATGACACACAGCACAATGATTCCTGCCATTGTGTCAGTGTGCTGTCTATTACAAGAGGCGTTCTAGCGATCTTTCACACACTGTCAATGTGAGGAAAGGAATGCCGATAACGATTGCCTTGTTTGGTAAAGAGCCTCGTCATCTGCGCTTTAATAAGAACAGTGATGCACCATGTTCCAGGGACATGTCCTCAAATGACGTCTCCCCAGAACAGCAGAGCTGCTGCCTGCCTGTCATGTCAATATGGCGGGCGGGAGATGGTTAGATCAGTAATATTTTCAATTTCAATGCCAAAATTTCACAATTTCTGCCAAGGTATGCAAACATTTGAGCACAGCTGTAATGTCTTCTATAGGATAGCAACTTTTAATATTTTGAGTTCAGGACCACTGAAACAACCAGCAAGATTTCATCTTTTACTTGCCCAAAGATGATGAACGTCTTTGGGTTGGCACACAAACTGTTACAAATACCTTTCATATAATACCATATATGAGACATTTTAGTGATGTGGATAATTAAAGGAGATCACTGGGAAACTTCCAGGATCGCGTGCCTGAAAGGAAGGTCACCATGTTGTTCGTAAAACAACTAGATGGAAATTATCAGCACATCTTTTTCCCTGTCAGATGCTGTTCTAAATGAGGCACAGAACCCTTATGTGTTTGAAATGAGGTAATTTATAGACTTCATCATATCTTTCTTTAATTGACAACTTCTAAGTAAGCCATCGATGCAATTCAAATATCTGTGCAGACAGATGGGGCTAAAAGAGGTCAACTTACCACCAAAGGAATAGTTGTTGGCTGGATAAAACTGTGCCAATTAGCCTCAAAGGCCAATATTGCTCCCTGTCTGCAGCTTGTAGCAGTATATTTATCCAGAGTGAGTGTGGCAGCCCTGGCACAGTTGCTGCAACACTGTGGCAACGCACTGTCAACTATGGAAATGTATTAACTGGATGTTCTAATTCTGACTGGCGTGTGCTGTAGGTGCGAGAATGATGCAGACAGGTCTGTGAGAATGAAGGAGCGTTTTCATTTTTATTTACTTTTTTTTCACTCCACCGATACTTCATTTTACCGCTATGACATGTTCATTTAATGTTCTGCACTCAGAAATTTCTGTCAGAAATCTTGCGGAAAGCTGCATTATGTGCTAGTTCTTCCTTTCCTTTCCTTTCCAGTCACTCTGTGCCACAGCCGACTACTTCCCCAGCTTTTATTGTCTTATAAGATCTGTCTCTAGAAAAAGCCTTGAAATAATGTGAAATTGAAGCACCTGTGGGATGTCACTGCTTATGTGACATGTCACTGTTTTTTTCCAGTTCTCCTCAGTTCAGAGGAAGAGATTTATCTAGTTAGATATACCACACGGAATCCTACCCCAGCATTTTTTTCTTTAGAATTCAAGGGTTTTCGCATAACTACTGGCAAATTATGAATGTTTTTTTTTTTTTTTCACTTACATTTTATTTGGAAAAGGTATGGTCAGCAGGATATGACTAAAATATCAGAAGGCTAGTTTGGTAAAATCTAGAGCTATCCTGCATGTGGGTAGGTGAAGCTCTCCAAAGAGCCCGGGGGGAAAGAGGGCCTTTAGCAAATCCTAGTGTCAAATTCTTCCTTCACTTTAGTGACCACAACCTTTCTAGAATTGATGCTGTAGGCCACAGGTGGCAAACACAAGGCCCACGGGCCGAATGCGGCCCTCCAGGCCATTTCATGTGGCCCTTGCACCTCTCCAGTCCTCCTCCAGACCCTTACTTTCTGCTTTCAAGCAATGCATCCAACTTCTTCCCAGCAGGAGCATAAGAAAAGGGGGGTGCACTGTGATATAAGGGAGAGTGGGGGCACTCAACTTCTGATGGTGGGGTGGCTCTTGACATCTAATGTGAGGGGTGGGGATGCACTGAATATCTAATCTTACAGATACAACCGGCCCTTTTGAGGGCAATCATAATGCTGATGCGGTCTACGATGAAATTGAGTTTGACACCCCTGCTGTAGGCACCAGTAGTGCCTGGCATGAATGTGTGAGACTTCATAGCAAGTTGAGAAGATACATGTTGCAGGTATAATTTTATAGGACAAGCAGGGCACATGATCATTTGTATCAGACAGCTGTACAGTTTTTTTATTTTAATTACAAAAGGTTTCACTGAGCCCTGGTTCACACTGGTACGTTTTGACACGTCAAATCGGCGTCATTTGCCGGCAATGACACCGTTCTAATACTTTTCAAAAAGTAGTTTCTGTACTACTTTTTGGGATTTGGGGCTTCAATTCACATTGACATCTGTGCAGAAACCTGCACAGATGTCTCTGAAATCGCGCCCACAATCGGGACTAAAATACTGAAGTGAAATCGTGCGAGTTCAGGTGTACTCGCACGGCTTCATTCCCGGAGCCCAGTGTGAACCTGGGCTGAATGAAGCATATGCAAAGTTAGTTAAACTGCTTGAAGCTAATCTTGCAGCACAACAAACACCAAACTATGCATTAAAGTACTTAAGATTATTGTTAAGGCATTTTTTTTTATACTGCTCTGTGCAGTGTTTTTTCACAGTACAGCTTTAATCCTCCCCATCTCTGGTCCCTTTCCGGCGCTCCTGTTCCTGCCAAGTGCCCCAAGAACATTCAGACTGCTATGGGGGCTCCTAAACCACTGCTCTGTGTGTCCATTCACATACAGCTGCAGTTCGAATCCCACCCCCCGTTCCCTCCTCATTACCTCACTGGCTATGATTGACAGTAGCCAATGGCTCCCACTGCTGTCAACTAATGAGGAGGGAGAGATGTGGGACAGCCGAAGCCCTCATGCACATCGCTGGATCAAGATGGGGCTCAAGTAATTAGAAGTGGGGGCTGCTACGCTTAAGTTTTTACCTTAATGCATGAACGTAAAAACCTTGAGCCTTTAATCTTAAAAAAACTTACATTAAATGTGCTTTAAGTTAACTTCTGTAATAATCAGAATATGTTTTGATATCAGATTCTTTTAAAGAGTAACTCCACTTATATTGAGAAAAAAACATTCACCTCTGGGTGATCTATGTAGGTTGCAAGTTTTTTAACCACTTTAGCCTGGACCATTTGGCTGGTCAAAGACCAGGCCACTTTTTGCGATTCGGCACTGCGTTGTTTTAACTGACAATTGCGTGGTCATGCGATGTGGCTCCCAAATTTACGTCCTTTTTTTCCCCACAAATAAAGCGTTCTTTTGGTTGTATTTGATCACCTCTGTGGTTTTTATTTTTTGCGCTATAAACAAAAATAGAGCGTCAATTTTGTAAAAAAAATCTATATTTTTTACTTTTTGCTATAATAAATATCCCCAAAAAAATTATAAAACAAAAAAAATCCTCAGTTTAGGTCGATACGTATTCTTCTAAATTTTTTTGGTAATAAAATCGCAATAAGCGTTTATTGATTGGTTTGCGCAAAAGTTAATAGCGTCTACAAAAAAAGAGTATAGTTTTAAGGCATTGTCAGAAACTTGGTAGAAGGCCGAGATGCTAGGAGTTCTCCCCTTGCGGCCAAGCGCAGCACACCACTGAAGGTGACATAGCAGGTGTGGTGCCCACAGAAGCACTGGTGCTGGGAAGCAGGAATTGGAGACAGGCGTGCTTGGTGGTCCAGGAAGCAGACTAGATAGCGGAGTCGGAAGCCAAGCCAGTGGTCAACACAGGAAACCAGTCCATCATCAGAGTCAAGTTCAGGGAGCAAGATAAACAAGTCCAGTAGCCAGGCCGGGATCAGATGCAGGAAGCAGGCAGAGATACGTCAGGTGCAAGCCAAGGATCAAGCCAGAAGGTCCTAGACCTTGGAAACTATCCGTAATTCCTCTTAATTCCTAAAGAGCAAATTTAACTGGATTATGGTCAACGACAAACTAACTCGTATACTTCATAACAACGCGAAAAAGTTTGATAAAATATGTGATCCGTGGATCCGATATATCTTGGTTCCCTAATAAGCCCAGGGTTGACCCTCCTCTTCGCTTTATTTTTCTATCTTCATTCCGATTTTCCTTTTTTTTATTTTTATTGCTTAATCTTGTTTATACCAGGTTGTCTTTGGGGTTTTATATAGTTATGTTTTTGATGGTATTCTCATGGATAGGTACAGGAGTTCTATCGTTCTTCCCTATGCACTTCTGCCCTCCCACCCTCCCCTCCGTTTTCCTCCATACTCTGCATTTATTCATGTACCTCCTAATACCTGGTTGAATTCCAAGTTATTGCTTAGAATTGTTATGTTCCTGGTGCCTTGTGGATCAGGTCCATGTTTCCTACCTTCTTGAGTAATATTCTTTTTAAAGTTGAAAATATGTTTATTGGAATTTTAACATATTAAACATGAACAGCATGAGGTGTCACAAACAGGGAGTAATATTCTTTTTAATCTCAGAATACTTACCTGAGAAAATCTCCTTGCTAAAGTTTTTGTTTCTTTGTTTGTTTTTACTTTATGGACTTATGTCTTTGATACAATGACAACCCGAAAACGTGCTACCCTTTAAATGGTATGTTTGTTACTGTCTGATCTTTTTCAATCAAATTATTGAAATATGAAAACGCTGGACACATTTTTTTGCTGGCGTTTAGCAGAATTTAGCTTAATATGTAAACTACGTGATAACTGGTTGTTAAGGAGCTCGCCGCCATGTCCTAACAACTGATAAGTTGACAGCTTAATGTTTAAAACAAACAGTATGGGGTCCATCCTCCCAAATTCATACCACACCTTTAGTTATTTAATGTTTTTTTTAGATGGTGAAGTCTTCGTCGTCTTTTTTTTTGGGGGGGTCAGTGGTGGTGGTGGATGTTGTGATTGATGATGTATCTGCACCAGGGGACATTTTTATTTTTGATTTTTTTTATAAAGGACTTAAAGTAGGGGTAAAAATTAGGACGGGGGGAGCACTCACATTTGCCACATCCGTGAATATATGGTAAACAGAAAAAATTACTCAAAGGGCAGTAATTAGTGGTTGGACTTTAGAGGCAAAGGGGGAATGTCAAAAATATAAATTTTATTACAGAAAATATACAATATTTATACAAAATAGATCAATAAAATAAAACCATATAGGATATAGGTAAATTCCCATAGAGATGGAGAGCATTGTGTGCCCCGGGGGATAGCCTGTGCTATACATCGTCTCTATGGGAATTTACTCCAGTGAATGGCTATCGGCTCTTTGAGGGCTATTTTTTGATCCAGGTCTGTTATACCTGGTTGTAGTACAGCGGACATATGATTGTTCTTGACGACATTCCCTCCTTTCTGCCCGGAAATAAAGTTTTCTTGTTCAGTACTAGAATTAATCTCTATACTCATGATGTATTCACCAATACAGATCAAGAGAATTTTTTTGTGTATTATGGAGATTTTCTCTACCATACTCGAAACTCTCGTCTTGTAGGAACTCCCCTGGCATTTATACATGCGATCCTAAATGTTTTATGGCAATTCGGATGGCTGGCACCCATTTTTGATAATGAACGATAATGAAATACATATTTTCTACTGCTAAATTTCTTCTGCTCGTCCTGAGGAAGCCCAAATGCGAAACGCATAGACGATGCACAGAGGATATTTTCCATACTATATATCCTATATGGTTTTCTTTTATTGATCTATTTTGTATACATATTGTATATTTTCTGTAATAAAATTTATATTTTTGACATTCCCCCTTGCCTCTAAAGTCCAACCACTAATTTCTGCCCTTTGAGTAATTTTTTCTGTTTAAAGTAGGGGTACTAATTCACATGGGTGAGGGACAGGATCTGGGGCATCCTTGATAAAGGGGCTTTCAGAATTCGATAAGCCCACAGATCCCCACAACTATAAGCCAGGGTTGTGGGGAAGAGGCCTTTGTCCTGGTCAACATAGAGACAGGGTGGTTTGGGGGGAAAAGGGGGGGAGAGCCACCCATGCCACCTTCTACTTGTTAAGGGCATTGGCCTGTTATGGTTAAGGGGATGAAGGGCATCCCCTCCCTTTCCTGGCCTGCCAGGCTGTATGCACAGATAAGGGTCTGGTATGGATTTCGGAGGGACCCCATCCTATTTTATTTTTTTGGTGTGGGAGTTAGGTCTGACATGGATTTGAGGTTGGACGTCCACGCCATTGTTTTTAATTGCTGGCATTCTTTCTTTTTTTTTACATTCAGCTGTCAGCAGGCTTCCTGGCCCACTCCTTAACAACCATCTATTCACTGGTTGTTAAGGACCCTGGTGGTCTCTGATTAAAAAAAAAGAAAGAGAGAACTCTGCTAAATGCTGGCCACTGGCATTTAGCATAGTTTAAGAGAGTTTAATAGAGTTTAGGAGCTGTCTACGTTTTTTTGTGCCAAAACGTTGCCGCTCCAGAACACGCTGGCAGAGTTTTTTTTTTTCTGCCACTAAATTCTCGTGCCAAAAAACACTGATACTAGCCTATGTGTTTAGGAACACATAGGATAACATGCATGGGGAGTTTAGAGGCAGTTAATAAAAAAGTCTTGTGCCCAAAACAGCAACTGTAAAAATGCCCAGTGTGCATGAGGCCTTATGCACAATCAGGAGCTAGGAGACAATACAACTATGAGATCTCAGGGAGCCAGACAGCTCAGAGAAGTCAGCCTCCAATACAAGTAAAACTAATAAGGGAGAATAGGATTCTTTCTAAAGAAAGCCCCTATAATTTTAATAACTTGACATCAGTGGTTGTCAACTTATAAGGTATAGGGGGCTTCAGCTGTGGCCTCTGACAGCACCAAAGAGTCATACATAATATGCAGTTAATGTAATGCTACCGAGGACTGTCTGAGACTTTAGACATGCTAGTCTAGATAGTCAGAGCCTGCAGACATGGTATGGAAGTGTTTGAAGGCTAAAGACATTGCAGGGGAGCGTCAAAGCCTAGGTGTGTGTTTTAATGAGACTGTTGGAGAATACAGCCATTACTGTTCCTTTACTAATCCATGCTTGTAACCCCACTACTGACTGCTGGGGGGAGGGGGGGTGTCGGGGGGGGGGGGTTAGTCTGCCAGGGCCTGCATGTTACCCGCAAGCCCCAGGTTGGGCAACAATGTCTTAAAAATATGTAGCTGTGACTGGTTACCTTTAAACAAGGGCTTCATTAAACACTGTTTGTATTTAGAAGTCACACCACGTAATTCAATTATAATTTTAGAACACTAACCTTTTAATAAAATAAACTTTTTAAGGTGCCCTAATACCTCTGGCAAGAGATCTGGAGCAATTTGAAATTTTGTTCCTGTGTGTGGCCACTTCTCCTCCTCCTCCTCCTCCTCCTCCTCCTCCTCCTCCTTCTCCTCCTCCTCCTCCTCCTCGTATCTCAACTTCTTGTTTTTCTACTTTGCTGTCAGTCTGTATGATTTTGTTTGTCAGGTACTGGACTGCGTAGTAGTTGCTCTCCTAGGAAAAGGCAGCACAAGTGTTAATTGGCTGTATTTAGTGATTCCAGTAGCTGCTGCTCTTTTTAACACAATGTCCTGCTTTTTAAAGAGGCTGGGAGTTCACACGTTTTAGATCGTTTGGACCCATTCGGATGCATTTGTGGCGCATTTCTGCTGTTTTCAGGTGGATAAAAAGATTTCCACTCTGTTTTCCTCCCCCTCACCACCTGTCATTTTGGAAGCCTGCCTGCCACCCCTCCCTTGTGTCTGGCATGAGAACAGAGAGGGAATGAGCTCTGACTCTTTACAGTTAGCAGGCAGCACAAGGCGTTTTAAGTGGCTGAAAAGGGACCTACCTGTGGTTTTCCAGGGTCCCCTTGTCAGGATAGCGAGCCGTTACAAGTCACTGTCACAAAAATATCAAAGTTTTCACTTGTTCTCTTTCATTACTTTGATTCTGGACAATTTTATAGTAGTAAACAAAATTATAGCACCAAGATGTTGTAATCTGTATTTGTACATTACCCATTGTACATCTCGGTGAAGGTACTTTCGAAGCGCCATTTTTGCTACAGAAAAAGGGGGTAAAGGTCTGAAATATGTCAATCTGTATGATACAATCATTCCCTTCTGGGAGATAATGGTTAGGTTTTAGAAGTAGGGCACAGTACAAGCATTGTAGCACCAAGATAGAACCTGCTTTATCTTGAACATCTATGCACAGGAGTAACTGTCCTTCCACACTTCATTGCCATAGGCTATTGGATGAGACTTTGTGAGTCTGATGAGAATATTTGTTAATACTGAGAAACGTTGGCACATTTGGGTTCTAGTTGGAGGCATGCTAAAATGTACGCCAGTGCTTTGGAATTTAGTTGATCCCTTCTGTTTTACGGTTGGGATAATTGGTATCTAAGCTTATTTAACACATAGTATTTTGCCTTTATCCATGTTAGTTGTTTTTTCAGTTTTTTTAATCACTTCAATATTGGGCACTTTCACCCCCTTCCTGCCCAAGCCATTTTTCAGCTTTCAGCGCTGTCACAATTTGAATGACAATTGCGAGGTCATGCAACACTTTATCAAAATTAAATTTAATATTTTTTTCACCCACAAATAGAGCTTTCTTTTGGTGGTATTTGATCACCTTCTACGGTTTTTATTTTTTTTCGCTATAAACAAAAGAAGCGCGACAATTTAAAAAAAAAGCAATTTTTTTTACTTTTTGCTATAATAAATATCCCCAAAAATATATAAAAAACAATTTTTTTCCTCAGTTTTGGCCGATACGTATTCTTCTACATATTTTTTGGTAAAAAAATCGCAATAAGCGTATATTGATAGGTTTGCACAAAATCTATAGTGGCTACAAAATAGGGGATAGATTTATAGCATTTTTTTTTTTTTTACTAGTAATGGCGGCGATCAGTGATTTTTATTGTGACTGTGATATTGCGGGGGACACATCGGACACTTTTGACACTATTTTGGGACCATTCACATTTATATAGCGAACAGTACTATAAATATGCACTGATTACTGTGTAAATGTGACTGGCAGGGGAGGGGTTAACACTAGGGGGCGATCAAGGGGTTAAATGTGAATCCTAGTGAGTGATTCTAACTGTAGGGGGAGGGGACTGAGTGGGGGAAGTGACCGTTCTGTGTCCCTATGTACAAGGGACACAGCATCGGTCTCCTCTCCCTGACAGGACGTGGGTGCCCGGCGGCGCATCAGGTTCCCAGTAACGCGGCGGGAGTGCGCATGCCTCCTAGTGGCTCGGCAAGGCGAAGAATAATATGACGTCCTCCCAGAACTAGAGGATTATCGTGCAACGGCCGGTAGTAAAGCGGTTAAAAGGTACACATCACATAAAGCCTTTCTTTAAAGCAGAACTCCAGGCAGAAATGTTTAATTAGTACCATACAGTGCCTTGAAAAAGTATTCATACCCCTTAAAATGTTCCATATTTTGTTATGTTACAACCAAAAACACCAATGGATTTTATTGGGATTTTATGTGATAGACTAACACAAGGTAGCACATAAATGTGAAGTGGAAGGAAGATGATAAATGGTTTTCAACATTTTTTACAAATACATTTCTGAAAAGTGTGGCGTGCATTTATATTCAGCCCCTCAATACTTTGTAGAACCACCTTTCTCTGCAATTACAGCTGCAAGTCTTTTTGGGGATGTCTCTACCAGCTTTGCACATCTAGAGAGTGACATGTTTGCCCATTCTTCTGCAAAATAACTTGAGCTCTGTCAGATTGGATGGAGAACGTCTGTGAACAGCAATTTTCAAGTCTTGCCCGAGATTCTCAATTGGATTTAGGTCTGGACTTTGACTGGGCATATTCTAACACATGAATATGCTTCAATCAGAACCATGCCATTGTAGCTCTGACTGTATGTTTAGGGTTGTTGTCCTGCTGGAAGGTGAACCATTGCCCCAGTCTCAAGTCTTTTGCAGACTCTAACAAGTTTTGTTCTAAGATTACCCTGTACTTGGCTCCATCTTTCTTCCCATTAACTCTGACCCGTTTCCCTGTCACTGCTGAAATAAAGCATCCCCACATCATGATGCTGCCACCACCATGTTTTACAGTGGAGATGATGTGTTCAGGGTGATGTGCAGTGTTAGTTTTCTGTCACTCATAGCATTTTGCTTTTAGGCAAAAAAGTTCAATTTTGGTTTTGTCTGATCAGAGCGCCTTCTTCCGCATGTTTGCTGTGTCCCCCATTCATGATCCTGTTTGTTCACTAAGGTTCTCTAACAAACCTCTGAGGGCTTCACAGGACAGCTGTATTTATACTGAAAATAAATTACACACGGTTGGACTCTATTAATTAAATTAGGTGACTTCTGAAGGCAATTGGTTCTACAAGATTTTAGTTAGGGGTATCAGAGTAAAGGAGGCTGAATACAAATGCATGCAACACTTTTCAGATATTTATTTGTAAAAGTCAGTGTCTGTCTTTAACAAACATGGCATTTTTGAAGGAAAGCATAGTGAAGACAAAATAAAGCTTTGTAAGATAAAATACCAATTCATTCATGAGGGTTGTAGTGATTAAACAACTGTTATACGAGAAAATTAGAAGGATCACACGCACGTGCAAATGTTTTATGTGTGGAAAATGCATGCTTAGATGAGAAAATTATCCTTGGGTAAAGACAATAGACAGCTCTAATTTTTACAGATTGCTGCTAAATAAGACAAAAAACAAGAAGTATGTTGCCTTATTGCCACTATCTGGATGCTGTCAGATAGCAATAATCAGCCAGGGCGATTTCTCCATCTATCCTATTTAGGGTGTATGGCTAGCTTAACATGGAACACAATTCAGATCAAATAAGTAATTCTATAGTGAGTAAACCTTTAAATTATTTAACTCTGTAACCCACGTTTCGCTTGTGAAAGATCAATACCTTACATGCATGACAAGAGTTGAAATATTAATTGCATCCTAAATGTACTAGAATAGTGTCCCATCGTTCATTGCTTTTTTATGTGTGTTTTCTTGGTCTTCAATGCACCAAGGCATGGCTAGTGTTAAGATTAGGCTAATGTGTTATGATTCAGCTAATCCAAATTCGACCAGTCTATGGACTTTAAATTATTTACATATTCTTAACAAGCAGTAAAGGTGATGATCTCCAGGCAAACCACTAAATACACAGATGAAACTGGTACAGTATAAGGATGCTTTTTTACCAGACAAAAAAAACATATCACCCATGCCTGTCTAGCAGTGAAGGAGATCCCATTTTCTCTTTTCTATCCCCATTTTCTCTTTTGCATCCTCACACTGCAAATAGGCTGTTAAAGGGAAAGCAGCACACTGGTGAGTTCACCCCCCTGCAACTCAGATTTTTCCTCCTATCAGTATATTCCTTTGACCTCCTTCATGAACTAGCTAACAGCATCAAAATCATAGAATGAGCCATTTGAAAAACATTTTAAATGTGGGGGGGGGCAAGCTTTTCTTTTAGGCCAGCCTTACACGTTTCGAATCTCAGCTGGTTAAGCATGAACCAGCCGAGATTCAAACCGTTAATGGGCAGGCTGAATGTACCAAGTTGATCGATTAACTTTGGTAAAACCAGCCTGCTGGGTTCTGTTTGCGATTATCACTAGCGGGTGCTATAGCCACTTGTGATAATCACTGTCTTCTCCCAGTGGGGACAGCTCCCCCCCCCCCCACACACAGGGAGTAGACAATTGCTTGGCAGGAGAGATTCCCCTGTCAGCACTGTAATGCCGCGTACACACGCTCGGAATTTCCGACAGCAAATGTTTAATGGGAGCTTTTGGTCCCAACTTCTGACTGTGTGTAGGCCCCATCAAACATTTGTTGTCGAAATTTCCGACAACAAAAATTTGAGAGCTGGTTCTCAAATTTCCCGACAACAAAATCTGTTCTCGTAAATTCCGACCGTGTGTAGACAATTCCGACACACAAAATTCCATGCATGCTCCAAATTGAGTACGAGACGGAAGTGCCCGGTCTGGTAAAACTAGTGTTCGTAATGGAGATCTCTTACCAAACTTCTACTAACACGACTGGTATTGAACTTCCCTTTTCTAGTGCCGTCGTAGATGTTGTACGTCAACGCGTTCTTGACGTTCGATAGCACGTACATCCTAATTCAATCGCCATGGAGAGTGTGGGGGCAGATGGATGTTGATTGTCCAAGAACAGGATGGGAGCTGTTCTTGGACAAGTTTTGGAACCACCCTGTTCTTGTTTTATTCTTGGTTTTAAGAAGTCTGCATAGGTGCTAGCGAGGTAGAGATGTTAAAATATATTGTATGTGAGAACTCTCTTTAGGGGGGGAAATGCCAAGTCATTGATTCAGGTATGTGGATGATATGCAAGTCAACAATAGATCATCGTAAATACAAGCTTTTCGCAAACACATGCACTTGATGCACAAGAATATCAAATTTGCATGGGAAGAGGCACAGAATACCAAAATAATTAGACTGTATGTTACATGTCAAAGAGGGAGGTGACTTAGACATTTAGGACTACAGGAAACCTAACCACTGGAAAACAAACTGAAGGTTATTCAAACACTCCAACAATAGGCTGAGACATCTAACATGTAATTTAAAGGAAAGGTTTGTGGCTACCCAGACAGGACTTTTGGTAAAAAAATCCATAAGGTTAAACCAAAACATGGGACCAGTGAACAAAGGGGAGAAGCAGAACACTCAGAGTGATATAGCAATCCTGTAATTAGCCAGTGTCTGAGTGTCATCCTCAGAAGCTTGTACAACCTAAAGCCCCACCACCCAAACACCAGTGGTTATGTGCAGTATACTAAGGAATGCAAAAACCTGTACTTTGGGGAGACATAACCTCTCAACAAACAAATGGCCCAACATAGTAGAGCTTATTCTACAGGTCAAAATATGGCTGTTTTTTTCTCACCTTAAGGAAAGGGGACATTAATTTGAGGATAGTGAGATTGACATTTGGACAGAGAGGACAACTGGTTGGCAAGAGGCATGAAGATGGAGGGATTCGTCACTATCTGTCGTCTACATATAACACAATATTAAGTATTATGATCAATACCCTGGCGATTTGACAACAATTCACATATTCAATTTTGAAAATTGTAATATTAAATCTAGCCATACATGGACAGAAATTCCTGGTTCATCAGGGACTAGCTGAATTTTGACACATGTATGGTCAGGCTGGTCTACACAAGTCAATCTACCGATCAACTTTTGTACAACCAGCCTGTTTTTCCTGAAGGATCAGGAACTACTTATGATCTGGCACAATTGGGATATGGCCGGTCTTTTGTGTTTTACTTTTAAGTCAGTTAATTTTTATGTTTTAGTTTCAGTCTGAGGATTAATATCATATAGAAACATATACTATTTGTTGATATTCAGCATAGGTCGTGTGTGTGTGTGTACAGTACCATCTCTGCTGGTCTGTTATTTTGTCTGACATGGACTCAAACATACCCCACCCCAGCAAAGTTATACTTTAAACTGATCTTTTGAGTCTTGGGAAGTTGTGCCATATGTCTGCTCCAGGTTTTCCTGCATCTGTATTACGTTTGATGACTTACATTTTTTTTGGATCTCTCTTCCTGTTTTTCAGTAAGTTTTTGGCTCTCCCAGTCATTGGATCTCTCTTCTTTTTGCTCTTTTTTTTTTCTCTTTCTGTTTGTCTGTCTGTCAATTTTTAACAACCCAACATTTCCGCCTGGCCTCCGTTACCATGAATTTCAGTGGTGTTTTAAAAAAAAAAGGCCTTTATCGCATAGGACACTTCCTTGACCATAGGGGCATTTATCATGCCTCTCACTTTACTCAAGATGCCAGCCTCTGAGTCTTATGCCATGTACACACGATCAGAAATTCTGACAAGAAAACCATGGATTTTTTTCCGACAGAATTTTGGCCCAAACTTGTGTTGCCTACACACGGTCCCACAAAATTCCGACTGTCAAGAACGCAATGACGTACAACACTACAACGAGCCGCGAAAAATAAAGTTTAAAGATTCTGCGCATGCAATTAATTGATTTTTTTTTTTTTTTTGCACATCGGAATTGCATACAGACAATCAGCATTTCCGACAAGAACTTTTCCCATCAGAAAATTTGAGAACCAGCTCTCAAATTTTTGCTGTCACAAATTCAGAGAGGAAAAAGTCAGAGGGGGCCTACACCCGGTCGGAATTTCTGACCAAAAACTCACATCAAACTTTTCTTGTCGAAAATTCTGACCGTGTGTATGCGGCATTATTGTTTTACAACAAATCTTACACTATCTTCGGTAATTGCAATGTCTTACAAATTATATTGTGGCACGGACAGCCTTCAAAAACAAGTGTTACTGGTGTGAGGCTTGGAAGGCTGGAATCTTAGAATTATATAGACAATTGTTTACCCCACTGGCAAACTACCGCACATGTTTGCATAGGAAAAGGATGTGGGGATGGAGAGAGATGAGGAGGATTGGAGGCCCTTGTCAGTTAGAACTTTTAAAGGCATCATTAATGTCTCCCTTATTGAAACGGGCTACATGGAACTTTCTCGATTATACCTGAGCGCTTGTCTAAAATGTATACGGGCTCATCGCCACTTTGCTTCCAGGCATGCCGGCAGATGGGAACAATGTACCATACACGGTGATCGTACAATAAAGTGAAGAGTTTCTGGAAAAGAGTTCATGCCCTGATACACTCTGTGACCGTGAGAAATATCTTCATATAACCTAGGGTTGCTCTACTTATTAAACCAATTAATGGGATACCTAGACACACTCAGACTTTGATATACTTTGTTTTTGGCAGCTAAGATAGCTATAGCGATTGTCTGGATGAGTCCTGCTGAGATGTAGCAGCAATGAAGCAGAAAGCAGAAATTGCCATGGATAATGACTAATGAAAAGATAGTTAGCATTTTAGGAGATACCTCCTCATGGTTTGAGAGGGTCTGAAACCCCTGGACACAATATTTCCAACCCCCTGCTTAATGGCTATTGTTTTCATCTCACATTTTGTCAATGGGGTTTGTCCGACATGGTTGAGACAGTTAGCAATTCCTATACTCCTTAACTTGCGTTGATGGTATTTTTGCCCAGGTTCTATATGCAAACGTCAATGTTGCTTGTCATCATACCTTTTTACTCAAATGTTTTTCCCACCTGTGCTGTGAGTACGCACTTAATTTTTCACTTGAATAATATTCACACTACTGTTCTAATGTTTTGAAACTGTAATAGAAAATATTGAAACAGAACATACCATTGTCATCTTGCAGTTCCCATGTTTTATTTAAGCATATTTGCAATTGTTGGCATGGCATGATGATGATAGGTATAACATGGACATATGGGAATATGTGTATATAATGGGGGGAGGGGGGCTGGTAAAAGGTATGATTACAAACTCCATGACCAGGGAGAAGAAAATCCTGCATGGATATCACAGTATACATGACTGTTTTCTGTGTATTTATTAAATGTGAATAACATTTAATAAATCTGAGAAGTGTGTGCTCCCCGGAGAAAGTGTCCTGTTGATTTTGGGTCACTCCAGGCAGAGAGAACAAAAGCCTAAACATGTCAGTTTTAATTTCAACCGGGGGTAATCCAACTACAGTACTTGCCGTCAACATATTTGATTGCCTTTAGAGATTTAATTAATTAACTCTCTGTAGACATCTCTAGTTATTATGCCAATGGGAAACATTTTGGCTTCTAAGGTATTCCGGAGAGGATTCTAAAATCTTTTTGAAACATTTTTATTTTTTAAAATAACAGTCCACATTTGACTATTGTACTTTAAGATTCTAACATTATTGACCACAAATAAACGTCTGTTGGCAGTTATTGTCAGCATTATCAAGCAAGGGGAAACTTTCCATCTGTGGTCCCGAACCAAAAGACAAGAGGATACATTTCTTAACAGATGGCAGTGCACAATAGCACTAAGTCGATCCTCACGAGACGGGCAGTCAGTCACTAGATATTTTCAGCAACATCTTGAAATAAATTGTCCCTTAAGATTTGCAAGTCTTTAAAAAAAGAGTACCACTAGAAATTGACAAATTTCAAAACATGGCATGCTTAAACACATTCGATTTTAGATGTAGCATAAGATGAATCTGACAGGGCAAATAAAGAAATGTGCAGACTGCAGCTGTATAGAAAGCATGCCAGGTCTTTGTCTGTGAAAGCTATTTTCTAAGCTAAGCTTTTGACGTTGCTGATGGCCTCACGGATATGATAACTTAATAGTACAGGCCATGGTTGGCTTTGATACCAATTTGCTCTTCTGTAGTATAAAGTAGAGTTTGCTAGATTTGCATACCTGTTTTTAAAGAAAGGAATAATGTATTATCGGTTAGCACAATTTTAAGTTATTCTAGGGTTTATCTTAAAGTAATATTTGACATTATTTTCGCATACTTAGAACCTTTCTCTTCCTTTTCAATTTTTTTTAATGGAAAGAATTTTAGGTTAGCTGCTGGAGGCCAGATAGATTAGCTAACTGCAAGTACCCTGCCTAACAACTGTTAAGATATCGGCTGCATTGAGGGTGCATTCTTTTCATAGTGTCAGCCTGCTGAACTACCCCCATGTATATAGATAATTATAAATACACATACAAACACTGTTGTAAAAATAAGTATATATGTATGCAAATCCTGACAATAAGAGCCAGTTCACACAGGGGTGACTCGTCAGGCGACTCAGCCGCCTAACGAGTCGCGCTCAGCTCTATTCAATAGAACCGTTTTAATAGGAGCGTCCGACATAGAAAAAAGTTATTGTACGACTTTGGGGACGACTTGCATTGTCTTCAATACAGAAGTCATTTTGCAAGTCGCCTCTCAAGTCGTCTTGAGATCGCCTTTACCTGAGTCGCCCCCAAAGTCGTGCCTCTTATTTGCTTCATTTTAGTCTCTTAAATATAATATTGAAATCATTTCCTTTATATATTTTTTTTATAAATGCAAAAAAAAAAGACCCTTTGCACCTTGCTAGAAATTGTGTGTTCTTTTTGCCTATGGTTTATTTTTCTCAGTTTTATTGTTCTCAGCTATCTTTAATGACTACAGAACACCTCTCTCCGTCTTACGGAGACGAGGAGAGAGACAGGTGTTCCATGTCCCTGCTCTAGGGTAATAAAATAATGTTGCTCCACCATAGAGTATGGTGAGTGCATGTGGTCACCCTAGGATGGGAAGTATGTTACTGGCAGCATCACCAGGGAAAAAAGCCACCACATCCAAGGGCTGGTAAGCTGCAATATATAAACTTTTTGACTTTAGATGCGCTTTAACAGAACAATAAAATACATATATACATACACACACTCACCGGCCACTTTATTAGGTAAACCTGTTCAGTTGCTTGGTAACACAAATTGCTAATTCGCCAATTACATTGCAGTAACTTGATGCATTTAGGCATCTAGAGTCTCGATTTCAGCTGCAACATTCAGATGGTGGGCCAGAATTTGGCATAAACAAAATTAAAGTATGGATACATCCTGCATTGTATCAACAGTTCTGGCTGGTGGTGGTGGTCATTGCCTACCTCAGTATTGTTGCTAATCATGTCTATCCCTATATGACTGCAGCGTACCTATCTTCTGATAGCTACTTCCAGCAGGATAATGCAAAGCTTAAAGCGGAGTTCCAACCAAAAGTAGAACTTCCACTTTTTTGCTTCCTCCCCCCTCCGGAAGTTTGGTCCCCCTCCTCCTTCCTCCAGCACTGGGCCAGTAAGAAAGCACAGTGCACTTTGTGCATGCGCAATAGGTAACCGGCTGTGAAGCCAAAAGGCTTCACTGCTGTTTTCCCTTATACGATAAATGGCGGCAGCAGCACCCAACAGCCGATCCATAAATCGACATCATGGGCTTCCTGGACAGGTAAGTGCTCATATATTAAAAGTCAGCAGCTATGATTTTGCTCGCAATCCGAGGTTCCACTATAATTGTTTAGTTTAAAAATTCAAATAAGGCAGTAAATTAATAGTTAACTATCTAAACAAGAATATACTATTATATATATATATATATATATATATATATATATATATATATATACACACAGAGTCACTAGTATATTTGGTGCTCTTTTCAATAGTTATGGTTAATCCACCATCTGCATAATATTATGGTATGTCAACCAACTCAGTGGTGTATTTAGGTTGTGTGCTGCCCTAGGCCTGACTAATCTCGTGCACCCCCTAATTTAAATATAGCACACTCCATGTCAAGGTCACACCCCTTTCTGTTTAAGAAATGCCCTACCATTTTTGAGTGGGGACACTAGATCTTAGGGTTGGAGGGGGGGGCATTGGGTTCCCTTAATTTGCATAGTTTTTCTCTCACTTTTTGTTTGGCTATGGAACAGGACATTAAGGGAAATCTCTGCAATGGGACAGGGATGGTAAAAAATAAATAAACTATCAGGGAATATAACCCTCCCTTACTCTATCCAAAATGAAAAAAAAAAGTGTTGCCTATAGTTCTACTTTATGCACAACTTTGTGATAATTTTATAGAGAGGACTAAGAAGATATAACTATTCTGATGGTGCAGCAGAAAACATATAGCACAGTGAGGAAGGTTTGTGGTCCAGGATAATAGGCCAGTCAAAATTAGAAGCAGCTTGCGTTACACTAACAGTGAAGCGCAAGCCAGCGGGGACTCTTTCCGTGCTGCCCCCCCTGGAAAGTGCTGCCCTAGGTAATTTTCCCATTTGGCCACATAAGAGAGTGGGATACATCAGGTTTAAAAAGGAATTGAGAATATAGTGTTGAAATCCTTCCCTTCCCTGGATATTTCAAGCAAATTCTTTCAAAAATGTACAGTTTTGTTATAGCAATCTTTGTATTTAGAGAGGGAGTGTAGACATTTTTAATTTGTAATAATCAAAATAGTTTAGTTGGGGAAGCCCATAGGATTTTTATAAATCTGGAAAAGGCAATATTGATTAATTTGAAACCAAATTGTGTAAGCATGAGATACTAGCCTTTGACCAGGCTCGGAAGGTCATGGGGGAAGTCCATGCTGGATAGAAGGCCGCATTTTTGTGGAATAAAATTAGTTGGTTATGTAAAGATTGTAGACCGTACATAGTTCTGTATCTATCCAATAGTGATAAAGAATGTTTAGTGATCAGTTTCAGAAGGTTCTTGAGGCAATCTTACTTTATTTTGTCCCCAAGTGAATTGTATCGCTTTCTGCTGTATAATTCTTAAAAAATAAGCCAGGATGTGTATAGGGAGAACTCTAAATAAATGGAAAAATCTTGGATGAGAACCTTCTTTCCTCAGCCAGAATGCTGAAGGTGGGTCATGGTTGGGTCTTTCAGTAATACAATGACCCAAAATATACCGCCAAGGCAACAAAGGAGTGGCTCAAGAAGAAGCACATTAAGGTGAAAAAGTGGCCTAGCCAGTCTCCTTTATAGAGGGAGTTGAAACTTCAGATTGCCAAGTGACAGCCAAAAAACCTTAAGGATTTGGAGAAGATCTGTAAAGAAGAGTGGACCATAATACCTCCTGAGATGTGTGCAAACCTGGTCACTAACTACAAGAAACGTCTTGCCTCTGTGCTTGCCAACAAGGGTTTCACCACCAAGTACTAGGTCATGTTTTGCTTGGATCCCCTGCCTTTAAGGCCCCTTTCACACGGACGGATAGAATGGTGCTTTTAGCTGTGGATTTTACCACAGCTCGAAGCACACAATGCTTTCCTATGACATCATTCTCACACTACGGTTACCTGCGGTTTTGTTACCCACGGTTTTGTGCGGATAGAAAAAATAGAACTGGATGCCTCCACCTGCGAAATCCCGCAGCTATCGGCACATAACCGCATGTAATCGCAGTGCACTGTCAGCTGCGTTTGGTATGAATCTTGAGGGGAACTCCACGCCAAATAAATAACCCAGCATGGGTTCCCCCTACAGGAGCATACCAGGCCCTTGGGTCTGCTATGGATTTTAAGGGTAACCCCCGTATGCCGAAAAAACGGCGTGGGGTTCCCCCCAAAATTCATACCAGACCCATATCCGAGCAGCAGCCGGCAGGTCAGGAAAGGGGGTGGGGATAAGCGAGCGCCCCCCCTACTTAACCATGGCAGGCCGCATGCCCTTAACATGGGGGGTAGTGCTTTGGGGCAGGTGAATGAGTATAGGGTACATCGTACCCCTATTCATTCACCTGGCGGAAAAAAAAGTAAAAAAACACACTACACAGGGTTTTTAACCACTTAAGGACCGCCGCATGTACATTTACGTCGGCAGAATGGCACCGACAGGCACATCAATCGGGGGGATCGGACCCCCCCCCCGTACATGCGGCGGTCCGTGCGGCTGCAGGAGCGATCCGACAAGAGTGGGCGGCTATTCGTTTTTGTCTGCCCCCTCCGGATCGCTCTCAGCCAATGCGCGCGCCCGCCCGCCCTGTCACTTCCTCCTCCTGTGTAAACACAGGAAGGAGGAAGCGACGTGATCTCTCCCTCGGCGGTTTTTTCAACCACCGCTGAGGAGAGATCACCACACAGTAAGTCCTGCACCAACACTACACTACACACAGGCACATTTAACCCCCCGATCGCCCCCCCCTCCCCCTGTCACAGTGTCACTGAATGCAGTAATCATACACGTATGATTACTGTATTTAGTGTCAGTGTGACAGGTAGTGTAAAAGTCAGTTAGTGTTAGGCTCAGGGTAGCCCTGTACCCCCCCAATAAAGTTGTAACCCCTTGATCACTGCCCTAGTTAACCCTTTCACTCCCTATTGCCAGCGTCACTAAGCGATCAATTTTCTGATCGCTGTATTAGTGTCGATGTTCCCGCTAGGTAACTAATTTTTTTTTTATTGCGATTTTTTTTTACTAAAGACATGTGGCTAAATACATTTTGGCCTAAATGTTTGACAAAAATTTAGTTTATTGATTTTTCTTATAACAAAAAGTTAAAAAATATTGTTTTTTTTTCTTCAAAAATTTTGCTCTATTTCTGTATATAGCGCAACAAATAAAAATCGCAGAGGCGATCAAATACCACCAAAAGAAAGCTCTATTTTCTGTTAAAGCGACGCAGTGCCGAATCGCAAAAACCCCTTTGGTCATTTGGCAGCATTTTGGTCCGGGTCTTAAGTGGTTAAAGTAATTTATTAGTCAGCTCCGGGGGTCCCCCTCTCTTCTTTAGCTCTTTTATGAGGGGGGCTCTGCTACTTCGATGCCTTCTCCCGGGGTCCCGGTCTTCACCGCGGTCTGGTTCTCTTTTTCTGGGGGGGGGGGCGCTTTTTTCTTTATCTCTTTTACAGCGGCCCCCTCCCGGGCTTCTTTGACGTCTTCTGCCGGGGGAGGTGGGTCCCGGTCTTAACCGCCATCTGGTTCTCTACTTTAGCTCTTTTACAAGGGGGGTGCCTGGGCTTCTGTTGCCTTCTGCATTCTTCTCTTCTTCGATGTTGACACATCGCTTCCGGAGCATGATGGGACTGTGACGTCATAAGAGGCCTATGTAAATCGGTGCGAGCCGCAAGCCGCACACGGCATTACAGCGGGAGGAAGCGACGTGTCAACATCGAAGAAGAGAAGCAGAAGGTGACAGAAGACCCGGGCACCCCCCCTCGTAAAAGAGCTAAAGAAGAGAGCGGGCCAATGGCGGAAGAGAACCAGATGACGGTGAAGACCGGGACCCCCCCCCCGGTGGAAGAGAACCAGACGGCGGTGAAGACTGGGAACCCCCGGCAGAAGACGTCGAAGAAGCCCGGGAGGGGGCCGCTGTAAAAAAGATAAAGAAGAAAGCGCCCCCCCCCCCTGGCCGAAGAGAACCAGACGGCGGTAAAAACCGGGACCCCGGGAGAAGACATTGAAGAAGCAGGGCCCCCCTCGTAAAAGAGCTAAAGAAGAGAGGGGGACCCCGGAGCTGACTAATAAATTACTTTAAAAACCCTGTGTAGTGTGTTTTTTTACTTTTTTTTACGCCAGGTGAATGAATAGGGGTACAATGTACCCCATACTCATTCACCTAGGGTGGGGGGCAGGCACCTGAGGGTCCCCTTATTAAAATAGGCTCCCAGATTCTGATAAGCTCCCCTCCCCCAGACCCCGACAACAAACGGCCAGGGTTGTCGGGAAGAGGCCCTATCCTCATCAACATGGGGACAGTTGCTTTGGGGTGGGGGGCCACAGGGTGCCCCCCGTGCCCCAAAGGACCTACCCCCCATGTTGAGGGCATGCAGCCTGGCACGCTTAAGTGGGGGGGGGGCTCGCTCATCCCCACCCCCTTTACTGACCTGCCGGGCTGCTGCTCAGATACGGGTCTGCTAAAATATTCGTCCGTGTGAAAGGGGCCTAAGGAGGAGTGGCTTCTTCCAGGCATACCTGCCTTTAAGTTATCCACTGCTATATATACTCGAGTTTGGACACTCTCAAATACAGAGTTAGGACTGCAGTCCTTCAATGTGGACCTTATTTTAAAAGCTAGTTATGAATTGGAGTGGTTGCCATATGTTTGTATAACTGGTTATGGCATGGAGACACGTTGGATGCCTTTTGGCGGTGGCTTGCAATGTGAATTGTTAGAGACAATTTGCGTAGTTTGTTTGGAATATCGTCAAAGAATTCTTTCTAATTTTCAACAGGAATAAAGTTGTTGAGGCTCAGAGCCTCCATCCTTGATAAGGTGGTTTCGACCTTTCATCTTAACCAGGACATTGTGCTTCCATTTTTCTGTCTAGCCAGTACACCGTATTGAGTTTTCACTGCTTGGAGGAGGTTTGCATCTATAATCAGCTGCTGCTTGTACTGGAAAGTGTGATTCAGTCAGTGCTGTAAAGGCCACAATGGCTCAGAACAGTTGTTCCGACCTATGGCTTTAAAGTTTATGCAAACCCTTACTTGGTAAAACCACGATGTACAACATTCAGTTTAAAATAAAAATGCAGGGCAATTTGTCTGTATTGAGTATAATTTATAAATACATTTGTGATCACATGATCTTTATTCTAAATTTCAAAGGAAGCTTTGAGAGGGTTGGGATGGAGACTTTTTTTTTTTTTTTTTTTTTAAGATATTTTTATTAGGTTGAACACAAACCAACAAACAGAAAAACATACAAAAAAAAAAAAAACACCAGACAACCTGGTCATAAACGTTAGGCAATACACTCAGGCCGCGTACACACGATCAAATTTGTCCGCTGAAAACGGTCCGATGGACCGTTTCAGCAGACAAATCCGATCGTGTGTACGGGCTAGCGGACAGGTTTGTCCATTGGACAAATTTCAAAGCATGCTTTGAAATTTGTCCGGTACAAACCTGTCCGTCGGATATGTCCGCTGGTTAGTACGGGAAACCAGCGGACATATCCTCCCGCACATGCGTCGTATCCTGTGAATGGATCCGACGCATGCGCACGGAAGTGTTTACTTCCTGGTGCGTGACGTGGCGGCGTCAACGTCACCGCCACGTCACCACGCTGTCTGCCGGCGGGGATTTTGATCCGATGGTGTGTACACGCCATCGGACCGAAATCCGATGAGACATGTCCGCTCTAAACTGTATGTCGGACAAGTTTGAGAGGACATATTTCATCGTGTGTACGAGGCCTCAAACATAGAAAAATAAACTGACATCAGTTCAAAATATAAAGTAGGCACAGTGGTAAAAGGATCAGGTATAATACCTGGATATAGCAAAAGCGGAGGTCCAGACATTAGAGATCCGTGAGGCACAGCCCATCAATGGTCAAGCAAGAGTAGTACAATCAGTGCTGGGAGAGGGTTAGCGGTCTAGCCAACCATCTACCCCAAATTTTGTGGAAGGTTTTGTTATGTTTCCAGAGTTCAAAAGTAAGTTTATACATTTGGATAGAGTCATTAATAAGTTTTAACCAGAGGGATTTCAGAGAGGTCTGTGTACCCTTCCAAGACAGTAAAATAGCTTTTTTAACATAAAAGAAGAGCATACGGAACAGTCTCTTGGCATGTGATGATAGGTGTAATTCGCCAAAAATGCCTAATAGGCAGTTCTTGGGGTGGATTATGTTTAGGAGGCCTTGCGCCGATGAGATGAATGCACCCACTTCTTCCCAGAAGTCCTGGACTACCGGGCATGTCCAGAAGCAGTGTAAGAAATCTGCCTCCCAGCCACAGCCGTGGAAACAGGCAGCCGAGGGCAGGAGACCCATCCTGTGTAACCTAGCCGGAGTGAGGTGGGTTTGCTGGAAAATTTTGACCTGTATGATGCGGTCCCGGGAAGCAATAACAGAGGTTTTATATGTATCACTAAATTCTGACCAGTCGGATGGAGACTTTTTTTGGTGATGGGGGGGGGGGGGGGGTGTGGCAACAGTAGCTTGTGCAGAGCATGGTCTAGTATAAAATGCAGACGTGCATATATGGAAGGAGCATCAGACCAAAAATGTATTTATAGCGTCATCAGGGCTTCCGGTAAGAATGAGAACCTTGAATAGACTCGGATAAGGCTTCCCTGTTTAAATATGTGCAGGGAAGCTGATTACTGGCTTAGGATTCCTAGCCAGCAGTATTTATATAAAATGCAGACAAAAATACACAGTAACAAACTCCGGGGGAGGGGGCAGTAGGATACAGAAAAGGAGGGTTGTCCGTATAAGTCTGCCTATTGGAGTGCAGGCAAGCTGTGCTCCCAAGTAGAATGCAAAAACGTTAACCGACCACGCTGGGATGGATGTTCTTCTGTGCCTCACGTGGTCAGTTTTGTATTAGAAAAGCAGGGGGGCTGACAGAAACACCATAATTCTTACACAAAGGAAGCGCCACAAAGAGAACAGGATACTTTTTAATACAGGTACATATCAGAAATGTGAAATTTTGGGGTAATATACACTATAGGGCTAAAGTTTCATCTTTTCCTATTAAAGTAATTCATTGGATCTATGCAAGGTTATTGAGCTTTTAGACATTAGGCTACTTTTTCCCATTGTTGCAGGGCTGCCACTTGGTTCTCTCTGTTCTTTAACCACTTGCATACTGGGCACTTACACCCCCCTCCTGCCCAGGTAAAATTTCAGCTTCCGGCACTGCGTCGCTTTAACTGACAATTGCGCGGTCGTGCGACGTGGCTCCCAAACAAAATGTACGTCCTTTTTTCCCCACAAGTAGAGCTTTCTTTTGGTGGTATTTGATCGCCTGTGCGGTTTTTATTTTTTGCGCTATAAACAAAAAAGTGCGACAATTTTGAAGAAAAATACAATATTTTTTACTTGTTGCTATAATAAATATCCCAATTAAAAAAAAAACAGTTTAGGGCGATACGTATTCTACATATTTTTGGTAAAAAAAAAAAAATCGCAAAAGTTATAGCGCTTACAAAATAGGGGAGAGAATTATTATTTTTTATTATTTTTTTTTTACTAGAAATGGCGGCGATCTGCGATTTTTATTGGTACTGTGACGTTATGGCGGACACATCGGACACTTTTGACACATTTTTGGCGCCATTCACATTTATACTGCGATCAGTGCTATAAATATGCACTAATTACAGTATAAATGTGACTGGCATTGAAGGGGTTAACACTAGGGGGTGAGGAAGGGGTTAAATGTGTATCCTAGGTGTGTTCTAACTGTGGGGGGGTTTGACTGGGGGGGGGGGTGACCGATCTGTGTCCCTATGTAGGAAGGAACACAGATCGGGCTCCTCCACTCCAGAGACAGGACGCGATCTGTGATTGGCCGTGTCCAAGGGACACAGACAACACAGGGCTTCCCCGCAGCGCGCTCTAAAGACAGGTATTTGCACCCACTTCCGGCCACAACAGTCTCGGGCAGATTGCAGGCATGACGTCACCGCCCGTCCCCCCATTGTGTGCTGGGAACACTTGGCTCCCAGTAAACAGTCGGAGCCAATTGGCAGGCGCAGCGTGACTCGCGCATGCGCCATAGGGAACCGGGTAGTGAAGCCGGAGCGCTTCACTTCCTGGTTTCCTCACTGTGGATGGCGGGGGGAGAAGCAGAGTGACGAGGGATCACTCGTCCTCTGCTGCGGGCAGCGCTGGACTCCAGGGCAGGTAAGTGTCCTAAAATTAAAGTCAGCAGCTGCAGTATTTGTAGCTGCTGGCTTTTAATAAATTTTTTTCAGCGGACATCCAAAAAAATTGTTGTAAATATTGTGTTCTTATATAGTTCATATATATTTTCCACAAAACATTGCATCTGCAAAACAGCTGTGCAAATACCGTGTGACATAAAAAAATTGCAATAGTGGGCATTTTATTCCCTTGGTTCTTTGCTAAAAAAAATTATAATGTTTTGGGCTTATAAGTAATTTCCTAGCAAAAAATACAGATTTAATCTTGTAAACAAATGACAAGTGACAGATAAAGCCTAATTGGCAAGTGGTTAATAAATAACTTTACCACAGACACAATGTGCTATATATTACTAATAAAACATTTTTTTTTTTTTTGGAAACCATCAGACAGTCCATATTTGTATTAAGATTGTACAAGTTTGGAAAGAGTAGAAACGCATAGTTGCAGTTTGCTAGTTTTGATCCTAAGGTGTTCTTTACCCTGGGCAGACATTCAAAAAAGACTTGCATACTCAGACCTTGGTTGGATTTGGATGCAGTAGCAGCTCAATGAACTCGGTCCTTTAACGTTATTTTTGAAGGGAGTCTCCCATGAAAAGAATACATGGCTCTTGGCAGGCTGTGCTAATAGAAAATGACCTGTCAGGCCGCGTACACACGATCGAACCTGTCCGCTAAAACTGGTCCGCAGACCAGTTTCAGCGGACAGGTTCGATCGTGTGTACGACCTATCGGACAGTTTTCCAGCGGACAAAAGTTTCTAATCGTGCTTAGAAACTTGTCCGTCGGACAGGTTCGATGGTTAGTATGCACAACCATCGGACCAAAATCCCGCGCATGCGTCGAATTGATTCGACGCATGCTTGGAAGCATTGAACTTCCTTTTTTCAGCACGTCGGTGTGTTCTACGTCACCGCGTTCTGGTCCGAGGGCCTTTTGGTCCGATGGTGTGTACACACATCAGACCAAAAGACCACTTCAGACATGTCCAATGAAAACGGTTCGTTGGACCTGTTTCATCGGACATGTCTGGTCGTGTGTACGCGACTGTGACACAGACACATTTAAAAGTCCTACAGAACAGAAATCAATGACTTCATATTTCAAACTAAAACACTCTCAAACTTCCACAGAGGTAGCATCTAACACTACCCTCTACCCAGACTAACAATACTGCTGTCCTAAATTGTCTCTGTTGTTCCTCATTACAGAGTCAAGCCACCCTAAGACAGAAAGTGTGTTACTGGCCAGGACATTAGGTGTAAAAAATTAAATAAAATTATGCAGTCACCAGATTAAAAGTGACATTAAAGTGATTGTAAATGATCACCTTGTAAAACAACTCATTCAGTTTAAACTAGAAATAAAAGGCAATTTTTGTGATCACATACCCACTATTCTCAGCTGCATAAGAGCTGGGGCGAGGAGAAGCAGCAGCAGCACACTGAGCTTCCCAGTGAATGTCTGTGCAGCAGGGGTGTGTCAGGGCAAGTCTGATCATTGGAGGAGAGCACACTGAGTTCCCAGCATAGCTAGACAACTGGCAACGAAGTGTTCTTCTGCTTAGTGTTACAGTATTCCTACCTTGTGTCTTGTTGCTGTGCTCTGTCTTGCCATGGTGTATGACCTGTAACATTAAACTTACCTTAGTTGCAGACTTTGGGGTTTCCTCGCCCAGTTTTAACAGTCCTACACAGCTGTTTCTGTTTCAGTTAATGAATGTGTTTCAACCTACATATGAAATTGATGATCATTAACACCTGCTTGGGATAATTGGTTAAACATACACTTGACTCCAATTCTACAAAATCCCTGACTGTATGCAAGTGTACAAAGTGCGAGTGTAAGAATGAATGCTGGTCTGAAGCCAAAGCGTTCTTACTTTACAGCATTTCTTCACACCTGCCTCAAACTTTTGTACTGTGTGTGTGTATATATATATACAGTGGAACCTTTGATTATGAGCATAATCTGTTCCAGGAGAATGCTTGTAATCCAAAGTACTCACATATCAAAGCAAGGTTCCCCATTGAAATCAATGGAAACTAAAATAATTTGTTCTGCTTTGACTTCAATGGCATGCAATACCGCATGCGGCCAGAGGTGGGGGGGGGGGCACCGGAGAGCCTCAGAAATGGACGGAAAGGCACAAGGACACTTCAGAAAGTCTCGGCAACGGAGTATTTCCATGTCTTTCCGAGCATTTCAGAACAGCGTCGATCGGCTGCGGCACCCCCCACCTCAGGTCAAACACGGTACTGCACACCGCTTTGGCCTGAATCCTGCTCGTTTTGTGAGACGACGCTCGCAAACCGAGTTCTTTTTTTTTTTTAAATACCGTGCTCATATTGCGAAATGCTTGTTAACCACGTTACTAGCAATCCGAAGCTCCACTGTATATGGACTATAGACTGAAGAACTTATGAATAAATGATTGTGGAATGAATCATCTGAGTTTCCATTATTTCTTATGGGGAAATTTGCTTTGATATACAAGTGCTTTGGATTACAATCATGTAACAAATTATTTTTGCAATCCAAGGTAAAGAGCTATAAAGCTGTATCTGTGGAAGCTGACAAGCTGTAGGCTTGCTCAGCCTGGTAGTTAGGGTCTGTATATATTGTATAGTTAGTGCCGAGACATGGCTAGGTATTGTTTTGCTTTTTTTGTTGCTATTTTGTTTTCTTGAGCGCTGTACAGCACCTATAGACTTAAAGGGTTAGTAAAGGGAAAAAAATGTTTTCCTTTAAAATAACAAACATGTTATACTTACCTCCACTGTGCAGTTAGTTTTGCACGAGTGGCCCCGATCCACGTTTCTGGGGTCCCTCGATGGCTGTCTCTGGTCCTCCCCGCAAGTACTGACCACAGTAATGCGAGAGAGCTCGCATGGTGGTGAGTGATTGCGGACGTGATCCCGTGATACAGCGATATTGTTTTTTTCATTAAAACCTCTTTATGACATACACCATTGGAGCCCCCATTTTTTTTTCTTCTCTTTACATGAATTTGTGGAAGATAAGGTTTTTTTGAGCCCTCTCCAATTTGTTTCCAGTACCCATGCCAGGGTTCTCACTTACCTGAACCAGATCGTGTTTGGATGCTTGGAGGATCTTTTATGATTGACATACCCATGGTTTACTAGGATCTTCAGTATTGGAGTAGTCAGTGGCCGATGAACATCTGGTCTGACTGCCCTTTCCTGGGTTGACGACATCTGACTGCCTAGGAGGTAGACTCCATTTCCTTCTGGACTTCCGGTGACATCTCTATGGGACATTCCAAGCTTGATCGATCCACTGTCATACGACATTTGGGTCCAACGGTTGTGGTAAGCGCATATGTATTCCACCTCATATTTGAAGATTTCTGTTTGGAAGTTCCTCACCATCTCATGACATCTTTATCGTTTTTTTGTTTATGGACACTATATTACATTTTTGTTTATATTGTTCACTTTATTGATTTGAATTTCACATTTTGTTGTGGGGCAATTTTTGCTATTACATCCTTTGTGTCACAATATATTTTCACACCCCATTAGGTGTACACAGCCATTGCTTTTTGGCTCACATGTAGCGCTACATTACCATCCACATTTGTCACATTCCTGTGTAACTGCTTCACTCCCGTTCAGGGTTCATTCTTTGTTACACTTATTTTTGTTTTTGGGTAGCGCATATATTTTTTCCCTTTACATTGCACCTTAATACATAGATTGCATTAAGGTGAGATTTTTTTTTTTTTACTTTACAACTCCTTTAAAAATAACATAAATTAATACCATACTGTTCATCACTACCTCACTGGATTTGGAATCTGTGCCTGAAAGACTGCTCATCCCAGGGAGCTTTTTGTTACCCGCTATCTGTCCCCCAGGTTACACATGGTGGAGGCTGCTACCAGCTGTAGTAAGTTACTACTTAAAGGGCCAGTACCTAAAGTGACTATACATGGAGGAAATCCTCAAACAACTGGTGTTATCCAACACTGCACAGCAGTAAGTTAACGCTGCACAACAGCAAGCTAGCGCTTTTGCACAGGAGCAAATCGGGGTGCTTTGCCAACAGATTGGTGTACAGGAACAAACGCAGAGGCTATTTGAACAGCTAGCCACTGCTGCAAAAGGGGACAGGAACACCCTGACTGAGGTTGTGGAGATGAGATGATGATGTTGGAGACAAACCCTTAGCCATCCACGTGGGTCGCTTTCTTTCTAAGATGACTGCAGATGATGATCCAGAGGCCTTTATGCTAACATTTGAATGGACCGCTAAAGGTAGGGAAGGTTGGCCTAAAATCCAGTGGGCAAGACTGGTCGCCCCTTACTTTCTGGAGAATTGCAGAGGGCCTACTATGATCTGGAGTCAGCAGAAGCGGGAGACTAGGTCAAGCGAGAAATCCTGATGCGCCTTGATGTCACCCTGGCAGTTCGAGCACAGCAGGTCCACAGCTGGTTCTTCTAAGACAAGAGGCCCCCAAGATCGCAGATTTTTGACCTAATCCACCTGGTGCGGAATTGGCTACATCTGGAGTCCCTGTCTGGGCCAAAAATAGTGGAGCGTAAGGTCATGGACCGGTTCCTGAGGTCACTACCAATTCCCCTGCAGAAGTGGATGAGTCAAGGAGACCCCAAGACAACCTGGTGGAACTCGTTGAAAGGTACTTTGCTGCAGAGAGCCTGTTCACCTACCCTACAGCCGCGCAGACTTTCCACCCAGAGCCACGGTCTCCCCAGGCAACCGTTAAGACTGTTCCAGGGGAAGTGGGAGGTAAGGGTGCCAAGAAGATGGGGGGGGGGATTTTTAGTGCCAGGACTAGTGCCAGGAAGTTTGACATCCTAAACAATGGAAGCCACTGCCCTTTAGCAAAAAAAAAGCTGGGGCAACTTCAGGTGTTTTCGTTGTCAGGAACTGGGACATGTTGAAGCAATCAAGCCTATGGTAAAAGAACACCTACTGCAGGTCTAAGCAGCGCAACAGAGAATATACAACAGGGGGCCCATCTCAGTGTTTTCTCACCTGGTCACAGCGTCCTGGTGTTGGTTCCCACTGTGGAAAGCAAGTTCCTGGCTAAATGGCAGGGTCCCTTCAAAGTAATTGAAAGAGTTGGGAGGTCAATTACAAAGTGTATTAACAGGAAGCCCAAACAAATATACCATATAAACCTGTTAAAGCCCTGGAATGATAAACTGGCATTGACTGCAAGGTCCCTCCCTCTAACGCCTGAGTTCTCTCTGTTCCCCGAGGTCACGATTCCAGACACCCTGTCTTATTCCCAAAAACAGGAAGCTAGAGAGTTCCTGATAAGCATTCAGAATTACCTGGTACGACTTCAATGGTTCAGCGTGATATTGTTACTGAACCTGGAGTCTGTGTCAAGCTCAAACCATACCGAATTTCTAAAGCTAGAAGAAAGGACACCAGTGATAAAGTTAAAAGGATGTTGGAGCTAGGTGTTATTGAGGAATCCAATAGTGACTGGTCTAGCCCCATCGTGTTGGTCCCAAAACTGGATGGTACTTGGAGGTTTTGGATACAACTTCAGAAAACGTAATGCAGTAGCAAAATTTGACACGTACCCAATGCCCAGGGTAGACAAACCTTTAGACCGACTTGGCAAGACCCACTATCTGACCACTTTGGACTCGACCAAAAAATATTGGCAAATACCCCTGACTGGTAGCGCCAAAGAGAAGATTGCATTTGTGACCCCCGGAGGGGTCGTTTCAGTACAAGAAAATGCCTTTTGGGTTGCAAAATGCCCCCGTAACATTTCAGAGGGCCATGGACAGGACCCTAAGACCTCACCGACAGTATGCAGCAGCCTATATGGACGATATAGTGGTACATATCACTGACTGGGAGTCTCACTTGACCCATGTCCAGGCTGTCCTTGATTCCCCGATTCAAAGAAGGTTTTACAACAAATCCAAAAAAATGTGCCCTTGTTTTAGAGGAAGCCAGGTATTTGGGCTACACTATTGGCCACGAAGTCATTAAACCTCAGTTGAACAGATTAGAAGCCATCCAGGAGTGGCCCCCGTCCTGCGAACAAGAAGCAGGTCAGAGCCTTTCTGAGGATCGCAGAGTATTATAGAAGCTTTATCCTGAACTTTGCAACTATAGCTGCCCCACTGACAGACCTTACAAAAGAGAAAAACCTCAGTAATTGTGAAATTGTCCCCAGTAGCAGAGGAGTCTTTCCAAGTCCTGAAGAAGGCTCTTTGTGCACAGCCAGTACTGTACTCCCCTGATTTCTCCAACAGGCGCGTCTGATGTAGGTATTGGGGCAGTATTGTCACAGGTACACAATGAGGAAGAACACCCTGTGGGGTACCTGAGCAGAAAGCTCAATGAACATGAGAAAAAGTATGCATTCATTAAAAATGAATGTTTAGCTATAAAGTGGGCCTTGGACACGCTAAGGTACTATCTGTTAGAGCGCCAGATTACTTTTTCACAGTAAAACACAGGCCAGGTGAAATGGGGAATGTAGATGCCCTGTCCCGTGTTCACTCCTGTTAGGTAGTGGTGCGAAGGATCGTCTTTGATCCGTGATCCGAACCGAAAGATATTGATCCGAACCGCACACACGTGATCCGCGGATTGATTTTTGAAAAAAAATGTTGTGCGCACGTTCAGTCCACACACAGCGTGGTCATGGTGAGCGGAGGAACGGAGGAGCTTGACTGCCGCGCATCATTTAAATCCCCTGTATGGGAGCATTTTGGCTTTCCTTTCAAATAGAATGATGAAGAAAAGAGGTTAGTGGATAAAACTGTGACTGTGTTTGGTCACAGTGGCACAAGAAACCATATGACAGTGGAAATGCATGAAGCATGGCCACGCATTTGAAGCAACATCACCCCGGTGTTTCACCGACAGGAGTGAAAACGAAAACGAAAGCTGCTCAACAACGGCTTATCACCACAGAATTTAAGCAGGCCCTTGTTGCTCAATCAGACCAGGCTAAAGCCATCACAAATGCTATTGGTGTGTTTATAGGTGCAGACATGAGGCAATATTCGGTTGTGCAAAACGAGGGCTTTAAACACATGCTGAAATGATCTGATCCGTCACTCTGATCCGAGAAACAATCCGAACCATATGTTTTTTGATCCGTTGATCCCTGGGGTTGAAAAAAGAAGGTGGGATATTTAGCAGAGCCTCCTAGAGAGAGTCGGGAAAAGTCCTTTTTGGGGTTTATACATCTCCTAGGCTCCTCTCAAACACATTTAGGGATCTCTGGTCCACGATCCAGTTTGGATCTTGGTCCTCTCCCCCAGGCTAATTTAAACTCACCTGAGGCAGACATCCAGTGCTCTCGACCTGGGAAACATAGACAACACTGGTCTGTGAGAGCAAAAGTTTTGTAAAAAGCTGTTAAGCTGTATCTGTGGAAGCTGACAAGCTGTAGGCTTGCTCAGCCTGGTAGTTAGGGCCGAGACACGGCTAGGTTTAGTTTTGCTATTTTTGTTCCTATTTTGTTTTCTGAATAACAATCAATCCAATTTTGTTACTCATGATTGGTGTGTATTGTTGCCAATATCTACAGAGGATATAACAAGTCTAAAATGTCAGGTTTCTGTGATGTAAAAAAATTAGACAAAGATAATTAATAATTTCAGAACTTTTCCACCTTTTAATGTGAGTTATAAACTGTACAACTCAGAAGAATACAGGAGATTGTTGTCACATGTACCACACAGCCAGTACTTGCCAGATATTCCTGCAGCTCCTCTAATGTTGCTGTAGGCCTCTTGGCAGCCTCCCTGACCAGTTTTCTGCTAGACTTTTTATCAATTTTGGAGGAACGTCCAGTTCTTTTGTAATGTCACAGTTGTGCCATATTTTCTCCACCGGATGATGATTGTCCATGACCATGGCTTTTGCTATAAGATGTGACTAAGAAAATGGCAAGAAAGACCTACCAGAACAGCTGGAATTTATTTGTTGTTAATCAGAGGCACTCTATATGATGGCAGATGTGTACTGACTCCTATTTATTATGAGTTTGAATGTGATTGCTTAAGGTTGCATTCTCACCGAGCATTTTTCAGGCAAAAAGTGGCACGATTTTACAGCGATTTTGGCATGATTTTGTACAGGTCAGCAATGTCAAAAGCAGAAAAACACCTGTATTCTGCCTAAAAAAAAGCTCACATTCTTTTTTGAACTTCAGACATTTTGCTTCAGGTGACAAAACGCTTAGATGTGATCAAGTGCCATTGAACTAAATAGGATTTTGTCTGGAGTTTTAAGAGCTGAAAAAGCTCAGGTGTGAATGCAGCCTAATTCTGAACACAACTACATCCCCAGTTATAAGAGGGTGTGCACACTTATGCAACCACATTATTTTTATGTATTTTTTTACTCCACCCCCCTAAAATATATATATATATTTTTTTAAATAAGTTGTACAGTTTATAGGTCACAGTAAAGGTGGAAAAGTTCTGAAATGTTTTATCTTTGTCTCATTAGTTTTCCATCACAGAGAATTGATATTTTAACAGGGATTGTAGAATTTTTATATCCACTAGTGGTGCACTGGAATTTCGGTTGGCGAAAATTATCAGGCCAAAAACCGAAAGGGGGCATGATCCGCCCCGGGTGCCGCCCATTGCGGGAGTGTCCCTCTGGCGTGCCCAGTCCTCCACTCCCTCCTCCTCCATCTCTGTGTGTCACAGAGCTGAATTGTCCGGGCCTTAGTAACAATGTCTCACCTCCTGTGATAGATGGCACACTGATCCAATGGTGGGACATTGAATTAGTGTGAAGTGTCATAGGAGGCGGGAGATTGTTACTATATCCCGGGCAATTCAAATCTGCTCTGTAACACAGAAATTGCCGCTGATCCAGGCACAGGCATGCTGCAAATGCTGGCCACTGGTAGGCTAATGGGCACTGGTGAGGCACAGGCAGGATGCAAATGATGGGCACTGGAGAGGCACAGGCAGGCTGGATATGCTGGGCACTGGTAGGTTGATGGGCACTGGTGAGGCACATGCAGGCTGCAAATAATGGGCACTAGTGAAGCTGCCGGGCACAAGCAGGCTGCATATACTGGGCACTGGTAGGCTGCTGGGCACTGGTGAGGCACAGCCAGGCTGCAAATGATGGGCACTGGTGAAGCTGCTGGGCACAAGCAGGCTAAATATGATGGGCACTGGTAGGCTGCTGGGCACTGGCAGTCTGCATATGATGGGCACTGGTGAGGCACAGGTAGGCTGCATATGATGGGCACTGGTGAGGCACAGGCAGGCTGCATATGATGGGCACTGGTGAGGCACAGGCAGGCTAAATATGATGGGCACTGGTAGGCTGCTGGGCACTGGCAGTCTGCATATGATGGGCACT
Source organism: Rana kukunoris (assembly GCA_029574335.1). Taxonomy (NCBI): domain Eukaryota; kingdom Metazoa; phylum Chordata; class Amphibia; order Anura; family Ranidae; genus Rana; species Rana kukunoris. The sequence goes on from CM056053.1 coordinate 76,291,107, forward strand.
GGTGAGGCACAGGTAGGCTGCATATGATGGGCACTGGTGAGGCACAGGCAGGCTGCATATGATGGGCACTGGTGAGGCACAGGCAGGCTGCATATGATGGGCACTGGTGAGGCTGCTGGGCACAGGCAGACTGCATTTGATGCACACTGGTGAGGCTGCATTCATCTCCTGTACTATATCTGCAGTCTCTGACCATCTCCTGTACTACATCTGCAGTCTCTGACCATCTCCTGCATCATATCTGCTAGAGGTGCACTGCATGGAAACTTTGCTAATACTATTAGCAATGTGTTATATAAAAATGTATACTTTTTATGTAAAGTGGAGGTTCACCATAAAACAATTATATATCATTCAATCCAGCATACTTGCGTCACCTACAGTATGCTGTTTTTTTCCCCCGCTGCACTTACCGTTTAATCGTTAGTTTTCTTTTCTTCCTCCCGCGGGGAATAGGCGTTCCTATAAAGAGGGCTACATGATTGACGTGCGGCTATGGCGCGTCACGCGTTCCAAAAATAGTCGAAATAGGACTCGGCTATATACGGCGCCTGCTCAGTCAGCTCCTAGTCTGTGCGCAGGCGCCGTAAAGCGCCGTGAAGAGCCGAGTCCTAGTCCGGCTATTTTTTGGAACGCGTGACGCGCCATAGCCGCACGTCAATCATGTAGCCCTCTTCATAGGAACGCCTATTCCCCACGGGAGGAAGAAAAGAAACGATTAAACCGTAAGAACAGTGAAAAAAAAAAAACAGCATACTGTAGCTGACGCAAGTATGCTTTTTTAGGGTGAAACCCGCTTTAAAATACGTAAATACATTTTATTTAAAATATGTAAATACATTTTATTTAAAATATGTAAATACATTTTATTTAAAATATATAGAAATATAAATATTTTTTGGTTTTCGGCCTAGTGTATTCTTCATTTTCGTTATCGGTTTCAGCACCCCTAATATCCACTGTAAATAATCTAATACAGCATTTTTTAAATCCCTGACACACCTTTGCTGTCAGAAATTACCTTTATTTAGGAAATGTAAATTAATATTTTTTTTTTTTTTTGACCAGCAACGTCTGTTGCATCCATTTATTTTTATTTCTAACCAAATGCGTTTTCATTTACCTCTGCTAAGTTTGTATCAGATTTTTGCAAAGTCAGAAATGACACAGCTGAATACAGCATCTATTGCAATATTTTTTTATTTTTTTTATAATGAATACATTCAGTCAACTGCTGGAGGAAAAAAAAAGACTAGCAATTCAGATATGGCATTATTTATGTGAAACATTGTTGTTCTGCAGTCTGGCGCTGGTATCATTTGTAGATAAGAATTCTTTAGGTATATCCTGCATCATCAGAATCGGTCAGAGCTTACAGTGTGACACTGAGCTAGCAGCTGTGCATTTACATTGTGCGCCTTATCCTATGTAAGTTGCATGCAGCTGTACTCTTTACCATGAGACTCTCTAATCACCACGACTGTATAACCAAGACTCAGCCTGCATCATTTATGCTGTTCCGAGTCAGACTTGCTGGAGGCTTTGCCCTGAGGCAAATAAAAGATTATCTTATTTGCAATACATTCTAGTATCTTACGGTACTTTGCTGGGAAGTTGCTTTCTTCCTTAATACAGTGTACACAGAGAATTGTCATTGATTTGCTATGCCTTCAAAAGACACTAAAATGTAAATTATAATATCCTATATAATAAGTCAAACCTCTTCCACTTATATATCGGTGTTGTACATTAGCAGTTTACACAGTCAATGACCTTCCATCATTGCAGTCAAATACTCTTATGGATTCATTAGGTGCTCTCTGCACTAAAATATGATGAAATTGTTGCTTGTTTTGCCTCCCAGATCTCTAACAAGAATAGATCAAAGTAAAAAAAAATGATTTTCCTATTCACACATTTTTGTTATTGTTATTAGAGCTTTATCTTTTATTCAGTTTTTTAGTTTTATTGACTTTATTCTGTGTGGTGCATGTACAACATTAAAACAATAATGATATTTGGTTTGCAATCTTCTAGCTATTCAAGAGGTCTAACATAGAAATGCAATTAAAATAAGATTAATATATTTCTATACTTTCAAAAGATCTATTAAAAACATGTTTATTTTATTCATTCATATAGTGCCAACAGATTACACAGCAACCCATTTCTGGCTTGAAAGTGCTTCCTCTGTTATAGTCATACACATCCTAGGGTTAACTTAGGTGGTAGCCATTTAAACTGCTATCCCATGCTTAAGGTGTTCATTTTTTTTTTTAGGGTAACAATCCCGTTCCTAAGCATGTTATACCGCACAGTGCTTGTGCTGTGTATTTTGGCCCCTTCTATCATCTGAAATACCTGTCTGATCCTGCTGAGTTTCTGCCCTCCCCCTGTAAACTGACCATGGTATATCATGGCTGCTGAGTCCTGACACTGTGGTCAGTTTACATGCCTCAGTCATCCGCAGCTCCCCTCTGTCACCCTCTCTCTCCCTGCCTGTCAGCTCTGTGTGTGAGCTGCCCTTCCACTCCCCTTCTAACACCGTTCCAAGCAGTATAAAAAATGTTGCTCACAATCACTGCCAGCCCCTCTGCTAGTATAATGTGTTCTTTACAGTGTATGTTGTTTTTTCTAATTCTTTTTCTAAATGCCTTTTTTCTCCTCGCCAATCAGCGGTCTTGTGACTGCCTGGCAGACATTAGAGGGAGACCTCGGCCCCTCCCTCTGTAGTACATACATCGGAGGAAGAAAGTGGCGGGCGGTCACGTGACCGCTGATCGGTGAAGAGAAATAAGGTATTTAGCGGAAGAATTTAAAAAAACGGCATACACTATATCAGGGATAGTGAATTAAAATTTAAGGAAGTCTGGTCAATAAAAAAATTCCAAGTCTGTGCCATAAAAAATTGTACGCGTCTTCTTTCCCTTTTTTGTCGCAAGCCGCGCTCTCTGGTGCTTAAATGTCCACTTTAGTGTTCACCCTTACATCAGGTACCTCCTTATATCAGGTATTCCCATCAGGTTTCTTCATCGCAGTGCCCCATTAGATCAGTTGTCCCCATCAGTGTCCCTTTACTTTAGGGATTCCCTATCAAATTTCCCCCTATTCATCAGGTGCCCCCATCACTTCAGGTGCCCCTTAACATAATATGTGCCCATCAGAGTGACCCTTAACATAAAATGTGCCCATCAGCATGTCCCTTAACATAAAATAAGGGTCATGATGATGGGCACATTTTATGATAAGGAGCACTCTGAATGAATGAATGAATGAAAACTTGTATAGCGCGGCACATGCGAACTGAATCGCCTCTGGGCGCTTGTTGTTCCTGTCTCCTTTGATATCAAAAGAGAAAAGTCTTGACCTTTTTCCTGAATGCTAGGTGGTTCTCCTCCAACCGAATGCTGGTTGGTAAAGCGTTCCATAGTCTGGGACCTTGGATCGCGAATCTTCTTTCTCCTTTGGATTTGAAGTTGGCTTTCGGAACCTGGAGCAGGTTCTGATTCGTGGATCGCAAAACGCGATTGGGATTATGCGCTTTTATTATTTCGCATAAATAAGTGGGGGCATTCCCATGGACACATCTATGCGTAAGACAGAGAGCTTTAAAAGCAATTCTGTCTTTAACTGGCAGCCAATGAAGGGCTCTCAGTGAAGGTGAGATGGATTCCCAGGGTTTTTTCCCAGTCACCAGTCTGGCGGCCGTATTCTGAACGACTTGCAGACGGGCGATTTGGTACTTGGGGAGGCCGAGGTAAAGGGCATTTGCATAATCCAGCCTGGAGTTTACAATAGCTCCCACCACGACCGCTAAGTCTTCTTTGGGAATGAACGGAGTGAGTCTACGTAGTAGGCGCAGTAGATGGTGAGATCCGCTGACTACTGACCCTATTTGTGCGTCCATTGTCATAAAGGAGTCAAAAATGACCCCTAGGCTTTTGACTTTGGCGCTAGGGGTGATGAATTTGCCTAAAATAGGCGGGGGGGTCCACGCTGTTGAAAGTTGATTCCTGCGCTTGGCGTGAAACAGAAGAAGTTCTGTTTTCGCTCCGTTGAGTTTAAGATAACTCTTTGTCATCCAGTCCTTTATCAAAGAGAGGCATGTCTCTAGATTGAGGTGGTGATCCTGCCTGTTGCAGATGCGGAAATAAAGTTGCGTGTCGTCTGCGTATGAGTGATAGAGCAGTTTTTGGCTGCTGATGATCTCAAAAAGAGGACGGAGATATATGTTAAACAGCACTGGTGACAGAGGCGATCCTTGAGGGACTCCGCATGTTACTGTGCGTTTTTCTGACGTAAAAGGTCCTAACTTCACTGTTTGCGATCGGTTTTCCAAAAAAGAGGAGAACCAAGATAAATCGCTTTCTGCGACTCTGGCTACTTCAGCAAGCCAAGTCAGTAACAGATTGTGGTCTACAGTGTCGAAAGCTGCACTTAGGTCCAACAGAACCAGGAGACAAGATTCTCCTTCGTCTGCGGCCTTGAGAACATCGTCCCATACTTTCAGCAATGCTGTTTCCGTCCCGTGTCCGGGACGGAAGCCTGATTGCAATGGGTCAAGTAGCTTGTAGGTATCTAGATGCAGTTGCAGCTGTTGTACCACTACTTTTTCCATTATCTTAGAGAGTACGTTGAGGCTTGTTATGGGACGGCGATGGAGTGGGTCCTTAGGGTCCAGGGAGGGTTTCTTCAGGATGGGTTGGATTATACCCTCTTTCAACTGTGAGGGCACTATGCCCTCCAAGAAAGACTGGTTGATAAGCTGCGTGATGGGAGGAGCCAGGATGTAGGCGCATTCCTTCAGCAGTTTTGTGGGGATAATGTCATTTGGCGCTGCGGCATTGCGCAGAGTACAAATGACATTCTTAGTGGTCTCGATGGAGATGGGTTCCAGGGTGAACTTACCTGATATCGGAGAATTATTATGGGTGCTGTGTGAGAGGCTGCGGGGGGGGCTGGGGGGAGAATTGTTTTGCTGAATGCTTTCACGGATTGCCTCGATTTTATTAATGAAGCAATCCGATAGCTCATTGCAAAATTCTTGTGTGTCCGAACTGGGGGCTTCAATGCATCCTGGCTTCATGGTCTGGGTGACCATCTTGAAGAGTTCGCGGGGGCGGTTTAGGGCACCGTTGATAGCCTCCGAAAAATAATTTTTCTTGGCTTGGAAAATTCCTTTGTGGTATTTCCTTGTAGTCGCCTTGTAGATGGATAGGTTTAGCTCTGAAGAACATTTTTTCCAGGCAGATTCTGCCCTTCTGCGTTCTTGCTTCAGTAACGACAGCTGGTTGTTAAACCAGCTGCTGTTGTTTTTCCGAATGCGGGTTATTCGTTTCGGCGCTACCAAGTCGGCTGACTGTAGCATGGCCGAATTTATGGCTTCCAATGTTTCAACGGCCGTTTGATGCGGCTGAGTTGTTTCTATTTTTTTCCTTAAAGTCGTTTTGAAGAGTTCCGAGTGGAGCTTCTTCTGACATCTAGTCCAGTGTGTTGTCACTGGATTTGATGTTTTTGTTGCAGGGGGGATGGTGGAAATACTGAATATAATTGCATGGTGGTCTGTCCATGGCAATTTTTCATTTTCCCAAATTTTTATTTCCAGAGCTTGTCTGAAAATAAGATCGAGTGTGTGACCTGAAGCATGTGTGGGCCCACATACTAGTTGCTGCAATCCTAATCCTTCCAGGTGGTCAATACAGGCGTCAGCAATGGGGTCTTGTGAGGAGTTAGCCCAGAGATTGAAATCCCCGAGCAGCAAAAGTTGTTTGCTGTTGAGGGTATAAGTGGAGAAGAAATTAAAACATACCCATCTGCATGCTCCTTATCATAAAATGTGCCCATCAGCATGCCCCTTATATTATAGTAGAGGCATGCTGTTGAACACATTTTATGTTGAGGGGCATGCTGATGGGCACATAAAATCAGTGTTGCTCTTAAAATAAAATATCCTCATCAGAGAGTGACCCTTAACATAAAATAAGTAGCATACTGATGTGCACATTTTAAGTTAAGGGGTACTCTGATGGGCACATTTCATATTAAGGGGCACCCTGATGGGCACATTTTATGTTCAGTGGCACTCTAATGGACACAACAAAATGTGTCTATACATACATATATATATTTTGTGGTGGTGGGACCCTGTTCTACCTCAGATTGCTGGTTTACGCCAGATTTTGGAGAGAAAGACACACTGATTGCACAGTTGTGTGTTTGGCTATTTAGTTCTGACCTGACTATGGCTCAGAGCCCCACCCAACAGACAGGAATTATGTTCCTGGGAGTCAAGTGGACTCCCATACCTCTGAGAGGAGTCAGAGGCTGCATGGGTGCAGCCAGAGCGTGCATGTCTGCAGGAGGCAGGTGTCATTGGTGATTGAGCAGCAAAGCGCTGATCAGGAGTAAGCTAGGAGAGAGCTTAACTCAAGGAAACTCTGTTCTGAGGAGCAGACTTAAGGCCTAGGCTAAAGGCCTGAAATAGCCGGATGGCAAGAATGAAAGCCAGGACGCTAAAGTATTGAGTATGCAAGATACAGTAATGGTGGAACCCCCTGTGAGGGCTACTGATGTATTTGTGAACTTTTTGTGCTTTTAAATAAAAGTGGGCTACCAGGCCCTTAAAAATGTAGTTCTGGGGGGGGGGCGTGGCCGGCAGGGAATCTCCATGGACGCTCATTGCTAGAGCTCTGTGTCTCCCTACCTCCCTGAAGCGGCTAGAGGCAACGAAAAACACGCCTGACAACACAGCAACAACCTGGAGAGGTTAGAGATCATCACCCCCAGTATGGAGCAACGAAATTCCTGCAAGATCCAGATATATAGCGGAGACCCTTAAGAAATTTGGCATCTCAGGATTTATTTTTGATGCTATAATGTCTCTTTATACATTTCCATCTGCCAGGGTGTTTACGTCAGGAAGTATATCTAAACAATTTAACCTTTTAAACGGTTCTAGACAGGGATGCCCCTTGTCACCCATTATATTCTCTTTAGCAATAGAACCACTCGCAATTTCTCTAAGATCTAACCCCAATATTGTAGGGATCAAGGTCGGTCAAATAGAACACAAACTGGGATTATTCGCAGACGATGTTCTTTTAACTTTATCCGCTACCGACACAATAATAGAAAATGTAACCGATGTCCTAGATACATTTGGATCAGTCTCTTATTATAAGATTAATCATAGTAAATGTTTTGTATTACCTATGAACATCCAACCAGACCTAGTTGTTAAACTAAAACAACAATCGAGCTACAATTGGGACAACCCCTCCATCACCTATCTTGGGATTCAACTTACTTATCCACCTAATAGACTATATGAAGTAAATTATCCATCCTTATTGACTCAAATTACTCAAGATACACAATCTATTAAAAAAACACAGCTATCTTGGATTGGAAAAATAGCTGCCTTTAAAATGAAGTCGTGGCCAAAAATGTTATACTACTTATATACTTATATATACTACTCCCACTGCCGGCTAAATTTTTCACACAAATTAACTCGAAATTGAGCGATTTGGTCTGGTCGGGAAAGAAACCTAGAATTGCTTTGTCTACATTATCAATGGTTAAAGCTAAAGGAGGCCTAAACCTCCCAGATTTACGCCTATACTACTACGCGTCACTCCTTGATCAAATAAAATACTGGTTCAGATATTCAAATGACAAATTATGGTTGAACATTGAACGAGAAATACCTAAAGGGAAGGACCTATTTTCCCTTTCCATGGCCTACTATGTCCTACCAAAAATTAATGCACTCAACTTCCTGACAATTAAGGCTACCCTGACAGCCTGGAAATTTGCTCTAACAAAGATACAACCGACATGTAACCCAGTCCTTATGCCATTACCAATAGGAGTAATCGATTACTGTAAAATAAGAACTATCACCACACCCTGGTCCAAACAGGGAATACATTTTTTTGATCAGCTAACACCCGATGACATACATAAAATATCGAATAAACTCAGGGCCAAGCCGTTCAATAAAAACTTTAACCCAGAAAGAGGTGTGGAGCTCCCTAGGGCGCTGTGGGAGTTTTTCACCTCCTATAAAACAATCAAGAAGAGAGGCATATCCCATATATATAAACTTCTTTCATCTTTTCCAGCTCAAACCAAAACTTTAAATATGATTAAATGGGAGAAGGATCTATCCAAAACTTTTACGTGGGAAGAGTGGCAAAAAGCCATCCATATTAACAGTTCCTCTTCGTCATGTGTAGAACATTGGGAAAACGCCCAGAAAATATTGAACCGCTGGTATTTGACCCCTTACAGACTATCCAAAATATTCCCTAACTCCTCCCCCATATGCTGGAGATGTGAATCCCATACTGGCAATTTGTTACATACTCTCAGGGATTGTAAAACCTTATCTAGCTTTTGGAATAATATATCCTCCTTTATCGCATCCTTCACTGGTAATTTAAAAATACACCTGAATCGGCCCTTCTAGGTTTAAATCTAGATATCTATCCTCCTCAATTTAGAATTATAGTCGCCAACTTCCTTAGAGCAGCGAGACTCACCATAACGAAACTATGGAAATCTACCTTAGCACCTAACTTATCTGATGTTATCCAGAGACTCAATACTCAGGCTCACTATGAACTAATGTTAGCACATAAATAAGGAACCATAAGTAAATTCATTAAAAACTGGAATGAATGGACTTTACATCCTAGGGCTTCAGATTTCCTGAAAAATTCTAATAATTATTAATTGTATTCCTGAACGACTACTCTCTTAATATAGAATAGATATAGAAGATAGCTTCCTACTAACATTCCCCTACCCTCCTTTCCTATATGCCCCCCCTTTATTTTGATTTTATAATATGAGATAATAAGCCATAATCCCTTGTTTACAGCATGATCCCGTTGGGGTAAACAGGGATTGCTAGCTACTTGTTTAAGCATATATGACCATTATGCAACTGGACTAAGGCCCTATGTTGTTACTGTTTAATAAATTCATAATTCCAGGCCTATCCAGACACGCTGTTGAACACAAAGTATGACTAAGAAACTGTTGTATTGTTCAGAATTTAATTTGTACTTTGTTATGTATCTTTGAAAAATACAATAAAAACATTTGAAATAAAATTGTAGTTCTGGACTGGCGTACTCATTAAAAACGCACCTACCGCTGGAATCTTATCGCCCCAATCTTACAATATATAGGGCTTTTTTTCTCAAACAATAGTTGCTGGAACTGAACCACGACCCCCCAAAACTCCTCCACCCACACGCACCCTTCAAATCACATCAAATAGTGGGTGTGGTCAGTCAAATTTCACAAACAGTAGAAGAGTCTTATAAGGGCATTAAATACCAGGATTGCGTTACATGCAGAGTGCAGAGTTCAGGGGGTTACACACAGATTGCAGATCTGTGACTTGTAAACATAGAAACCAGACTTCTGTGTTTACAAGTGATTGTGGTGAGCAGGAACCCCCCAAGGGTCTTAGCCAGAGGTGGTGGAACTGAGTTCCACCAAGTTCCCCCTGAAAAAAAGCCCTGTATGCGTGTATAATATTTAACAGACATTTTTCATGTCAAGAAAAAATGCTCTGGAGCATACACACGACCGTTTTTCACTACCAATTTAAAAAATTGCATTTTTCTCATCATGAAACATGGCGTGTGTATGCGGCAATAGAGTTAAAAAATATATAGGAATAGGTTGATAGCACAGCTGACCTGGAGAATTCCATAGGCAGGAAACATCTGAACCTGACCACAGCCCCTAATTCATGAGCTCCAGGGGCCACAGGATTGTTACCACAATAATAAATAAAAGTGATTCCCCCTAGACAGACAGGCTAGAATATGTGCTGAGTAACTACACTGATGTAGAATTCATATTTATTTGAATTTATTGCAGTGGTTGGCATTAAAGGGGTGATAAAAGATCACCAAGGTGCAGCACTTATTTTTTCAGGGAAAAACCTAGCAATATTCCATTGAACAGTAAGGAAGGTTTGAAGAGTGCAGGAGTAAGTAATAAAAAGTTCGGGGTCGGTAGTATGTAATGGACAGTTCAGGGGTCAGAAGTAACGTAGGGTTCAGAGGTCAGCAGTAAGTTGAGTTCAGAAGTAACAGAGTGCAGAGATTAGTAAGTAAATCAGAGATCAGTAGTAAGTAGTTTGGAGATCCTGCTGCCTAGAGTTCCACTTTACCAACACCAGATCACAGTCTGTGTGACCCCCAGACTGCAAAGCTGATGGTCCATGGTTTCTGGTGAGTGGGGACACAAGAGGGGAGTGTGGTACACGGCAAAGCAACTTTATATGAAGCACTTCCTACTTATTTGGAGCACCTTGGCACATTGCAAGAGACTGTTACATATTGATATTGTTGATGTTTATCACTAAGACCCCCTTTATACTGAGGTGGTTTTTCAGGCATTTTAGCGTTAGAAATAGCGCCTGTAAGGTCCCTGAAAACCGCCTCCCATTCATTTCAGTGTGACTTTTCACACTGGGGCAGTGCACTTGCGGGACATTAGCAAAAGTCCTGCAAGCAGCATCTTTGGGGCGATTTGGGAGCGTGCTATACATGAATAAACAGCTTCAACAGGCTTTCTGTTGATAACCGATATAGCGATATCCCACAGGTATTTAAATACAGTAGATGACTCCAAGCCCAGAAATCAATACACTGCTCTGGCACATCACTGTAAATATAACTCCTTTTTTCTCTCAGAGATTTAGGTCATAGGAAACATGCCAGGTGTAAACAATAAAAGGCACAATACTGTAAACAATCAATCGCCACCATTTAGTTGCTCTATTGAAGCAACCAGACCATACCCTGCGGTAATAGAGGGAAGGACACAGAATAAAATCTGATATTTCCAGACATACAGCATTGCCTTTGAGATAGTTCTCCTTTTCATGTAAGTACATTAGCACTTCAGCTGCTTAAAGGGTCACTAAAGGATTATTTTTTTTAGCTAAATAGCTTCCTTTACCTTACTGCAGTACTGGTTTCATGTCCTTATTGTTCGTTTCCAATCTTCCACCACACCCGGTGTCAGTGAATCCTCTCCCTTCAGATGCAAAACTCACCAACTCAAATTGCCTTACACTCTCGTGTTCGGCGTGTAAACGTGTACAAATAGACCTCACTGGTAGGTATAGCATATAATCCCAGTTCCAACCAATTCACTGCCAGAAAGCTCTGCATGTAAATAAAAGTGCTCAAAATAGTGTGATACCGTAAAATCAGTTTAGTAACACGCTTTAAATCTTCAAAAATAGCACTCACATGAATCTAAAAAAATAGAGCAATACACTGCATAGCAAACGCTCATTCAGAGATGAACCGAAAAACCGAGTATATTGGTTGTGGCAGACCCAAGGTGTCCACTGATCGCTCACCACCTCCCCGCTGTTCCTTCCTGGATCTCCACTTCCTTGATCGGCCTTGATACATCACCCGTTCACTTCAGATGGTTGCCACACAGCCACGCCCCGACATGTTTCGTCATAAAAACTCAGTGATGGGATTGGCTGTGCGGCGCAGCAAACCCTTCTTTTATCCCCCCACGTGGACTCAGGGTTGCCACACAGCCACACCCCCAACATGTTTCGTCATAAAAACGTAGTCATGGGATTGATGGGATTGGCTGTGCGGCACAGCAAACCCTTCTTTTATCCCCCCCACGTGGACTCGGGTCGAAAGTAAAACACCATCCTCCGACTATGGGCAGACGAAGGATCTTCACTATCGCCTCTCCATAGGCTCAACGGGTGGCCCCGTGACCTTAACCACTTCACTACTGGCACATAGTCTTTTGACGTCCACAGATGGGATCTACCATCCTGGGTGGACGTCATATGACATCCTGGGCTTTGTGCAGTAATATCTGAATGATGCCTGCAGCTAGAGGCATCATTCAGATATCATTCTTTAGTGCCGGCGATTCTGTGCACCATAAGAATGATCATAGCGGCAGTTCCGTCGCTTGATCGTTCTTATAAGCGGCGGGAGGGGACATCCCTCCTTCCGCCGCCATCCGGTGTTTCTCCGGGCTCTCCCATGCCATTGGGGGCCCGGAAAAAGAATCGTCTGGCGCAGGCTAGTAAGCATAGAGATGACTGGTGACTATGACCGTCTGAGGCCCAGGCACGATGTGATGACGTCACGCCCGGTTACCCGGAAGTAAATAAAGCTGCGATTGCGGCTAGTAAGCAATACTAAGCATGAGATCGGTGGCATCTCTCCATAAAGAGGACCTGTCACACACATTTCCTATTACAAAGGATGTTTACATTCCTTGTAATATGAATAAAAGTGATAAAAAAAGTGTAAAAAAAAAAAAGTAAAAAATAAAATAAAAAATGTAAACGCCCCTGTCCCCGGTAGCTTGCGCACAGAAGCGAACACACACGCAAGTTCCGCCCACATATGTAAATGCCTTTCAAACCACATATGTGAGGTATCGCCGCGTGCGTTCGCGTTCCAGCAACAATTCTCGCACTAGACCTCCTCTGTAAATCTAAACTGGTAACCTGTAAAAAATTTCAAAGCGTTGCCTATGGAGATTTTTAGGTACCGAAGTTTGGCATCATTCCATGAGTGTGCGCAATTTAAAAGCATGACCTGTTAGGTATCTATTTACTCAGTGTAACATAATCTTTCATATTTTACAAAAAAATTGGGCTTTGAAATCTATCCGGTGGGAATCTGTCCGCCCGACATGTCTGCTGGTTAGTACACTTACCAGCAGACATGTCGGCCCCCACCGCCGCCGCGCCGCTGCCGAATGGATTCGGCGCATGCGCGGAAGTGTTTTACTTCCTGGTGCGGTGACGTGGCGGTGACGCGGCGGCGTCAACGTCACCGCCACGTCACCGCGCCATCCGGCGGCGGGGAATTTGATCCGATGGTGTGTACACGCCATCGGATCAAACTCCCGATCGGACATATCCGATGGAAATGGTCCGCGGACCGTTTTCATCGGATATGTCCGATCGTGTGTACGCCGCCTAACTTTACTGTTTTGTTATTTTTTTATTCATGAAACCATTTTTTTCCCAAAAAAAGGTGTTTTGAAAAATGATTGCGTAAATACCGTGCAAGATAAAACGTTGCAATGACCGTCATTTTATTGCCTAGGGTGTCTACTAAAAAAACATATATAATGTTTGGGGGTTCTGCGTAATTTTCTAGAAAAAGAATGATGATTTGTACATGTATAAGAAAAGTGCCAGAATAGGCCCAGTATTGAGGTGGGTATAAAAGCCCGGGACTGAAGTAGTTAATACCTGAACAATGCTCTCCACTATCGCCTCTCCATAGGCTCAACAAGCTATATGGGCACTTCCACTCCCTCTCTCGAAAAAGCCTGCAGAACAAACACAAATGAATCATGCTGCCAGGGTTCACATGTTGCCTTGAAATCCAGCATGATTAGGGCTGATATTTTTAATAAGCACTACCCATAAATGTATGAATAAACTGATCCTGCTGTCATGTTTATTTATTCTGTGTGTACCTACAGAAGATAATGGGCCATCCTCAAAGGAATTCTAATCAGAAGTTTTTTTTTTTTATCTTAATGCATTCATGCATTAAAATAAAATAAAAACTACTGTGTGCAGCAGCCCCCATACTACTTACCCGAGCCCCATTTCAATCCAACGATGTTGTACGAGAGACTCTGCTATCCGGGACTCTCCCTCCTCAGTGGCTGAGACAGCAGCAGGTTGCCATTGACGTTCGCTGCTGTCAATCAAAGTCAATAAGCCAATGAGGAGGGACAGGGGGTATGGCCAAGCAGCTGCTCTGTGTGTCTGAATGGACACACAGTGCAGTGGCTCAGGTGCCCCCATAGCGTGCCTGCTGTGGGGGGGTACTGGGCAGGAGGGAGGGTCCAGGAGCGCTGGCGAGGGACCCGAGAAGAGGAGGATCGGGGCTGCTCTGTGCAAAACCACTGCACAGAGCAGGTAAGTATAACATGTTTGTTATTTTTAAATGAAAAGAAATGAGACTTTAGTATCACTTTAAATGTACAATCTTTTTCTAATTGAGATTTTACTTGCCATTAGTTATGTTTCCGGTTTGCAAATATTGTCTTACAAATGTTGTACTGCAAGATTTAGCATGTATCACCTCTCTTTTTAGTAGCCAGTATGCCAAAGCATGCACATTACCTAAAGGTGTCTTCACATGACAGCTATTATATAGAGGTTACTGGAGCAGAACTGGAAAATAGTATTGTGTGATGTGGCCTTTCCCATCGACAAGCAGAAAGGTCAGGACAAACCTCAAGGGATATATTTGTGGTCTTACCTGGCCTCAATCACTGGAAGACACGTCAGAGGGTAACACTTCCTGTCATGTCTCCACCTAAAACTGTGTAAACCCTTTGCAGGATAAATGCAGAAAATTAAGCATATTCCTAAATCTGGTACAGGAAATGTATTATGCTAGATTTTTATTCAGTGGTTAGGAATGTGTAAACTGTGCACATTACGATAAAGTTCAGCACAAAAAAAACAATAAGTAATATTATTTTGATGATCAGAGAAATCTGTTCATGTTAGAGAAAATGGTCTATGACAATAAAAAAGGTTGTTTCAGTTTTTTTGGTAGATGCTGGGGGTTTTGAATCACCCAATAGCTTATATCTTAGCTATAGTTTATTAGTTTATATCTCCCAGGGATTATCAGCCTTCAGTTACCGAGTTTTTCAGCACATTGTTTTTGTGCTAAAAATGCCCCCCTTGGCTTATACTCAAATCAACTTTTTGTACCTAATCTCCCAGACTTTGGGGACCCGGTACAGGCCGGCCATAGGTACCCTGGAACTTGGCACACATGTAGCCCCATTTCTCCTCTACAAGTGTGCAAAGTTTGTTGTCTGGGGGACCTACGGCTGGGGGGCACCATTTTTTCAAATTTGGGCACCCCTTCCATAGACTCCCATGTTAAATGTCAGTCTAGTCATGGACACAGTGAGGCATGGGCACAGTGAGGCATGGGCGCAGTGAGGCATGGGCGCAGTGAGGCATGGGCGCAGTGAGGCATGGGCGCAGTGAGGCATGGGCACAGTGAGGCATGGACACAGTGAGGCATGCAGATAGACACCCTAGGCTTATATTCCAGTCAATTCGTTTTCCCAGTATTTTGTGGTAAAATTAGGTGCCCCGGCTTATATTCGGGTTGGCTTATACTCGAGTATATACAGTATGTGGAAACCATGTGACTGTCCTCCCCTCTGAATATAGTACTACATATTTTTAAAACCTTCATTTTGATTTGTTATCTAAATCAACATCACCAAAACCTATTTTCAACGCAGTATTCTACTAGTGTGGTTGATTACACTAGTAACCACACTAGTAGGGATTCCTACCTATTAGACTCTAGAGACACATTTTTTTCTTTGTTTTATATGGTTTAGGGTGCATCGGTCACAACTGGCATCCTTATAGCAGCATAGGATCATTTTACTTTAGCAATCTTTGGGCCTGCTGACCCGCACAGGCTCCTGACCTAATTAATCCACCTTTACTCAATTTCACTGAAATTAGTGGAAGCTGAGGAACCAACATCTACCCTCCTATTAACACAGGGTATCTCTCCAATTGCACCCTAATTCCAGCCAAAAGGGGGGCCTATTACCATTGGGCTCACCCCACGGATATACCCGACAAAGGTATTAATTTAGCAGCGCCATTTCCCTTTCTACTATTCATATTTATATTAGCTCCCCACATAGGGATCCTACTGGGAGGCAACAGCTACTTTATTCACGATAGTGCGGACTCCCCTGTTCTTACACGGGAGAGGATCTGCCGACCGCCACTGGGCAAGGTACTGGCAACACTCCATTTCCTTGCCAGTGGCTCTTTTCACCCTAATGGCTAAATATATATTTTATATACATTTTTTTCTGTTTAGTATATATTTTATAATAATTAATATAATAAATATATATTTTTATTTTTTTAACTAATATAAATTTACTAATTGTAATATTATTATAATTATCTTATTTAATATATATATATATATATATATATATATATATATACACACCGACACGACACAAACCTCCAAACAGCAACAGACAACGGAATAAAAGCACCTTGCTTCAGGAAGGGAAAAAAATTGGATGTACTTTTGCAATGGAAGGGCATTTCTCTCGGTCTATTTAAGCACTGTGCATAGCTCACTAAGTCTGGCGGGCCTAGTTCCTATCTAACTGATTGCGCCGTGCCGAGTTTGAGCATGCTCAGAGAGGTGCTGACCATAGTCTGCTTCATGTGCACATGCCCAGTCTGGCCGACCCTTCATTTGCATGGGGTCACGGCTCATTTCAATGGAACACGCCCACGTCCTTCCCACTTTGAATTACACCGCCTTACGCCTCGGAATTTACATTGCACCGGTGCAAATTTGGCCGAAAATACTAAGAGGATATGGTACTTGCGCCTCGAAATTAAGCCGGTCTAACTTAAAGGAGTTTCACTACGCCGGTCCAAAAATGCGCCGATGTACGTGAGTCTGGCCCAATGTTTTTTTGTGGTTTCTTTTTTCTTGTAATCAAACATTACAGACCTTGCCCCCCCCCCCCCCCCCTGAAATGACTGTTTCACTTTCAGACACTCACCTGATTTCCTTAATGCAATGTGCCCAGTGTGTCTTTTTTATTAAAATTGCAGTTCTATACTGTATTTCTGAGCGCCGCTCGGTGCTCACATGACTGGCCGCCTTTCTCCTCCTCTCCTTCTCCTGACTGATGTCAGTGGGGGGATTCCCAGCCACTCCTGTACCTATCAGATCGGGAGAGGGAGCAGCGAACGGTCACGTAATTGCATTAACCTCCCTGACGGTATGATTCTGTCTGGAATTACGTACCAAAAGCGGTACAATTATTTTGCATGGAAATTCTGTGTTTTATACTGTAGGCCTGCAATTCTTAGGAATAACTCACTTAAATTTGTCCAAACAATAGTCTAGTAGACATCTCTGATATGATAAAGTTTGAAACACAAAATCATAAAATTATAATATAATAAATAACTATCAATAATTATAACAAATGATAATGTAATTATAATAAAAATTATTCACTAATGTAATCAAATCAAAATCACTGAAATTTGCTCAGTTGCAGAATTGTCACTGGCATTACTTTTATTTTTTTTATGACGAATTTCCCCACAAATCGCTATCGCTCAATTCTGCAAGTGATTATAATTTATTATCGCTGTTTTCCAGCTGCTCTAAAATCACTTTTTTTTTTATAAACTCTTTATTTTACCATTTTTTCATATTTCATGTACAAACAAGACAATAAATCCAGCTTTGATATATACAAATAGCCTTTTCTCTTGCCATTACATCTTGTTATTAATTTACTGTATATTCAACAGCTAATATGATTACCATTACCCCCTCCCCCTCCCCCTCGCCAGGTCCACTCCCTGGTTGGTGCCCATAATCAACACACAAAAAAATATATATATAGTAAAAAAAATAAAAATCTAACTCCCTCCTTACTCTCTCCTCCCCCTCCCCTACGTCTCCTCCCTGGCTATGGCTCGTAAAGTGGATAAGTCTACTCAGTCCTCCCCGTCTTAAGTTGTTAAAATGGGCATCTGTCAGGCCTAGTTCAAATCTCGGGTTCCCAAGTACCGGTATAAATGGGCTTGGATATTTAGAGATTTTTGTTTTCCCAAATATCCTTTTTATGGCTCGTATCGTAGCACCCACTGTGGGGTGCTTCTTCACCTCTTGTGGGATATCTGACTCTGTAATCCACGCCATTCCCTCTAGCGGGATTTTCGTTATTTTCTGTTCTATATGGATCCATGGTTTATCCTTCTGATGGATACACCATTCTACCACTCTTGCCATATGGCAGGCATCATGATAGCTCATTGGATCTGGAAATCCCACTCCTCCCCTCTCTTTCGGTAGAGTCAGGACCTCCCTCCTTATTCTCGCTGGTTTTCCTGCCCAGATGAATTTAATAAATCTAGATCTTAAATCTCTCAGGAACCCAAGAGGGATTTTTACTGGTAGGGTCTGGATTAAATAAAGCAATCTCGGCATTACATTCATTTTAATAATATTGATTCTCCCAAACCAAGTAAAAATCTCTTTATCCCATCTCTGGAGGTCAGTTTTAATCACTCTTATTAGTGGGGTAAAATTCAATTAAAAAATCCTGTTTAGATTTTTTGGCATCTTAGTTCCCAAATATACTATATGGGAGTCTGTCCAACTAAAGGGAAACTGTGTTGACAATAGCTGCTGTGTTTGTTCATTAACATCCACACCCATTGCCTCCGATTTATTATAGTTCACCTTAAAGTTTGACAGATCTCCATATTCACTTATCTCTTTTAGTAAAACTGGTAAGGATAGGCCTGGGCTTGTTAACAAGAACAGTAGGTCACCTGCGAATACCGCAACCTTGTACTCGTCTCCCCCCACTCTGACACCTCTAATGTCTTTGTTTGCCCGTATTGTTCTCAGGAAGGGTTCGAGGGCTAGAATAAAGATAAACGGCGAAAGTGGGCATCCTTGTCTTGTTCCATTCCTTATTGGGAAAGGATCAGACATTATTTTGTTTACCTTCACTCTAGCCGTCGGACACGAATACAAGCCCGCGATCCAGTTCCGCATTCCTTCTCCAGGCCTATGTGTTGTAGAATAGCTTTCAGGAATCCCTAATCCACTCTATCGAAAGCTTTCTCCGCATCGGTTGCTACTAATAATGATGGATTTTTGTAGATTTGTGATAGGTAGATAGTGCTTAATACTCTTTGTGTGTTTTCCCTCCCCTCTCTTCCCGGTGTAAACCCTACCTGATCGGGATGTATTAGGAGGGGGATATAGGCTGCTAGTCTATTAGCCAGGATTTTCGAGAAAATCTTCAGATCCACATTCAACAGAGAGATTGGTCGATAACTGCTACATTGCGCAGGGTCTTTCCCCTCTTTAGGGATTACGGCTATATGAGCCGTTAGTGTGTCTCTTAACAGCTGTTGTCCTTCTCTTAATGAGTTAAATGCACTCAAAAATTGGGGTGACAACTTTTCATAAAAAGTTTTATAGTACAATAAGGTATAGCCATCTGGCCCTGGAGATTTACCTGGCTTCATTTCTTTAATTGCCTCTGCTAGTTCCTCTGCTGTTATCGGGCCCTCAATGGTCCCGATTTTTTCGTCCGGTATTTTAGGCATCCCTGAGGCCATTATATGTGCCTTTATCCGTTCTTCTCTACTCTGAGTCCCTGCCTTGTCTGGTTGTTTCTCCAGTTGATACAGTTTACTAAATTACTCTCTAAAGGCCTTCGCTATTATTTGAGAGGAGCTAACTAAAATATCTCCTTGTGTTTTTATTTTTTCAATATGGTTCTTTGCTTTTGACTCTCTCAATGCGTTTGCCAGCATCCTGCTTGGCTTGTTCCCGTGTTCATAATACGCCCTCCTGCAACGACTTAATTTGGCCTTGGCCTTATCCATTAATAATAGATTCAACTTATCTCGTAGGCTCATTAGCCTCTCTTCGATGTGTAGTCTTTGTGTTTGTTTATGTTCATTCTCTAATATACGGATCTCGCCAAGCAGGCCGTCTAGCTTCGCATCCAGAAAGCGTTTTCGATGTGCTCCTAAGGAGATGAGGGTTCCCCTTATGTAGCATTTGTGTGTCTCCCACTTGGACAGCGGAGCTGTACCATCTGAGTCATTTGTTAAAAATAAGGATTCTATTTCTTACTCTCATATACAGGATCTTTAAATAGTGTTTCGTTGATCTTCCAATTCCATTCCCTCGGGCCTGTTTCCCCCCCATTCCAAGGAGCAGTTTACTGGGGCGTGATCTGATATTGTAAATGATCCCATTGAAGCTTCTCTCAGATTCCCCACTATGTTTTGATCTACAAATATGTAGTCAATTCTTGTATATGTTTTGTGATTAGCTGAGTAGAAACTATAATCTCTCTCATGAGCATGTAGGATCCTCCAACTATCTATTAGCTGTAATTCTTGAAGCATTCTCCTCGCTTTACGCAATTTTATGTTTGATATATGGTAGGATCCCTTAGAGGCATCCAAGCTAGGCTCTAAAACCATGTTTAGGTCTCCTCCCAAGATTAGGGCCCCTTCCTTATTTTGGTTTATTAGGTCCAAATATCTCTCCAGCGCAAATACTGGATTCTCATTTGGTAGGTATATGTTCACTAAAGTAATCTTTTGTTCATTCAGCATCCCTTTCACAAGGAAAAAACGTCCTTCCTCATCAGTTATTACTTTAGATTCCTTCCATATTATCTTTTTAGCCAGCAGAATTGCTACTCCGTTTGCCTTTGAAGTCTGAGAGGCACCGTGATACACCACAGGGAATCTTAAACTCTTGAACTTTGGAACCTTATCTTTCCTAAAGTGTGTTTCTTGCAAGAAAATGATTTGTGATTTAAGTCTCCCCAGTTCCATTAACATTTTTGATCTTTTTTCTGGGATATTTAACCCCTCTACATTGTATGTGGTAACTTTTACTCTATTCATCTTGTATTCTATATTTTATCCTATCTTTTATTGACCTCTCGTCTTCCCTGCCAAGTTCCCCTGTTTGGATGTTGCTCTTTGGGTGCTCGGTTTTCAAACAGAGAAATTAAAGTAATTGACCAATGGCAACCGGAAGCGCAGGGCAAGGAGAGGAGGCACTCCCCCCCCCCCGCAACTCCCCCAGTAATCCGCGTCACCGAGATTAATAGTGGGGGGTGAGAGAGGAGTACTAGAGGAGAAACACAGGGGGAGAGAGAGGGGACTTCCCCCCTGCAAAGCCCAGAGAGGAGAGAGAGAGAGAGAGAGAGAGAAAAAAAAAAAACAGTACCTCGGGTCCTAGTCCACCGTCCAAGTCCCCAAGTATTCACTACGTTTGCCTATTGGGACTCACTTCCACCTTATTTGTGAGTTCCCACTATATTTAGGAAAAAAATAAAAAAACAATTGAGCGTCTCCGACTTCCCTCCACTTGAAGGAGAGGCGCTCTGGTGGGAGTACGTGTATGAGCATTGTGGAGAGTCTCGCCTAGGTGTTGCTTCGGGTGCACCCCTTCTAACCTTCTAATCTTCAGTTCTAATTTTATACCGGCCCTCCTTGTCCCAGCTCTCCTCATCCCATCCCCATCTTGAGGTGGGGGGGCCCGTAGGAGAAGAAAAAAAAAACTCTGACCCCTTTTACACATAATAAACATAGTTAACAGGTTAGAGAACCAAACTTATCTTAATATCAGATAACATGTTAGGAAGGCAAAAAAAAAAAAAAAATCAGCTCATGGTACATGAAGAAAAAGACACATAAATATTTCTTTCTCCTAACTCCTCTAATTTATCTCCACATATCGACTGTCTACGTATTATCCTCTTCCACCTTGTTCTATCTTCCAGGAGATTCTAATACGTTTATGATACGTTGTATGTTGTATTCTTGGCCTTCTTAATACATTCTCCTTACTATCGTTGTAATTCCCCGCCCTAGGTCCCCAGCCCCTCTTCTAAAAAAAAAAAAAAAAAAAAAAAAGGTGCTTGATGGTCTTGCCTAGTGTGTGTGTGTATATTTACTAAGTGGTATATAAGTGTAAGTGTATGTTGTATACGTTGTAGTGTGTGTTAATTATATATCTGATTGATATGATGTGCATATATGTACATGTGTGACCCTTTTTTTTTTTATAACTATATTGTGCGTATAATATTGGGTGGTAAAAAGTGGTAGAAAAATGACTATGTGACTATTGTATATCTTGTGTGATCTAATTAGCTTGTGCAAAAAAAAAAAGAAACATTTCCCGACCTCCCCAAACCCGCCCCCCCCTTCACCACAACAAAGAATCTCGAATCTCGCATCCCTCCCCCCACCCCCACCCCCTTCTCAAAAAAAAAAAAAAATACTCCCCTTGTGTGTACACTTAGGCATATATAGCCTTATAACTCTATTGTTATTGATATTGCCTTTTACATGTGAAAAAAATAAATAGATAAAAAAAATTAAAAAAAACACACAAGAAGAAAGAAAAAAAACCCGAAGGAAAGGGCCAGAAGAACACAGGCAGAGGCAGGGCCTCCCATAAAAAAAAAAAAAAAAGAGGGGGGGGGACAGTCGTTCCCAATACAAGATCATCTCTACTGTTTAATCTCCCAAGCATTTGACTCTCCCCAACTGTCCCCCCCTCCTTCCACACTAGGGGACATCTTCACCAATTCCTACAAATGATATCTTACTATATATTATTATGAACTGCTATGGAGAATTTACTTCTCTTCTCCCCCCCCCCCCACCACCCATTTCTAGTCTCGCTCCTTTTTCAAATTGGTCTTCTTAATGTTTATTAATTTGTTCAGCTATTGGGGCTTCGCTCTCTTAGTCCGGGTAGTTCCAGCCAGTCCGGGACCGCTATAGGGTCTGAGCCAAAAAATTCAAAAAGTAGCGGGAGCTGCGATGGCTCCCTCAGATTGAAGCTCCTTCCCTCCCTTTTAAAAATTAGTGATGAGCGGAATACGCCATATTCGATTTCGCGATATTTCGCGAATATTTCGAAGAATATTCGTTAATATCGAATATTCGTGATATTTTATAAAAAAAAAAATAGCGAAATTTCGCATATGCGAAAGCGAAAATGATTGCCAAATTTCGCTATTTTTTTTTTGGATAAAATATCACGAATATTCGATATTAACGAATATTCGCTATATTTTATAAAAAAAAAATTGCGAAATTTCGCTAATGCGAAATTGATTGCGAAATTGATTGCGAAATTTGAAAAAATACGAATATTCGAAATAGCGAATATTCGTTGCGATATTCGAGTTATTCGCGAATACTCGAATATGCAATATTCGTATCGAATATTCGAAATGCGAATATTCGTGAGCAACACTATTGATAATGACAGCCAACGGGTATCCCCAGCGATATGTGGCTCCTTTATCGCGTATAAAGTCCAATAGGGGTTTTAACAGGCGCCTTTGGTTTCTGGTCTGCCAGCAAAGGTCAGGGAATACCTGAATGTTCATCCCCCTCCCAGAGTATTATTCCCTCTTTCCATGCTGCCCTTAGTATCTCCTCCTTTACTCTGTAAAAATGCACTCTGCATAGCACGTCGCGGGGATTAAGCTGCTCTAGGTTCCTTACTGTGGGAACCTTATGTACTCTGTCCAGCTCCAGAGAGGTATCGGGGGGTTCTTTAAAATTTTGTTCAGTATAGATGTAACCGTTTCTCTTAATGCCAGCCCCTCAAAGCTCTCAGGTATCCCCTTGATCCGTAAGTTGTTCCTTCTACTCCTATTATCCGCCTATTCTGCATATAATTGTAGCCTAATCATATGCTGCTGCTGTTTCTCCAACTTTTCTTCAAGAGCTAACAGTCTAGAGTCTGTCCTCTCCTGGCGCTTCTCCACCCCCGCTACTTTTTGCTCACCCTCCTCCACCTTTATGCGTACCTCGTTAATTTCTTCTCTTAATATGCCTGTTATATTCATTAGCATAGTCTGAATATCTTCCTTAGTTGGGAGGGCCTGTATGAGCATACTGAGCTGTCTAATATCCAGGGTTAGTTCTATGGGGATTTTCTGTGCACCCCCTTGTGTGCCCCACAAGTTAGGTGAACATACCTGGTCTGTTCTTTCCAAGGTAGAGGTAGTTTCTCCAGCTCTGTTCATATCTTCTCTCCGGACCGGTGACTCTGGTGACTCTGCTTCCATATATGATTCCTGAGATAGCTGTGGTGTCTGTGTTACCACTGCCTGGAACTGACAGGGCGTCCTCTCCGGTCTTGCAGGATCTGTGGTTTGAGAAGTTATAGAGGGGGTAAAGAGTGTCTCTGTGTGGGTTTGTGACCTGCCCCTGCTCCACTCGTAACTCTTAGCAGTAGGAGATTTCTCCTTCTCCTTCTCCTTCACGCTTTGTGCGGCTCCCTCCTCCCGTCTCCGCTGCTCTGTCTCTATGGCAGTTTCTGTTATCCACGGGCTCAGGGCTGCCGGTTGTATCAGTCCGCTCATTCGTTCTTCTCCACTGCTATTGGGCTTGCAGTGGGGAATGGGAGGTACCGTCAGTGTCACCGCTGCCGCTGGAAGGGAGCTCTCTATTAGGGATTCTCTCCGCAGGCTTCTCCTGGCATCAGCGTCTCCCTGCTGCGTCTTTACCACCATGTAGCAGGTATTGTAAGAGTGGCTAGGCAGGTGCGCTCCCCCGGGTTTTCTTCCAGAGCTCCTACTTCGCCGCGACATCCGCTGGTTTCACCCGCCGCTGGGGCTGGGGCTGGGGCTACGGGGCCGCCGTTCTCCTGTAGAGGTGCACCGCGATTGCTGCTATTAGACTCCCCTTCTCATCTCAGGCTCACTCCGCCATGCTCATCACACTCCCCCGGAAACGGAAGTCCCCTAAAATCACTTTTGACATAAAGGGACACTTTTGGTTGCTATGGGCAATCTACAGTTTGCAGGCACAAAAAAATGTTTTTATTATATAAAAGTACATGCAGGGCACTGGGCAGACCACTAGGGACAAGGGGGGTGTGTATTTTTTACATACAGTACTGTAATCTATAAGAATACAGTATTCTGTATGTAATGTGTTTGTTTACTTTTTTGAATTTGCCGCCGGTCTCCGCCCCCGTGCGCCGTTATTTAGCAGGGAACGGAGATCGTCGGCGAGTGGGCACTGTGTGAGTCGAATGGAGGACGCCGCTCGCTCACACAGCGTGGATGCATCGCTGGATCCAGGGACAAGGTAAGTACAGTACCCTGCCTGGATACAAGGTAAGCCAGCGCGCGCTGCAGGCTCTGCATATTCACCCCGAGCGTGACTCGGGGATACCGATTTTTACATTGAAAATACACCCCGAGTCACGCTCGGGTTTACCGCTAGGAGGGTTAAGGAAGACAGGTCTGAAAATTACACAGTGGGGTTACAACCACTTTAAGATTATTATTAATTAATTAAAATCATTTTATAATATCTGTATTTATGTGCGTATTGTTGCATTTCTGAAAACATGGCTTTATTCTGTAGAATTAAAGTTGTAAGCATTCAGCACACTCTTGGCTTTTTATACTTCCCCTGGCTGCCCTACATTTAATCTAGCATTTACATTATATTATACATTCTGTTAACAACAGCTACAGACTCCCTGTGACTAGAGAGAGGTTCATGTATCCACTGTCATAATCCAGTGACTGATTGGCTGCTTGGGCAGTACCTAAACACAGTTTGTTGACAGCAAATATAAGATTTATCCGTGCCATGGCTAAGTCCAGGGCCTGAGGCCAAAAGAAAACCAGGAGCATTTGGTAGGTGAAGAAAATCTGAGATCTAAAGGTGTGTGTCCACTTAGAGGGTAAACAAATCTGGGACCTTCTAAATGTTTCCACTTTATAAAAACACTATTTTTAAATTAACGTAGAATATAAGCATTTTTTGTAAATTTTTCTAAGACTAGACCTGTCATGTCAGCTACTGTACATATGTACAATTTTTGGGTTGCTTAATATTGCTAATTCCACCGTTTTTTTTACTGAAGAAGTTTTTTTTGTTTCATTTTAACCACTTGACTACTGGGCACTTAAACCCACTTAATAACCAGACCAATTTTCAGCTTTCGGTGATCTCACATTTTGAATGACAATAACTCAGTCATACAACACTATAACCAAATGAAATTTTTGTCCTTTTTTTCCCACAAATAGAGCTTTCTTTTGGTGGTATTTTATCACCTCTGCGGTTTTTATTTTTTTCACTATAAATGAAAAAAGAACGAAAATTTTGTAAAAAAATGAATTTTTCTTCATTTCTATTATAAAATTTTGCAAAAAAGTAATTTTTCTTCATAAATTTGGCCTAAAATGTATACTGCTACATATCTTTGGTAACAAAACAAAAAAAATTAGATATTATTTAGTCTGGGTGAAAGTTATAGGGTCTAAAAGCTATGGTACCAATTACTGAAAATTGATCAATTTGATCACACCTGATGTACTGACATCCTCTCTCATTTCTTGAGACCCTAACATGCCAGAAAAGTACAAATACCCCCCAAATGACCCCTTTTTGGAAAGAAGACATTCCAAGGTATTTAGAAAGAGGCATTGTGAGTTTTTTGAAGTTGTAATTTTTCCCACAATTCTTTGCAAAATCAAGATTTTTTTCATTTTTATTTTCTTTCCACAAAATTTTCATATTAGCGGGTTATTTCTCACACACAGCATATGCATACCACAAATTACACCCCAAAACACATTCTGCTATTCCTCCCGAGTATGGCGATACCCCATGTGTGGGACTTTCACACAGCGTGGCCACATGGAATGGCGCCAAACTTTGCGACTTAAAAATCCCCATAGGTGACGCTTTAAATATTTTTACTGGTTACATCATTTTAGTTGGAGAAGAGGTCTAGGGCCAAAATTATTGCTCTCGCTCTAACGTTCGCAGCGATACCTCACATGTGTGGTTTGAACACCGTTTTCATATGTGGGCGGGACTTGCGTATGCGTTCGCTTCTGCATGCGAGCTCACGGGGACAGGGGCGCTGTATGCCCAGAGTATTGCGGAGTATGCCCAGAGTATTGCGGAGTATGCCCAGAGTATTGCGGAGTATGCCCAGAGTATTGCGGAGTATGCCCAGAGTATTGCGGAGTATGCCCAGAGTATTGCAGAGTATGCCCAGAGTATTGCGGAGTATGCCCAGAGTATTGCGGAGTATGCCCAGAGTATTGCGGAGTATGCCCAGAGTATTGCGGAGTATGCCCAGAGTATTGCGGAGTATGCCCAGAGTATTGCAGAGTATGCCCAGAGTATTGCAGAGTATGCCCAGAGTATTGCGGAGTATGCCCAGAGTATTGCGGAGTATGCCCAGAGTATTGCGGAGTATGCCCAGAGTATTGCGGAGTATGCCCAGAGTATTGCGGAGTATGCCCAGAGTATTGCAGAGTATGCCCAGAGTATTGCGGAGTATTGCCCCCCATAGTATGCCCAGAGTATGCCCAGAGTATTGCGGAGTATTGCCCCCATAGTATGCCCAGAGTATGCCCAGAGTATTGCAGAGTGTTGCCCCCCCCAGAGTATTGCCCCCCCCCAGAGTATTGCCCCCCCCCCAGAGTATTGCCCCCCCCCAGAGTATTGCCCAGCATTGCAGAGTATGTGCAGCAGGGATGGCTGAGCAGGGAGGGATGGATGGATGGATCTGTGACTACATTTGTCACAGATCCAGCCCGCAGCACTGGCGCTGCCATCCGCTCCCTCCCCTCTCCTCTCACACTGTACCGATCGGTACAGAGAGAGGAGGGAGGAACCGGCGTCATCAAATGACGCGGGTCTGTTTACATCTGATCGCGCCGTCATTGGACGGCGCGATCACGTGGTAAACCGCCGCTATCAGCGGCGATTTACCGTGATTCGTGACCCGCCGGGTCCTCTGGACCCGGCGGTCACGGACATTCCCGTGTGCGCGCCCGACTCTGGAATCACGTTATATAACGTGATTTCAGAGTTAAGCAACCACCTTGCCGCCGTTATTTTTCGGCAGGTGGTTGCTAAGTGGTTAAACATTGAATCAAATTCACACGCCAATGTAAGACTACTAAAGAGAATACAAATTCAGACTTGTTCAACTGAATGTAAGAGAAATGAAGGTCTGAATGTCTGTTTGAATAGAAAATTGTAAAAAAAATTCAGCAGCTACAACTTTTAATAAGGACACTTACCTGTCCAGGGTGCCCGCGATGTTGGCAGCTGAAGCCGAGCAATTGCTCGGGTCTCGGCTGCGCCAACGCCATCCGCGGTGAGGGAATCAGAAAGTGAAGCATTGCGGCTTCACTTCCCGGTTCCCTACTGCACATGCACGAGTCGTGCGGCGCTATGTGAATGGGGGATGTCTCCTGGGACACACAAAAGTTCCCAGAAGACATCACTCCCCATTTTCCAGGAGGCAGCACAAGGAGGAGAATAAAGAAGACCACCGCGGATGAGGAAGTGGCAGATTAGGACGATCTGCCTAGTAACCACTTCTGGTAAGTATAAAAAAAAAACGGGTGGACCTCCGCTTTATGTTTGATGCCTGGTCTACACCACACTCTTGGAATCCTTCCACAGGCTGCTAAATTATTACTGGACACAGTAGTGATATAGCAGCCACCAGAAAGAATGACATTGCTAAGTGCAGACCAGGAATCCAACACTCCACAAAATGCCAGGTGCTCAAAATTCTTCTACAGCCATAGCTCTGTGAGTCTAGGTTCAGACTTATGCGTCTTTTAGTGCAGTTTGCAGAAACTCACTACAGTCCTTTTAACATGGTTTCTTGTGGAACGTTTTCACATCTATGTGTTTTTTCAGCTACTCCATTTTTTGGAAGGGTCAGTAACTTTTTTTCCCCGCAGCAGATTGCATTTTGCATGTAACAGACTATAATAGAACCGTACCAAAAATGCAAGTGCTGCGTTGTTGATGAGGTTGTTTTTTTTTTTTGTCCTCCATAAAAAACTGTGATTAGCCACTGTTGTAGTTCCCATCAGCTGTTGTTCCCCGCTGATAGATGAATGTAAAAAAAAGAATTGCAGACAAAGACAAAAATGGTATAGCAGGTCTCGTATGGATTTTAACCACATAAGGACCGCCGCATGTACATTTACGTCGGCAGAATGGCACGTACAGGCACATTGGCGTACCTGTACGTCCCTGCCTAGACGTGGGTCGGGGGTCCGATCGGGACCCCCCCCGGTACATGCGGTGGTTTCGTAGGCTGTGCGAGCAATCCAGGATGAGGGGGCGGCTGTTCGTTTTTGTCCGCTCCCTCCGGATCGCTCCCAGCCAATGCGCGTCCTCCCCCGCCCTCTTCCTGTGTAAACACAGGAAGGGGGAAGTGATGTAATCTCTCTTCTCGGCGGTATTTTCAACCGCCGCTGAGGAGAGAAGACATCACAAGTGAGTCTGCACAACACTACATGGACACCATACACATAGGCACATTTAACCCCTTCCGATCTGCCCCCCCCTCCCCCTGTCACAGTGTCACTGAATGCAGTGATCATATATTTACTGATCACTGCATTTAGTGTCAGTGTGACAGTAAGTGTGATAGGAAGTTAGTGTTAGGTCCAGGGTAGCCCCCGTACCCCCCCTAATAAAGTTTTAACCCCTTGATCACTGCTCTAGTTAACCCTTTCACCCCCTATTGCCAGTGTCACTAAGCGATCATTTTTCTGATCGCTGTATTAGTGCCACTGTTGCCGCTAGGTAGCTAGTTTTTTTTTTATTGCGATTTTTTTTTTTTTACTAAAGACATGTGGCTGAATACATTTTGGCCTAAATGTTTGACTAAAATTTAGTTTATTCGATTTTTCTTATAACAAAAAGTAAAAAATATTGTTTTTTTTTCAAAAATGTCGCTCTATTTTTGTATATAGCGCAAAAAATAAAAATCTCAGAGGTGATCAAATATCATCAAAAGAAAGCTCTATTTGTGGGAAGAAAAGGACGCAAATTTTGTTTGGGAGCCACGTAATTGTCTGTTAAAGCGACACAGTGCCGAATTGTAAAAACTCCTCTGGGCATTTAGCAGCATATTGGTCCGGTCCTTAAGTGGTTAAGGACAATTTTTTTTTAATTATTTGAGTTACCTCCAAAAATCCATACCAGACCCTTATCCAAGCATGCAGGTCTGAAAAGGGGGGGGGACAGTGCCCCCTTCTGAACCATACCAGAGCACACGCCCTCAACATGAGGGCAGTTCTTTGTTGATGGGGACAAGAGCCTCCTCCCCACAACCCTGGCGATGGTTGTGGGGGTCTGTGGGCGGGGGACTTATTGGAATCTGAAAGCCCTCTTTAACAAGGAGGCACCCAGATCTGCCTCCCTTATGTGAATTAGTAGGGGTTACATAGTACCCCTACTCATTTACCAAAAAAAAAAAAAAACGGTGTAGTGTATAAAATTAGGCAGTTTTTGACAATTCCTTTATTAAAAAAGAAAATACAATGTCCCCAAAGTAAACCCATCATCAATCACGATGGCTGCCACGATTGCCGACCTGAAAAAATAAATGGTCAATAGAGTTTCTGCCACCAGCGATAAAAGTATTTGTTCACAATAGAAAACATATCAAATGTTTAACCACTTGCCTACTGAAATTTTGGTAAATGTTCCTTACCAAACGAAATTTTAGCTTCCGGCACTGCGTCGCTTTAACTGATAATTGTGCGATTGTGCGATGCGGCTCCCAAACAGAATTGGCGTCCTTTTTTCCCCACAAATAGAGCTTTCTTTTGGTGGTATTTGATCGCCCGTGCAGTTTTTATTTTTTGGGCTATAAACAAAAAAAGAGTGTACATTTAAAAAAAAAAAACACAATATTTTTTGCTTTTGCTATAATAAATATTCCATTTAAAAAAAAAAAAAAAATTATCTCAGTTTAGGCCGATACATATTCTTCTACATATTTTTGGTTAAAAAAAATAAAATCGCAATAACCGTATAGTGACTGGTTTGCACAAAAGTTATATTGCCTACAAAATAGGGGACATAATTATGATTTATTTTTATTTTTTACTAGGAATGGCAGCGATCTGCGTTTTTTTTCGGGATTGCGACATTATAGCGGACACATCGGACACTTTTGACACATTTTTGGGACCATTCACATTTATACAGTGAACAATGCTATAAATATGCATTGATTACTGTATAAATGTGACTGGCGGGGAAGGGGTTAAATGTGTATCCTAGGTGTGTTCTAACTGTAGGGGGAGGGGGGTGACTGGGGGAGGTGACTGATTTGTGTCCCTATGTACAAGGGACACAGATCGGTCTCCTCTCTCCCTGACAGGGACGTGGAGCTCTCTGTTTAAACACAGAGCTCCATGTCCCTGCTCAGTTACTGGGCAATCGCGAGTGCCCGGCGGACATCCCAGCCGCCGAGCACGCGTACGGTGTTCCCAGTAACGCCTCCTAGCGGCTTTAAATGACAGGACGTCATATGATGTCCTGTCAAAACAATAGAGTATCCCGCCCGCCGTCATTTGACGGCGGGTGGTTGTTAAGTGGTTAAACAGAAAAAAAATTCAATTTTTCCAAATTAATGGCAGCATGTTTATCACAGTGTAGCATCTCCTCTTCTTTTACCAACACTCTATAATTGTCTGGGAACTGACAATTTCTGACCCGTTTCTGAAGTTTTGAGAGAGAAATGTTGTCCAATTCTTGCTTGATATAGGATTCTAATTTGTAAGAAAAGAAATGGCTGCACATCCAGGAATTCCGATTGCCTTTTATTGTTCAAAGTGATAACACCAAAGACACCAACACGGGGTCACGTAGACGTGTTAAACACAAACGTCTTGTGCTTAATCATTACCAGGATTCTAACTGCTCAACAGTCCTGGGTCTTCTTTGTCATATTTTTTTCAAGATGCACCAAATCTTTTCATTTGGTGAAAGGTCTGGATTGCAGGCAGGCCAATTAAGCATCCAGACTCGCCTACTATGAAGCCATGCTGTTGTCATAAATGCAATATGCAATTTAGCATTGTCCTGCTGGAATATGCAAAGCCTTCCCTGACAAATTATGTCTTTTGGATGGGAGCATGTGCTGCTCTAAACCAGGTTATACAGTATCTTTCAGCATTGAAAGTGCCTGCTCAGATGTGCAAGTTGTCCATTCCATATGCACTACTGCAGATTTTTTAACTAAGCGCTGGTAACAATCAGGAAGGTTCCTCTCTACTGTATAGTTCGGAGGACGCAGCGCCCATGGTTGCCCAAAAAAAGTAAAATTTTGATTTGTCTGACCTCAGAACAGTTTTGACCCAAAATAAACGGCAGCGTTTCTTGATCATGTTCAGATATGGCTTCTTTGCATGATAAAGCTTTACTGTGCATTTGTGGATGGATGATTGTAGATGAAGTCTTTGCAAGTTTACGTTGACGATCAGTATTCTAAAATTGTTCCACAATTTATTACATTTATAGACAATTTTTAGATGCAGCTTTTCACAGATTGGTGAATCTCTGCCCATCATTACTTATGAAACACTGACTGTCTAAGATGTCCTTTTGTATACCCAATCGTGTTACTGACCTGTTGCGAGTTAACTTAATTCATTGCAAAATGTTTTTCCAGCTTCTCCATCTTAATATTGCTTACTTTGCCTTTTTTTGCTGCCCTGTCACAGTTTTTGTGTTGCTGCCATAAATTTCAAAATTATCTTATTTTTTTCTTAAAATGGGAATATTTCTCTGGTTAAACATGTGATGTGTTTTCTATTGTGAATAAAATATGGGTTTATGAGATCAGCGAATTATTGCCATCTGTTTTACGTAGATTTTACAGTGTCCCAACTTTTTTGCAAAAGGGGGGGGGGGTTGTACCCACCTATGTATTTTTGAGCATCCTGGGAGGTCCAAAAGGCAGGTTGTTGTAACATCCAAACACTAAATATACCTCCTTAAGTCAGTGGCTGGCCAGGCTCCTATGCCCAGCTATTGTTTATTGAGTCTGTCCATAATGTTTAATAATCAGTATCTTGCCACTGGAAAGGGTAAGCCTGTCCATGGCTATAGGAAGTTTTATGGAGCTTGAAAATACGTGATAGGTACATGGGAGGTATGTGGGAGTTATGGGTGAATTTGCACTTTACTTAGTTGAATGGTTTGTTTTGAAGCTTTCCTACCCTGGAACACAAAGGGGACAATTTGCTAAAGGCAAATAGGCTGTTCGCTTTGCAAGGAAATATTTCCCAGAGCTTAGTGAATGTAGTGACATTTTACCTTACAAAGAATACCCAACCATATACAAGGAAAAAAACAAAAAAAATGCATTTTTGCCAGCACAGGATTTGATGATTGAAGTCAGCAGAGATTCACAGCATTCATTAAGTACTGGGCAAAATTCCCAAAGTGAACAGTATATTTGCTTTTAGTAAATTAACCCCAAAATTATACCAGGAGATGAGGGCAGATCTCCCCAAAGCAGTTACCAGCACCAGTAAAAACCTCTTCATTCAACT
This sequence comes from Rana kukunoris, assembly GCA_029574335.1. Taxonomy (NCBI): domain Eukaryota; kingdom Metazoa; phylum Chordata; class Amphibia; order Anura; family Ranidae; genus Rana; species Rana kukunoris. Next base: position 76,324,152 of record CM056053.1, read on the forward strand.
TTATTTTTATTTTTTACCTTACCTGGCTTTAGTTCGAATCCATAAAGATTTTGCGCCGTAAGTTACGGCGGTGTAGTGTATTTTAAGCGGCGTAACGGCGCGGAATTCAAGTTGGGTGGGTAGGGGGCGTGTTTCATTTAAATGAATTGCGTCCCCGCACTGATCCAACTGCGCATGCTCCGTTCAGAAATTTCACACCATGCATTGCGCTAAATTATGTCGCAACAACGTTATTTTTTTTACTAGCATGAATTACGTACATTCCTATTCACGAACGACTTAAGCAAAAATAAAAAATAATTCAAATTTCGACGCGGGAACGACGGCTATAATTAACATGGCAAGTCTAACTATACGCCGCAAAAAAGCAGCTTTAACTATATCCCGGAAAAAGCCGACTAGAGATGCCGTAAGAGAATAAGACGGCCGTGCGTACGTTCGTGGATCGTCGGAAATAGCTCATTTGCATACTCAACGCTGAAAACGACGAGAACTCCACCCAGCGGACGCCAAAGTATTGCATCTACGATCCGAAGGCGTACGAAGGCGTATGCCTGTCGGATCGAACCCAGATGCCGTCATATCTTGGTTTGAGGATTCAAACTAAAGATACGACGCGGGTAATTTGAAAGTACGCCAGCGTATCAGTAGATTTCTATGAATCTCTCTATGGATCTGGCCCTATGTTTTTATATGAAGTTTGGCTAAATAATTCTGCATGAATACATAACATATATTAAATTCAATATTAATATGAAGTGCGTAATAATACCAATACAAACTTCTAAAAAAAACAAAAAAACAATATGAAACAAACAAACAAAAAAAAAAACGAACACTAGAGTCCCTTTAAGAGAACAGTAGTTCACCTTTTCTTTGAAATAATTCTTACACAGTATTCTGTTCTTTTTCCCTCCTTTGCAGCCTGCAGGGCACTGGTAGATGAGCTGCAGCATGAAATTAGGAAAGTGAACCCAAGTAAGACAATTGACGTGGGGTCATTCAGGATAAGTCCGGATGGAACACAGGTACAGAATAAGGTAAGAGGGAAAAAAGAAGTGTCTGAATTGAAAATGCTGCTAATATTAACAAGCCAGGGGTTTGGGCATAATCCTAGAGCCTTCATGATTGGATTTACTCCCGCTGGGAGCTGACATAACCTTAAACTTCCTTTTCACATATCTTATGTAACTCCTGTGTTCCTGGTAACCGTTTTGAACTGTCTTTTATTCCACTTTCTGAAGCATTAGGAAATGTATTGAAGACTATTGTTTTTTTGCTTTGTTTGATTTTCATGCATATTAGGGGATATCAGGATAGTCGACACAATGCACCAGTTTAATGTATAATTGCATAGAAATAAAGGCTAATTGAAATCTGCAAATGAAGGCCCTTTAGGATTCCTTTAGGGAATCTTTCAAGGCCACTGAAGTCAAATTCTTTTTTTTTTTTTTTGTAGATTAATGTTATGCGTATGATCTGCTATGTTCATCTCCTCACTTCTTTGCCAAATCTAAAACAGGGTGGCTGGCGTAATCCACATAAATTAGTCTTTTTCTGTTTTTCATAGATGTTTGGTGGGATTATTTTAGCTGTTTTGCTGTACAATGAAGGAGTCCTTTCTTACGTATGTGTTTATCAAGCCCCTCTTGATATAGAACATATAAGAAAATATAACAGTGCCACATCCTGCAGGATTCAAATGTTCAAGTTACTACCCAGTATATCTAACTGATCGGTATGTTTTCTCGCTCATCAGCAGTAAATCAGTTTTCCTAGTCTGAGGAAATGGGTTTAAGGAAACAATAACCAATCGGTCAGTGATGTTTAATTTATGTTCTATTTCTTTATGCCTTAATTTGTGATATTTACTGTATGCTATACTCTTTAAGAGTGTATTTTACTTTTGAATACCATGTCATTTAAGTTATTGCTTAAAATGTAAATAACTTCTGTATTTCTGCTTGCTTATACAAATTGGATGGTTTTGTGAATGGATTTATGAAGTAATTCATTGACTGTCCACCACTTGTCTTTCAGACGATTGCTGTAACAGCTTTGCAAGCAGTGTAACAGCTTTGAGAATAAATTGTTATGTAGTCAAGTAGGGTATTTGCAATCAAGCAGTTGCCCCTCTGAACAAATAAGGGAGCAGAAGGGCATGATGGGGGCAAACAACTCTAGGGGCATGACCTCAAACTAGCAGGAGGAAAGTTCTAGAGTACTGTTAGAAATAATTGTTGTTACTGAAAGAGTAGAGGAAGCTTGGAACAGACTCCCAGCAGAGGAGTTAATCTGCTATTAGTGAATTAATACATGATTGGGATAAACATAGAGATATCTTGTGAACAAAATTAAAATATAACAGGGAAGAATAGATGGGCAACTTGTTCCTTTTTCTCCCATCTGTCTTCCTGTGTTTCTATATAAGAAAAATTCTGCACGCAGGATAATGTCTGTGAGATCTAGTCAGAAAATATTTTGTGAACTAACTGTCTTGGCAGTCAATACAAAAGTTGTCAGGTCAGCTGTGGATGCATGACATGCAGATATGGTATAACAGTGCCACCGAACCCACGTAAAATGTAAGCTTACGGATAGTTCTGCTTGGTGGGTCTGGGAGCCTTTATGACTAAATTCTATAAAAAAAATTGGTGAATTACAATATAGAAGTCTTCTAACAGGCAACTGACATTCAAATGCTCTTGCAGCCCATGATCAGTGATGTAACCATGATGGTAAGATTGCGTTATGTTGGTAATGACTGCTGTTCACCTAATGGTCCTCCTGGACCACACAGAGATTTGTTACATGAACAGAAGAAAATCATTCAGTAGGCAATGAAATTTCCTTCAAGTAGTAGAAATTGTGTGAGTAAATAGTAAATAACCAAATTGTTGATGAACCCAAGTGAGTAAAGACACAAGCTTTTCACCATTCAGGCTTTTGACCAAAAAAAAAAAGTAAATTGTGCTTAGATTATAATTGAAATGTAAAGCCTTACCTCAAATGCATGCATTACAATTACGTACTATGAATGGTAACATATGGCACTTAGTGCAGTTCCTTTCATTTAGAATAACACCCTAACTCTCAGGCTGCGTACACACGATCAAATTTGTCCGCTGAAACTGGTCCGACGGACCGTTTCAGCAGACAAATCCGATCATGTGTATGGGCTAGCGGACATGTCTGACCGGCGGACAAATTTTAAAGCATGCTTTTAAATTTGTCCGCCCGAGACATGTCCGTCGGATATGTCCGCTGGTTAGTACACTAACCAGCGGACATATCTGCCCGCACATGCGTCGAATGGATTCGACGCATGCATGGAAGTTTTTAACTTCCTGGTGCGGTGACGTGGCGGCGTCACCGCCACGTCACCGCACTGTCTGCCGGCAGGGATTTTGATCCGATGGTGTGTACACGCCATCAGACCAAAATCCGATGAGACATGTCCGCTCTAAACGGTCCGTCGGACAAGTTTGAGCGGACATGTCTCATCGTGTGTACGCGGCCTCACAGTAGGTTCCAGCGCACTTGTGAATGGACTGTCATACATTAATAATTAGTTAAACCGTAATCAATACATGCTGCAAAGAACTACAACTTTTAGGCCCCTTCACACAGACGGATAAAATGGTGCGTTTAGCTGCAGATTTTCTAGTTTTCTACTGCAGCTAAAAGCACACAATGCTTTCCTGTGGCCCCATTCACACACAGCGTTTAGCTGCGATCTCGTTGCATGCGGTTTGGTGTGAATAGAAAAAATAGAATTGAATGTGCCCAGGGGCGATTTAGCGCAGCTATATGCACATAACCGCAGGTAATCGCAGTCTTTTGTATCAACTGCGGATAGCAGCGTGAGAAAAAAAGAACAGAAAGCACATCATAATCAAAAAAATAAAAAGGGTTGCTATGGGAATGACTACCGCAGCTAAATGCGGCCGCATGTAACCGCAACGTACAAATGCAACTAATCGCAGTGCCTGGAGCCTTGAATTTCACAGAACATTTACATGCTTTTAACTGCGGCAAAACAGCTGTCCTTGTGAAAGGCGCATTACAGTGCACCTTAGTGCTTTGGGAAAAAGTCATGGCGTGGGTCAAGCCGCTGGCGTGACCCACGACTGGAGCGCCCACGGCCACGGCTCTTCAGGGGAGACTCATGGGGAGGGGGGGGTAATCCGGGGAAGGAGGAGCAGCCCCTGGTCTCTGGCGGCCTGCCCTCCAAGGCCACAGCAATTCTGGTCAGGCCAGCAATTAGTGATGCCGTATTGGCCTGGATAGCCTATGTGAGGGCCCTCACATCCTGCCCAACGTCTGCTGTAGTAGTCCGCAGTACGTTTAGGCAGTTTGTAAGAGCCAGGGAGTGGCAGTCCAGGTCCCCAAGCGTATCCTTTATGGAGGACAGGCTCTCCTCCATCCGCCCCAAAGTCTGGCTGACCTGTCCCAGATGGCGGGTCTGAAGGGCCTGGTCCCTTCTCAGATTGGCGGGCAGAACCTCGGCCACCCCCTGGTCTTCTGGGACGACTTCCTGCCTCCAGCTGATGCTTGTGGCCGGGGAGAAGGGGAGGCCCTTGGGAGCGGAGCCCTGTTGGGGGAGGAGTGGGAGGGGCTAGCCCTTATGGAGGGCTGGCTACTGCCAGCCAGAGAGAAAGACTCCTCCAAAAACAGCAATCCACTGGCTGACATGACATCCTCCTCCTTCAACTCCTCCGAGGACTCCGGCCTTGTCAGGGGGTCCTCAGCAGGCTGGTGTCCCGGGGATGGTGCAGTCAGGCCAGATGGCCCAGCACCCTCCTGCACATCTGTGGATGACACAAAACATTCACAGGTTGGAGGATCCACACACTTGCCACATATTCCTTTGCCCCCCTCCCCCACACATGCTACACACCAGATAGGAAAAAAAAAACCTTACCTGGCATCACGGCTTCATGACTGGAGTCATAGCCAGGCAGGCCCTCCACTTGTTGCCTATTAAAGGTGTGGGCCACCTCCACTGTCAGCCTAACAGGTGGGCCCCCTCCAGTGCCCCTGGCATGGGCTGGCATTTTGGCCAGCTTCTTGCGGACCACACGCCGGAGGTCATTGATTTTCTTGACGATCCCCTCGCGTGTCCGGGTCCCCCCCCCAATGCACTTACCTGGTCAGTAATGTTTTGCAAAATCTCCTTCTTCCTGGCCGGGGTGGTGTTGGCACTCTCCGGGCCGTGGAGGAAACGGCCATATTGGGTAAGGGCCCGGGCAATAATTTGTTTCTCCCCCAAAGAAAAATTGCTCTTCCGCTTCCTCTCAGTCATACTCATACAAGAACTATCTCCCAAACAATCAGCAAAAATCACTCACAAAAACAAGCAGGAAAAATCAAGCAACAAAACAAACAAACAAAATCTATCAACCAAAAAGTCTCACAAGCAGTCACCAAAAAACACTATCAAATATATTATACAAAACACTAGATCAAACAGTCAATAAATATCACAAAGACAAGTCACAACGCAACAAACAGAACAAAAGCACCTTGCTGTATTGGAAGGGATACAAAGGGATGTACTTTTGCAAAGGAAGTGCGTTTGTGTCTGTCTATTTATGCTGTCTGCGTAGTTTACTAAGTTGCCGTTCCCGAGTTGTGAGCATGCGCACAGAGGTGCTGACCATGGTCTGCTTCATGTGCGCATGCGCGAGCCGGCCGGCCGGCCCTTCATTTGCATGGGGTCACGGCTCATTTCAATGCAACACGCTCACGTCCTTCCAAATTTGAATTACTTTGCCTTACGCCTCGGAATTAACGTTACTCCGGCGCTGATTTCTGCGCAAATACTACGAGGATACGGTGATTGCGCCTCTACATTGCGCCGGTCTAACGTAAAGGAGGTGCGCTACGCTGGTCAAAAAATGTGCCAATGTACGTGAATCTGGCCCAGTATATGTACACAGTGCTCTATCTAATGAAATGTCAACACCTACACCCACAGAGGTCTAAAAGTAGTTTTATTTCAAAATGTTGTATCAGTACTGGCAAGCTAATATATTATTTTATTGGTAATTGCTAATACATCTTGTTTTAAAAGATATAAGGTACAAGAAAGGGTTCAAAGGTGTTGTAAAGGTACATGTTTTTTCACCTTACTGCATTCTATGCAGTAAGGTGAAAAAACATCCGATTAGCAAGCCCCCCCCCCCCATTTACTTACCTGAGCCCTGGAAAGTCCTGCGTCACGCGCTTGATCTTTCCTGGGCTTCTCGACTCTTCTCGGCTGTTCATTGGATAGATTGATAACAGCGCAGCCATTGGCTCGCGCTGCTGTCAAATCCAATAATGTGGTGCGTCGGGGGTGGGGCGGAATCATACACTTGCCGGCTATGGTTGCCGACTGTATCACACAGGATCGCGCCCACAAACTAACCCCCTCAGGAAAGAGTTTCCCAGAGGGGGTTGGCTCTTGCGGGGAGGAGCCGCAAGAGCCGCCGTGGGACCACAGAAGAGGACGTTCAGGGCTACTCTGTGCAAAACTAAGTGCACAGTGGAGGTAAATATGATATGTTTGTTATTTTATTTTTTTAAAACACAAAGCTTTAGTATCCCTTTAACCACTTCAGCCCCAGAAGGTATTAACCCCCCTCCTGCCCAGGCGAAATTTCAGCTTCCGGCACTGCATCGATTTAACTGACAATTGCGCGGTCGTGCGTCATGGCTCCAAAACAAAATTGGCGTCCTTTTTTTCCCCACAAATAGAGCTTTCTTTTGGTGGTATTTGATCACCTCTGCGGTTTTTATTTTTTGCGCTATAAACAAAAATAGAGCGACAATTTTGAAAATAAAATGCAATATTTTTTACTTTTTGCTGTAATAAATATCCCCCCCCAAAAAAAAAAATATATATATATATATATATAAAAAGTTTTTCCTCAGTTTGGGCCAATACTTCGTATTCTACCTAATTTTGGTAAAAAAAAATCGCAATAAGCGTTTATCGATTGGTTTGCGCAAAATTTATAGCGTTTACAAAATAGGGGATTGTGTTATGGCATTTTTATTAACCTGTTGCCGACCGCCCGCCGTCATATTACTGCGGGACGGTGGCTCTCCTGGGCGAGAGCCCGTAGCTATACGTCCGCATTAAAGCGACCACGCCGGCGGCGTGCACGCGTCCCGCTCGCCCCCGAGTCCTGCGCGCACACACGATCGCTCGTTACAGAGCGGGGACCGGGAGCTATGTGTGTAAACACAAAGCTCCCGGTCCTGTCAGCGGGGGAAACGCTGATCTTCTGTTCATACAATGTATGAACAGAAGATCAGTGATTTCCCCTAGTGAGGCCACCCCCCCATACAGTTAGAACACACCCAGGAACACACTTAACCCCTTCCCCGCCCCCTAGTGTTAACCCCTTCACTGCCAATGGCATTTTTATAGTAATCCAATGCATTTTTATAGCATTGATCGCTAAAAAAATGCCAATGGTCCCAAGAATGTGTCAAAAGTGTCCGAAGAGTCTGCCATAAGGTCGCAGTACTGAAAAAAAACTGCTGATCGCCGCCATTACTAGTAAAAAATAAATAAATAATAAAAATGCCATAAAACTACCCCCTATTTTGTAAACGCTATAACTTTTGCGCAAACGAATCATCAAACGCTAATTGCGATTTTTTTTTACGGAAAATATGAGGAAGAATACATATCGGCCTAAACTGAGGAAAAAAAATAATTATTATATATTTTTGGGGGATATTTATTACAGAAAAAAAGTAAAAAATATAGCATTTTTTTCAAAATAGTCGCTCTATTTTTGTTTATAGCGCAAAAAATAAAAACCGCAGAGATGATCAAATACCACCAAAAGAAAGCTCTATTTGTGGGAAAAAAATGGCCCCAATTTTGTTTGGGAGCCACGTCGCACGACCGCGCAATTGTCAGTTAAAACGACGCAGTGTCGAATCGCAAAAAGTGCTCTGGTCATTGGGCAGCAATATGGTCCGGGGGTTAAGTGGTTAATGATCACTTTACACTAGCACTAGCACTCTTTTGGACTTTTTTTGAACATTCAAATAGGACTTTATTTATTGAATTTATTCATTCATTGTTTAATTATTTATATGTTTACCTTTCACCAATCTCTTTTGCTGCCATAACTTTTCACATTAAAAGTTGGTTGCCACATTCACATTCATCTCCTTACATGCTAATTCAGTGTATTTAGGAGACATTTAGGAATCTATCACATTGATACATACCGTATTTATCGGCGTATAACGCGCACTTTTTCCCCCTTAAAATCAGGGGGAAATCGTGGGTGCGCGTTTTTACGCCGATCCCCGCTGTCCACCGACATAGACTGAGTCGAGTGTACTGCGCACTCGGCCACGTTCTGCTCCGCCCGCAGCCACGAGAGAGAAGCCGAGAGGAGCCGAAAGGAGCCGAACACACAGGAAATCCAGCTCTGCACATCTCGGCGCCAAACTCAAAAACACACACCACTGCAACCCTGGGCAAGGAAGCCAATGGTCCCAAAAATGTGTCAAAAGTGTCCAAAGTGCCCGCCATAATGTCGCAGTACTGAAAAAAAATGCTGATCGCCGCCATTACTAGTAAAAAAAAAATATTAATAAAAATGCCATAAAACTACCCCCTATTTTGTAAACGCTATAACTTTTGCGCAAACCAATTAATAAACGCTTATTATGATTTATTTTTTACGAAATATATGTAGAAGAATACGTATCGGCCTAAACTAAGGAAAAAAAATGTATTTTATATATTTTTGGGGAATATTTATTATAGCAAAAAGTAAAAAAATATTGCATTTTTTTTCAAAATTGTCGCTATATTTTTGTTTATAGCGCACAAAATAAAAACTGCAGAGATGATCAAATACCACCAAAAGAAAGCTCTATTTGTGGGAAAAAAAGGACACCAATTTTGTTTGGGAGCCACGTCACACGACCGGGCAATTGTCAGTTAAAGCGACGCAGTGCCGAATCGCAAAAAGTGCTCTGGTCAGGAAGGGGGTGAATTCCTCCAGGGCTGAAGTGGTTAAAAAAATTTTTTTACTAGTAATGGCGGCGATCTGTGATTTTTTTTTTTATTGGGACTGCGACATTATCGCAGACACATCGGACACTTTTGGGACATTTTTGGGACCAATCGCATTCATATAGTGAACAGTGCTATAAATATGCACTGATAACTGTATAAATGTGACTGGCAGGGAAGGGGTTAACTACTAGGGGGCGAGGAAGGGGTTAAATGTTTAGCCTAGTTTGTGTTCTAACTGTAGGGGGAGGGGGGTGACTGAGCTATTTACAAGGGACACAGATCGGTCTCCTCTCTCCCTGACAGGACGTGGAGCTCTGTGTTTACACACAGAGCTCCACGTCCCTGCTCAGTTACTGGGCAGTCGCGGGTGCCCGGCGGCGATCGTTGCCACCAGGCATGCGCATCGTGATCCCAGCAAAGTGGCGGGTGCACGCGCACTCTGCCGGCAGCACGTGCGCACCCCCTAGCAGCTTTAAAAGACAGGACATCATATGACGTCCTTTTACAACAACATAGCTACCTTGCCGCCGTCAATTGACGGCGGCTGGTAGACAAGTGGTTAAATAAATTGTACAAAATTAAAATGTACCTGTTAAAAATAAATTGCAGCCTGAAATATAACTCTCATAAGGGCATAAAGACCTCTAAAGAGATCATTTTTTGTATGACAAAATGCAAATGATGGTGATGCTCATTTTACATTGTTTCCCCAACTGTGAGGGATGGTATTTCTTTCAGTGACCATGTCACTTCCTGTTGACATGGATGCTACCCATTGGCTGTCAAAAGTATCTATCAAATGGTCATCAGAGTCTTCTAGTCTGAAATGGTCAACATGATGATGTAATTTTTTATTTTTTTTTGGTCTGCCCTGGTGCAAGTATTTGGTTTAAAAGTGCCACAGAGAGCACCAGAAAAGAGGAATGACACTCAAGCTCTGTTATTTGTACACCTTACGGTATGATGTTCTATGGCCATTTTTCTCCCCCAGATAGAGTACTTGTCAGTAAATTTTTCTTCCAGTAGAGGTCCAAATCGCATGTTTTTGCTATCTCACAACCCAACTTTGCATCACAGACACCCCTTTTACATCATAGCGCAAATTTTTACATCACAGTCCACTTTTTAACATCACAGTTTTTTACATCACAGTCCCCCCCATTCGCATTACACCGCAATATTTTATGTTACAGTCCCCTATTTACATCACAGTGCAATCTTTTACATCCCAGTTCCTATTTGTATCATTTGTATCCCCCCCCTTTTATTGCTTCCATCTTTACATCACAGCCTCTCCTTCGCACCACATCCCCCTTTATAATACAGTGCTCTAGAGCAGGGGTGTCAAACTCAATTTCATTGTGGGCTACATCAACATTAATGATTGTCCTCCAAAGGGCCGGTTGTATCTGTAAGATTAGATGCCCAGCGCATCCCCTCCCCTTACATTAGATGTCAAGAGCCACCCCACAATCAGAAGTTGATTCCCCCACTCTGCCTTACATCACAGTGCAACCCCTTTCCTTATGCTGCTGCTGGGAAGAAGCTGGATGCATTGCTTAAATAAGCACAAAGTAGGGGTCTGGAGGAGGACCAGAGGAGTGGTAGAGCTCTCCTGCAGCTGCAGGAGAGGTGCAAGGACCACATGAAATAGCCTGGAGGTTTGACACCTTGTGTTTGACACCTGCGCTCTAGAGGAACCACTATTCTGTGTTTACAGGGAGACGGGCCATAGCTCAGGGGCCTGAAAGACTTGGCAATATAGTTGGACTTTGGGGCTGGGTTCTTTGGGATCCCCTTCTTGAACCAGACATACTCCCTCCATTGGGGTAGGATGCAATCTGTCTGCTGTTTCCCCTCCATAACTGGTTAAGGTAATTGATGATGTGGTATCCCTGAAGTTGCTTGCTCCCTGCATGCCTTTTCAGAGCTGAAGTGGGAGAGGCAGTTTGTACTTTGGTCTGGCATCTCTCCCTTGGCGCCGGAAGAGGGTGGGACTGCAAGCCAGCATGGTCGAGAACATGAGTTTGCATCACTTCCGGTGGATACAAGTAATAACTTGGCACTGAGGTAGTGGTTCCAGCCTTAAAGGGGTTGTAAAGGTTTTGTTTTTTATTTTCTAAATAGGTTACTTTAAGCTAGTGCATTGTTGATTCACTTACCTTTTCCTTCAATTTCACTTCTAAATGTCTTTTTTCTTTGTTTTCTTTGTCTGAAATTCTCACTTCCTGTTCCTCCTCAGTAAGGTGTTCAGTAAGCTGTTTTTAATGACTTTCCACTGCTCAGATGATGATGGAAATCTTACTGAGGAGAAACAGGAAGTGAGAAATTCAAACAAAGAAAAATAACATTTAGAAGTAAATAAAAAATAAGAAAAAAGGTAAGTGAACCAACAAAGCACCAGCTTAAAGGAACCAATTTAAAAAATAAAAGACGAACCTTTACAACCCCTTTAAGGGTGCAGGGGAAGGGGTGAGGCCGCATCTAGTGCTTTTTTCACAACATCTCTAATCAAGCAGAGGCTGCAGGAAGACGCAGGAATAGAGCAGGGGGCGATGGAGGTTTTTGCCCAGCAGGCACTCGTGGAGGCAAGCACCAACTCTGCACAGTGATCAGATGTGCGTTACTGTGGTCCTGTGTGGATAGTAGTTTTTTTTTCTGAAGGGCTTTTTGTCACCCAGGGTTTTTGTTGGTGGTGGACTCAGGTGAATGGAGCACGTGGTGGAGGAGAACATTGGGCTTGCTGAACAACTGAGTCGCTTTTTCTCTTTTTTTTTTTTTCTTTCTTTGAGGGATAGAACTACTGACAGGAACAAAAATGTGGCATCCAAAATATAAATGTACAAGTTGTTCAGCTAGACTCGGTTCTTGGAATGAGCCTTTGCGATACCTGCATTAACAATTTAGTAATTTATTAAAGAATGAATGTTCTTCTGCCTGTAACAGTTTGTTGACAAGGAAGAATTTGTGTCATCTTTTCATATGTTTAGGACTTTGCTAATTGATGTGCAGAAACCATCCTCTAATAATGTACCTCCATTTGATTTGCCTGATTCTCCCCTTCCTATGTCACCCAGTGTTGGTACCTTAGCATAGGACAGGGTAAACAGAGATAAAGTCAGCGATTCAGATTTTTCTGGTTCTAGTTCAGATAGTAACAATAGAGTTGTGCCAGAGATCTATAGAGTGTGAGTTACTGCCCACACCCCTAATTTGATAAGATACAAAAAAGATTCCTCTATGGGACTTTAAAAGGCTACTCTTTTAAAGTCTCATAGTGGAATCTTTTTTGTATCTAGTTCAGATAGTGAACAGAATCCAGTGGAAAAAAAATCTCCTTTGAGGTATAAGCTATTTTCAGGGATCTCCAAACTACGTCCCTCCAGCTTTTGCAGAATTACACGTCCCATGAGACATTTAAAACTCTGACACAACTAGGCATGATGGGAATTGTAAAATCCTGAAAGGAACCCGTTTTTTAATTTTTATTCTTTATAGTTTAGATATTTATTTTTAATAAGGAACACGCCTTTGTTTGTGCCCAAGGCTGGATGCCCCTCTTGCTACCATTTCTACAAAAAAAAAAAATCGCATTTCAAGGTATGGGAATGCTCAGGGATCTGATGAACAAGGGAGGTGACATCTTACTTAAACGTATCTGGGATTCTTTCATGGCTAATTTGAATTAGCATAGCAAAGAACTTGGAATGCTGACTCACTCAATTGCAGGCCCACTTAGAAACAGGTACCCCTAGATCAGCTGCCCAGCTCATCTATATTGTTTAGAGCTGTAAGTTATGTGGCAGATGCGTCATCAGAAGTGGTAAAGATGTCTGCCAAAACTTCAGCTCAGAGAGCCCACTGGCTTAAAACTTGGATGGGGGAAGTTGCATCCAAGTTACGGTTATGTAATCTGCCCTTTTCTAGTAATAGTATTTTGGGACAGGCCTGCAAGAAGCATTAGAACACACAGCGGGTTAGAAAAAAAGTCTTCCCAGAAAGGGAAAAAATGTATTTGAGGAATTTTTTTCATGGCCAGCTGTGCCAACAAATGGAGGCGAAAGAAAGGCACAAGAAGCATTGGCCAGAACAGAATAATAATTTTTCTCCTGGCTAGTCTGCAAAAGCCCAATGACTACTTGGGCTCGGTGGAGGGGGGATTGGAAGACTTAGTCCCACAGTGGGAAAGGTTAACCTCCAGTTTATACTGGATCTAGTAGTACATTGTTACAAATTGGAATTTAACCACCAGCAACCATCCAGGTATAGGTAACAAATCTGACAGGAGACCCAGAAAAAAGCTTTGCCTCTCTTGTTGAGAGAACTAGTGGACCAAAGGCTGCTAGTACAGGTACTATCGGGAAGGAAGAGGAGAAGGTTTTTACTTGTATAAATTTGTAGTAAAAAAAAGCCTTCAGGAATGTTTCACCTAATTCTAAATCTCAGACCCATGAACAAGGCAATAAAGTACAAAATGTTCAAGATGGAATCTTTTTTCTCGATCAGAGCTCAACTTCATCAAGACTGTTTTATGTCAACGTAGGATCTTCATGATGCATACTTTCATATACCAGTAAGGAAGAAACCACAGAACCTCCTACATATTGCTCTCAGAATCGGTCTTGTACTATATAATTTCCAGTGCAGAGCACTAGTTTGTGCTCAGCTCTGAGTGTCTTCTTCAAGATTCTGGCTGAAGCTCTAACACCTCTGACATTTCAAGGGATACCAGTCAGTCAATCAGAAGCTCCTTTTACCAAGAGAAAAAAAATAGAGGATCTTGTCAATTGTATCTCAGCTAGTGTTTTAAAGGTGTGATGTCAGCACTGGGATTTATTACAGCAACCTTTCCTGAAGTACATGCTCTGCAGAAAGCTAGGACCTACCCATTATGTTATGGTTTTCACCCTATAGAACTTGTAACACAACTCCTCCAGAATTTCATGCAGGTGAACACCAACTTTGCTGTCTGGCAGAACCTCCTCCTTGAATTCTATCTCTCACAGTTGACCTTTGTTCGCAAGAGCATGTTCTCCATCCGTAAGTTAGTAGGTTGAAATTGATGCTTCGTGACGTGACCCACTGCTATCTGAGATGATCTGAACTAAATGACAGGCGTTCGGTGATGTAGTTGTACTTGCATTTTTACGCTGGAAACAAGAGGAGGAATTTGTATGTTTTATACAATAAAGTGTGTTTTTAAGGTCTTACGGAGAGCACTTCAATTTCATTTTTTTTCATATTAACTTGGCTATCCGAAACTACTGAAGCCACTGGAATGGCTTTGCATTAGTTATCCCTTATCCCCTGTCAGTGAGATGCAGTGTGTTGCAACCTGCCTGTTAGTTCAGCGGTCAACATTTTGAGGTGAGCAAGGATTTTACCTTTATTTAACCACTTCAATACAGAGCTTTTATACACACCTCCATACCGGGCCTATTCTGGCACTTCTCTCCTACATGTACAAATCATAATTTTTTCGCTAGAAAATTACGCAGTAACCCAAACATTATATATGTTTTTTTAGCAGACACCCTAGGGAATAAAACAATGGTCATTGCAACGTTTTATCTTGTACGATATTTGGGCAATAATTTTTCAAACGCCTTTTTTGGGGAAAAAAATTGTTTCATGAATTAAAAAAATAACAAAACAGTAAAGTTAGCCCAATTTTTTTGTAAAATATGAAAGATTAGGTTACACCGAGTAAATAGATACCTAACATGTCACGCTTTAAAATTGCGCCAAACTTCGATACTTAAAAATCTCCATAGGCAAGGCTTTGAAATTTTTTACAGGTTACCAGTTTAGATTTACAGAGGAGATCTAGTGCTAGAATTGTTGCTGCCACTCTAACGCACGCGGCGATACCTCACATATGTGGTTTAAACGACGTTTACATATGTCGGCGGGACTTGCTTGTGCGTTCACTTCTGCGCACAAGCTACCGGGGACAGGGGCGTTTTAATTTTTTTTTTTATTATTATTATTATTTATTTATTTTACATATTTATTTTTTTACACTTTTTTTTTTTTTTTTTTTTTTTTTATTACTTTTATTCCTATTACAAGGAATGTAAACATCCCTTGTAATAGGAATGTGTGTGACAGGTCCTCTTTATGGAGAGATGCAGGGTCAATAAGACCCCACATCTCTCCTCCAGGCTGGAAACGATGAGATCCCTACTGAAGAAAAGCATCCCACAACAAGATGCTGCCACCGCCATGTTTCACGGTGGAGATGCTGTGTTCAAGGTGATGTGCAGTGTTAGTTTTCTGCCACACATAGGCCCAGGTTCACAAAGCAATTGCGCCGACGTAAAGCAAGTTACGCCGACTTAAGTGCAAATGTGCGCCGGTGTTTGTGTGCGCCAGAGTCACAAACCAATATATGCCTAAAAACTGGCCACCCTACGCCGGCGTAGCGTGGGCGCAAATATGGGCTGGACGCACTGTGTTGCTCCCATTGATTAGCTATTCAAATATGCAAATTAGGGAAATATGGCGATTCACGAACGTGAGTGCGCCCGACGCATGCTGCGCGAGGTGCACGTAAGTTGTACGTCCGGCGCAAAGTTATTCCCCATAAAGGAGGTGCAACCCGGCAACAGACGTGCACATGTCAGCTGGAGAGCAGCTGCAGCAGCACCGTTACGAATGAGCTGAGCAACCACACTTGCAGGACAACACATCTGTATGCCAACATGGCAGGGGCAGCCATGGTCATAGCACTACTGTGTCCACAGGCACGGAGGAGGGCACAGGAGAGGATCTACCGAACGCGCATGAATGTCTTTGGCATGGGGGAATCGCATTTCTGATGCCATCCTGGAATTAGCCACAGCCCTGCATGATGAAATCACCAGCCAGACACAACGCTCACATGCAGTGCAGCCACTGGTCAAGGTACTGGCAACACTCTATTTCCTTGCCAGTGTATCTTTCCAACGTACAAGTGGAGTCGTGTCTGGGATGTCACAATCCACCATGAGCAGATGTGTGTACCAGGTTGTCCCCGCAATCCTCACACGCATGTCCCACCACATCATCAAACCCACCCATGAGCATCTGCGGCAGAAAACAATGCAGGATTTCTACAGCATTGCCGGATTCCCACGCACCGTCTGGGCCATTGATTGCACACATGTGGCACTACGGCCCCCCCCCCCCCGTGCCACAGAGCACATAAACCGCAAACCAGTGAAGTATGGTGTGAATCTATTTTTGTAGAAGTCAATCAGTTAAAAGTGAGTCTTCACTGTGGCACTAGATGGCAATAACATCCACTCTGATGACCTGCACTGGCCCATTTTTTCAGCCAAGAGTTGACTTCACACTAAATTAGTTTACAATTTGATGTCTATACGGTAGACAACTGAAACATAGCAGTTTTCTTTTTTCTTCTGAAATATCAACAGAATAGCTGAAACCAGGATCAGGTGGCATCTGGAGGTGGGAGCAAACTAAGTGTTAAATGTAAGTTTTCGTAGCTAAGCCTTTTCAGCTTCATCAAACTCTGATAAAGAGCAGAGGCCACATGCAAAGAAGAAAGGAATGATTGTTGAAAAACATTGAGAAAAAGCGGCTAAACACACCAGCGTTAACCATAAGCTGGACTGACTAGGGTCAAACCAACATCAGAGGTTGTTAGACCAGGTGACGGGAAATGTGATTTATGCCACCTGGTTTGTAACGTTACTATGTTCAGATGCACTTTTCTGTCCTGATGGCAACCTCCATTAGTGAACTGTGACTTCATGGTCCTGCATGAATTCAGTCTACGGTTTCATTCTTGTTTTCATTCTTCTGCAAGTGCTTTTGCTTTAGCGCGCGGCTCATCCTGCAAACTGTTGGGACTATTGCTTAAGTTGAGAGACAGTTTCAAGAGCACAAATCTGCAGCTGACATGCTATGGTAACATACAGCACTCTACCAAACTTCAATACAACACTTAATACTTTTCATTTTTCTTACATAATGCATATCAATTTCCACAATAGCAGCTGAAGCTCCCCCCACCCCCACTGTTTTTTTTTTTTTGTTTTTTTTTTTTAGTAGGAAGCTTAAATACTAATACTTAAAGGATAATCGCTAATATTTATATGGTATGTAAATCTTTCCAAACCATTTTTTGTTTTTCATTGTAATATGTTTGCGTATTTACACATTATTTGTCATTGTATGCACCATTGCACCATTAGGGTTTAGGTCAAATCATATGTTTTTTTTTGAAGAACTGAAGAAATAACTGCATTAAAGAAATCAACTTATTTACAATTTCGGCCTGCATTACTATATTTTTTATGTAATTATTATTGGTTACTGATAATCTATATGTTGATATCCAACATAAAAGATAATTTAGCAAAATATCGTAAACAGAATATTTCTGAACAAAAACCACTGTGGGGGGGAGGTTACAATTTCTGGATATTGCTAAGTACTCACTAATTGGGTGTCCAAACTTTATGCATAAAAAAATTCCAGGCTGTCAAATGTAAAAAAAGAAAATAATAATACAATAATTGTGCAATAAAATTAAATTGCAAAAATATGTCATGTTTAATCCCTGTGGAGGTTACATTATCTTCTTCATGAAGAACATCAAAATCACATCATTTGACTAAAGGTACCAAGACCTTTTGCATATAGTTGTATGGGGCTGGATTTTTGTATGCATTGTTTTACCTCCAAACTTTTAGTTTACTAATGCAGATCTTTATTCTTTAGCAAGAGTTGGAAGTGTTTTCACATGCTCGGATGATCTGATGGAACTAATCAGCATTTAAGCAGTTTTGTCGTATCTTAAACAGTCCTTTAATTTTATTATATATATATATTTTTTTTAGCCCATACGTAGTTACATAATGTGGTTTTAAGAAGGATTTACAATAGCAAAATAAGCATTCATTAACAGGTACATTGATTCAATGTTTTTAGGACAATAGATACAATAATACTTATAAAAATGAACATTTGTGGAACAAACATGTTGCCTTTATAATGTTTGGATTTAATAAAAAATATTTGCTAACCTTTTTTTTTTTTATTTGACCTCATGGCCTAGATTCACAAAGCGATTACGCCTGTGTAAATGTTGTTAGACAGGAGTAATTTCGATTTACGAGCGTTTTTACGCTAGTCGAAATCCTCAAACCATGAAAAGACACCTGCGTGCTAAATTTCGACTTTATTACGTGTTAGTACGCCTTCAGATCTACGCTGCCTGAAAATTGCGGCCACTGGGCGGACTTCCTGTTGTTTTTCACCTTCATGGTATGCTAATGAGCTTTTGCCTGGAATCCACAAAATTTCGCTCTTCAAACGCAATCTCTTACGGCACCTTTAGTCATCTTTTTTTTCCGTTTCACTATACCAGCTTTTTGCTGGTCTAATATTAGACAGCCCATGTTAAGTATGGCCGTCGTTCCCGCGTCGAATTTCAACGTTTTTCGATTTCTTTTATTATTTTTAACGTAAGTCGTCCGGGAATAGGAATGTTCGTAAACGCCGCTACTCAAACAACGAATGACGTCACGACGTGATTTCGCGCAATGCACGGCGGGAAATTCCTGAACAGAGCATGCGCAGTTCGATCGTCGCGGGGACGCGCTTAATTTAAATGCTTCACGCCCCCTACTCACGTATTTCGATTGCGCGGCGGAAAAAAAATACGATACAATAGCGTACGCGCAAAAAAACTACCTGAATTCGGCGTAGAGTCTGGTGATAGACGGCAGCGTAGCGTATTTCGATTACGCAGCGGAAGATTACATCTATGTGAATCTGCCCCCATGTTCTTAATATGATTTGAGTCAGGAATTTTAAACAATTATTATAGCTAGCGCAAGATGCATTAGCTCATTATTAGTGTTCTTTAAGGGTACAGTTTGCAAGGTATGGATCACTAGCAAACTTTTGTGCATGTTTGGATAGTATTGCAATTTCATTAAGCAGCACTGATCACATTTGGCATATTTAGCAGACGGCGATCAGACATTAGAAAATTATCCAGTTGCAGAGTAATGTCTTGCCCCCCCACAGGCACCAAGACAAGCTGTATTGTATTTTACCAGTGTGCATGTCTGTTTGTGCTCAGCAGACACCCCTGCAGGCAGATTCATTCATTCAAACCAGTGTCTATTGGAAAGAAAGTCCATCCTGGCCCAAGTTCCCAGACTTTCACTTCCCATCCAGGATTCCTTTCTAAGGGGATGTTTGTCATAACCCTCAAACCTCAGGGTCAGATAGCAATCATCTGCTATCTGTAGGTACAAACACCTTTTAGAATAAAGCTACAGCCAAAAAATGTGCCTTTTACTCCAGTTTTGTTTATATTTAGTGTTTTTAATTAATGCTAACATGATTATTACAATTATATCTTATATAGCTTACCATAAAACCCTTAAAGTGAGATTCAAGTTTATTTCTATGCATAATATGTACAATTTTTATATTATGGATTATTATAATTGTTGAATGTCTGATTAGAAACAACAATTGAATCCACATATTCAGCAATTTCCTTTGTTTCACCGACAACGGTGTGCCTGTGCGGCTGAATGTGGCTGCCCACAGGCACTTCCTGGTACCATTGTCTGTGCATGTAACACAGCTCAGCCCTGTCCACACCATGGCCACCATGTCCCACCCATGCCTTGCCTGGTGCCGCCCCGTCTCACCCGATTTATGATGTCATATGTTTTCTCATGAATGACGATGCACAAGTGTCCTCATTCATGAAAGTTCTCTAAGAGAAGAAACAGAAGGAAGGAGACACACTCATTAATTGCCCTAGCTATATGAATGGACTGCAATGCATTAAAAAATGTACAAGCACACATTAAAAAAATTGTACTTGTAACAATGGACTTATTGGGCCAGATTCAGGTAGAGTTAGGCTGGAGTATCAGTGATACTCCAGCCTAACTCTCACTTTGAGCCGGCGTTTCTGTTTTCTGTAGTCAGAAAACAAGAAACGCCGGGTTGGAGTTCCTATACGAGCGGCGTAATTGTATTTTGCCGTCGTATCGGAACTGCAATTTTAAAAATGGCGCTCGGGGCGTTCCCGCTGATTAACGCAGAGAATATGCTAATCAGCAAGAATCGGCAATTCACGATCGTATTTGGGCCCGACGCAGTGACTTTCCGACGTTTCCGTAAGAGATACGCGGCGTAAAGAAAAACCAGCCCCCTAGTGGAGTATCCTATGTTAAGTATGGCCGTCGTCATCGCGTCGAATTAAAAAATTTTCGCGTCATTTGCGTAAAACGTCCGTGAATGGGGATTGACGTCATTGACGTTCCCTGACAGAATTTGGAGCATGCGCACTGACAGTCGACGCATGCGCAGTACGTTCGCCGCGGGATCGCACCTAGTTATAATAATACATGCCCCCTACCTGCCCAATTTGAATTCCGCCGGCTCATTTTCGCTACGCCGCCGCAACTTTAGGAGCAAGTGCTATGTGAATACAGTACTTGCTCCTAAAGTTTCGGCGGAGTAACGTAAATGAGAAACGTTACTCTAAAATAAAGATTCGCCCATCTACCTGAATCTGGCTCATATTGTTTAACTGATTGTGGGGGGTTATTTGAACCTAAGCCTTTTCTTCCATTTTAATTTAATTTAAGAGGTTGATTTACTAAAACTGGAGAGTTCAAAATCTGGTACAGCTGTGCATAGAAACTAGCTTCAGCTTAACAAATCAAAGCTTAATTTAACAAGCTGAATTTAGAAGTCGATTGTGCACTGTGCACAGCTGCACCAGATGTTGCACTCTCTAGCTTTAGTAAATCAACCCCTAAGATAGGTTCAGTGTGTGATTGCCAGCATGGTGACCCAGTTTAAGTGGTTGTGGAGGCAGGAGTTTTTTTTATCTTAATGCCATCTATGCGTTAAGATAAAAGGCCTTCTGTGTGGAGCAGCCCCCCTCACCCCCCTTATACTTGCCTGAGCCCCATCTCTATCCAGCAATGTCCATTAATACCACTGCTCTCCCTCCTGATTGGCTGAAACACAGCAGTGGCGCCATTGGGTCCCGCTGCTGTTAATCCAAGTCAGTTAGCGAATCAGGAGAGAGGGGGGTGGGGTCCAACCACAGCTCCATATCTGAATGGACACATGGAGCTGCAGCTCGGCTTGGATGCCCCCATAGCAAGCTGCTTGCTGTGGGGACACACAACAGGAGGGAGGGGCCAGTAGCAGCAAAAAGAGACCCGAGAAGAGGATGATCTGGGCTGTTCTGTGCAAATCCACTGCACAGAGCAGGTAAGTATAACATGTTTGTTATCAAAAAAACAAAAACAAGACTTTACAATCACTTTAAACTCCCTTACATTGCATGGTGCTGTCTTCCTAACATATTTCAGGTACTGGCAGTTGGAGGGGGAGATTTCTATGGAACTTACAGTAAGAAGAATGCACAGGGAGTGTTTCATTGCTGTAATAATATTCAATTTTGCCCTTTAGAGGCTGAAAATTGTCATATTCTAGCCATATAGCTTGACAAGAGTCATCTACAATTGTTAAATTGCTATTTAGTAAAACAAAAGACAAATTAGAAATAACACAATCTAATGGAGTCACTAACCATAATTTATAGTTTACCAATATTATTTAAATAATCATATCTCTGGTTATTATGAGGTACACAGTATTAAAGTGGAACTAAACGCATGAATTTAACGGTTTTCCAAAATAGTTACATTCGAGGCATGACGTGAATGATAACGGTTATAAGTGCTTGTGCTCTTAACTGATCTGTCAAGCCATCAAATGGCTTGCATTATAACTGATCACATGTCACTATCACTGATCAGAATTGCAGATCAAACAGACACTAAGATGGAAGTTTCTTTGGCTGTAAAAGAAAGGAGGATCAAGTTTCACTTTAACTAAGTCTTATAGTATACCTAGAGCTTCACATCATAGTGGTGGACAAATATGAAATGTAAGTGGGGGGGGGGGGGGTAGAACACAACAGGAAGTGGTCAAAACAGGGGTCCATGGAAGCTAACATATTCACTAGACAGATATACGGTGGGGAAAATAATTATATGATCCCCTGCAGATGGTGTTCTTGGGGTCATAATCAGCATTTTTCTTCCTCCAAACATGATGAATTAAGTTAATGCCAAAGCGAAAAATGTTGGCCTCATCCTTAAGATCATTCACAAGCTCCTACTATCTAGTTCTGGATTGATTCCCACGATCATCCTTCCCCCATAAGGCAAAATCTTACATGGAGATCCAGGCCTTGGGCAATTGATATTTATTTTGTATTTCTTCCAAATAATTGCTCCAGCAGTTGTCTTCATCTCACAAAGATTCTTGCTGATGGTCTTTTAGCCCATTCTAGCCTTGTGCAGGTCTACAAGCTTGTCCCAGACGCCCTTTGACAGCTCTTTGGCCGTGCCCATGATTGTGATGATTGAACGGAAGAAAGAGATTCTGTGGACAGGTATTTTTTATACACAGAACGAGTTGTCGTTAGGAGCACCTTCTTAAATTGACAGAACTAATCTGTGTACCACAGGAGAACATACTGTAGCCAGTCTGTGGGAGCCAAAATTATTATTGGTTAGTAGGGGATCAAATACTTATTTTACTCACTGAACTGCATCTCAATTTATAACATTTGTATCGTGTTTTTTTCTGGATTTTTGGTTGATATCCTGTCTCTGTTATTTAAAATACACATATGATAAAAATTATAGACCCTTTATTTCTTTGTAAGTGGGCAAACTTACAAAATCTGAAGAGAATCAAATAATTATTTTCCCCACTGTATATGTTAAAGGAGCGGGCATGAGAGCTTCATAAATTTTGCTGTTACATTAGCACAGTTGGTACAAACACCAAAAGAGAGCCTTGTATCAGGTTAAGGTCCTTGCAATGTTTTGATAGTCTGTGAAAACACTAGCGTTTTTGATAAATTGGGGTTTTAAAATGTTTATTTCATTCTTCTAATTTATAAATGTTACAGGAATGTTATTTAAATATAGACATATACATTTATTCTGCTTCCATTACAGAGAGGGGCAAGTGATAATTAAATTCAAGTAGCAAAGTGGTTACTAAAAAGATAAACACTAATACGTGGTAAAGCAGTCACTGTGGAAAGAGTGAACAGTCTTGATTAAAATGTAATTACTGAGCTTGCATTCCTCTCTAGGGATATTCAATATCCATCAACATTCCCTTGCTACTACACTGAGGCAACATACACTGCTCAGAGTTCATCTAAGAAAAGACACTTTATCGATTGAGTTCAGAGATTGTTTTGTGAAGTTGCCTTGTATGGTCAGCGAAAACAAAATGGGAAATAAAAGCTCCATTTGTAGGTCTAAATGGAAGGCATTTATAACCAGTCAGCTTAAAGCCTAGTTAAAGTCTCAGACAAAATGCTACAAAAAATATATAAAAAATCACGGTTATAAAAAAATGTAAACGCCACTAGCCACAGTTGAAAATCCCCTTGCCTCCTAGTATGATGCGGAGAAGGACCGCTGTTCTTAAATCGCAGCAGACCTTCTCTGCAGAATACTAAGAGGCATTGAAAACTTACATGATTTCTACACCTTCTTTTTTTTTTTTGTATATTTTTAAAATCTCCAGAGCTAGTATTTTTCAGGTTTGTCTTGCCACTGGTGGTGTTAAATAAAGTGATGTTTGCGTACATACCTCTGAGACTCTAAGAACATGATTTATTTAAGTCTCCTGATATTTATTTTCCATAATATTTTTTATTGACATTCCCCCCCCCAAAAAAAATTCACAAATAATAAAATTGAGTGTAACAAGTAACAGGTTTCTATACAATTTCAAAGACAAATTCCCAAGAGGACTGAACATAGTAAAAGGAAGGGTGGGTATATTGGAGTGAGGACAGCAACCCAGCTACATAATTACCTTTCAGCTCTGATAAAAGGACATGTGCTTCCAAGAATACTGCAGTATGTTATCCAAATATTATATCTTAATATTGTTCAAAGAAAAGTATAGGATTTAAAAAAAGAAAGAATTGTACTTACCTAGGTGAATGCAGCATCAATCCCTCGCTGGCTCTGCATTGAGAACTGAGTTATCAAAACACTGCTGATTGCTTAGTTTTCAGAATTCTGTGAGCAGGGAGCCGGGAACTGTCAGTCTTGGGCTCTCTGCCCTGTCCCTCCAGTGCTCACTGGAGCGCTGGGATGTGGAGGGGGTTGGAAGGGCTGGCTCAGGCTCTCTGTGGATCGCTGAGAGGCCAAGCGAGCTGTCAGTTGAGGCTTCTGGGCAGATCTCGACCATGTAGTCATTTTCAGAGCCTGGACCGCCTCTGTAACATCAGCTGACAGTAGCTGAGGCCTGCTATTGGCTGAAAACAGATCACAGGAGTGCAGAACAAACTGCACTCATGTGATCCATAGGAGTATATATAATTTAGACTAAACTTCTCTTTTTAAAAAGGACCAATAGAAATTCAGAAAGAGTAATCTTGAAATGAATGAATGAATGACTTGTATAGCGCTCTGCATGCGAACTGAATCGCCTCTGGAGATGGTTGCTCCACATTTTGAACACCCTGGTAAAATGAAAAATGATCGACTGCTGTACA
Organism: Rana kukunoris; assembly: GCA_029574335.1. NCBI lineage: Eukaryota > Metazoa > Chordata > Amphibia > Anura > Ranidae > Rana > Rana kukunoris. Next base: position 76,348,793 of record CM056053.1, read on the forward strand.
TCCAGCATACTATTTTTATTTTGTTTAATTGCTGCTGCCAACTATAGCTGACATCAAGAATTATTGTATTCTGACAGCTGGGAAACTTCCTGCTGTCAAAATACAATAGCCTGGTGGGAGGGATTAGCCCATCAAAACGAACTTTGTTGATGGGGAAATTGAGTGGTTTTCTTTCTTTCAACCTCTGAAGGAAAGAAGTCAGCCTAAGTCAGAGTGTCAATACGACACAGATTTCAATGGTGACTCATACAGTGCATTTAAAAAAGAATGACCCGATTGTAAAACCTTATATCTGTGCAACCACGCACTTCCAGTGAATGAAACCTGTACTACTTGAAGAGGTGTGGCCTAAAATTTCAAATTATGGCCACTAGATACCACTACTAGTGCCCAAATAGATGCTAACCTCAGTCGTTAACAGGATGACATCTATGCAACAGAAGGTGTTTTGTGTTGTCCAATTTAGCAATACTGAGTCCATAATAATGGTGCAGCGTGCAGTTCGACAGTGTTTCGGGATTGATCCACCAGTGACAAAGAACATTTGTCATTGGTATAAACAATTTGAAGAATCGTGAAGTGGTCCAGGGCGACTACACACTGCAGAGGAAGATGTGGAACAAATTTAAGAGTCTTTTAAGTGAAGCCCGCATAAGTCTGCTCTTCGTGCTAGCCGAGGACTTGAGATCCCTCATATGACTGGCGTGTGTTTACACGATGTTTGCGTCTGAGGCCATACCAATTGCAACTGGCGAAAGCTCTTCGTATGGCAGAAGAAAACATGTAGATTTCTGTCATATAAGCAACGTTTCATCTAACACTCTCAGACGCATTGGGGACGAATTCAGCTATTGTCTTGATGCTATCTGTGGAGCAGGTGGAGAGCACATAGTGCATTTATAACATAGTGAGTAAACACATATAACTTTTGTTAGCGCCTGTCATAGTGAGGAAGAGATGTTTGCGCTTTTCCTTCCAGCACCCCCCTTTTATTGCTTTTTTTTACTTACCTTCTATGTCCCTTGTCTCTTCTCCCCTCCCCATTATGCCCATTTGCTCCAACTCAAGTCTTTCTTTGTAGTGCACTGCTGCATGCCAACCTCAAGGCATTAGGATTTGGGGCTGGAGTTATAGGCAGTGGAGGCAAAATAGAAAACGAAAACTTTATTACAGCTTGCTTTTTTTGTGTTAGAACTGCATTGGGAAACGCTGCTCAACAAATCTGGTGTGAATGAGCCCTAAACGTAAAATGTGGGTGTAGTGCAAAAATGTTATGATGTGTAGTAGCAGCAAAATATTTGTCACATATTTAATAATAAATAATTACATTATTATACTCATACCTCACCTTGGTCCATCGTTCCAGAGGCCTAGTAAATCAGTAGTACTTTATCAGGGAGTATGAGATTGCTGTCAAAGTTAAACAAATCAACAGTCTCTGTAGTGAAAATGCACTTTTTGATCTACCTCCATTGAAATGTACCAATGTCTTTTACCAGTATGATAAACAAATCCCTGGAGTGTAGACCAGACATCTGTAGGTGCCTTATTACATGTTTGTTTAGTTTCAAGCCCCAAACTCTATGGTGTTCCATTATAGCAATATTTAAAGTGATACTAAAGTCTCAGTTTTTTTTTATTTAAAAATAACGAAAATATCATACTTACCTGCTCTGTGCAGTGGTTTTGCACAGAGCAGCCTAAATCCTCCTCTTCTCGGGTCCCTCGCCGGTGCTCCTGGTCCCTCCTTCCTGCCGCATGCCCCCAAAGCAAGCCACTGTGGGGACATGCATGACTTTAGAACCAGTTTTTTTTTCTAGCTGTCCCTTTCTCATGCCTCCCCAATGGGCTTAATTGTGATGGGAGGCCTTACCAGACAAAAGGTAGGGAAAGGTTCAGAGCAAAACCATCAAAAACCCTTGTGAGTTTTGCAAAATAGAGCACACTAGATTTTTGAACTCAAAATATACTGAACACCTGTTCAAGTACCTGCTTTGCAGTCTTGGCGCTGGGTTGCTGTAATGGAAGAAGGCTTGGTTCACACTGCCATGTGGAGAGGCTCACAAGGTCCCAAGCATCCCTGTTTACCTTTTTCAGGTCCGATTTTGGGGGAATTCAGACCTTTAATGGACCAGAAGTTGCACAGAACTCCTGTGCAATTCCCTCTGCAGCCGTCCCGGAGATGTGTAAACTGGCTCCATTGAGACCCGGTCACAGTCTCCTTACATTTAAATTGGATGCAGCGAAACCTCATATCCAATTCGCAATAGTGTGAACCCGGCCTTAAGATCTGATTGCCATTTTCAGGGCTCAACAGAGTCTTTATGTATATATCTTTCAGGAATTGTCATGGGCAAACTTTTGATGATCAAACTATTTTCTACTGTCCATCTGCCAAATGACTGTTCTTCCTGAACTGGCTACTGACAAGAGACCATTAATAAGTGACCACTTTAAATCTGCCATCTCTCTAGGGTTTTTTTTTTTTTTATATAAAAGCTTTGTTTGCTTCAGAATCTGAGAGCGGATGGGAAGGTATTAAGGTGACCAACAGAACTTAAGCAATAATTAGGAGGTGGGGTAGTGGCACAATAATACAGGTATTTGGTATGGAAGACACTGTTAGGCAAAGTCCTTTATAACTGCTTTAAAAATAACGTGTTCCTTTATAGCATGAAGCCCCATTTTAAACAGCATTTCCAAAATCCAATTTTTTCAATAACGTACATTTCAGCCATCCTTGGCATTATTTCACTCATATTTGACAACTAGAAAGATTGGTAAATGGTATATAATAACTTTACTTTATTTTACTAAAAACATACCTCATTCACTTCAGTCTCTGTCCCCAATATAGATTGAATAGCTATTTAATAGCTATCTAATCTCCCTGCAATGGTTATACAGACTCTCAGTTGTCAGTTGTTGGTGTTAACCTGTAAAGCCCTGTACACGATCGGTTTGTCCGATGAAAACAGACCGATGGACTGTTTTCATCGGTCAAACCAATCGTGTGGGCCCCATTGGTTTGTTTTCCATCGGTGAAAAAAAATAGAACATGTTTTAAATTTTTCCTATGGATAAAAAAACAATCGTCTGTGTAAAAGTCCATCAGTCAAAAATCCATGCATGCCCAGAATCAAGTCGACGCATGCTCGGGAAGCATTGAACTTAATTTTTTCTTAGCACGTCGTAGTGTTTTACGTCACCGCGTTGGACACGGTCGGATTTTTGACCGATGGCGTGTAGGCAAGACTGATGAAAGTCAGCTTCATCGGATATCCGACGAAAAAATCCATCGGATTAGATTCCATCAGATATCCGATTGTGTGTACAGGGCTTAACAGGTATGTTTTTGGATTGTGGAAGGGAAATCGCCTAAAACGGGTGAAGAATATACAGATTCCAAGCAGATAGTGAGTGTTCTGGGAACTGAAGACCGGACATCAGCATTGGGAAGCCAAAGTGCTAACCGCTTAGCCGCTCTGCCAACCTGATCATTTTGTTTGAGCTTGATTCTTTTACTTCTTCATCTAGTAACGTTCTGCTAATAAAGTAACTTAACATGGAAATGTGAATACATTAGAAACAATTTGCTTTGGTTCTTCAGCATCTTTTAATCCCGTTGATTAAATAAGGAAAGTGCTTTTCATGACAATTTCATGATAACTAAATTATAAGTTCACTTTCATTTTTTTTTTCCTTTCACGTAATCAAATGTTCCTGCTGAATTTCATCTGCGATATTCTGGAGAGGTTGTATGCCTGTAATTCTCTAATTGGATATGACTTTAAAATTAAAATGTTAAGACTGTTACTTAGAGCGCGGGTGAGTCGATTACAAAATAAGAGATGATGCAAGCATTTATCTGGCAGACATAAACATATTACTCCTTTTAATTGAACATTTTCTTAATCAGTTCCCAGCCAGTGGGATCTTCAGCATACAGAGCGCCGTGCACCACTGGTTTAGAAGCTTCTTTGTTAACCCTAAGTCTGCCTTGGGGTCTGCACACCGCATAGCAGACAGTTCTTATCCAGCAATAAAACAGTTACAGCAGTAATGGTGTTTGCACATTGTATGGCAATGTATTTCTCAAATATCCACATTCTTAATGATCTCCTGGACCGTTTTTTAATTAATTTAGTAATTTTGCGATGCAGTGATCAAACTAGCTGCTCATGGGAGCTTGAAGTTGTTGAAAGCAAAGCATACTTTATCCACTTCCACTTCCAGCCTGTTAAAAAAAAAGGAAAAAAAAGCTGGCTTCCTTCAAATGAATCAATACATGACTTGAACGAGGAGATTGAAGAGCATTTTTCAAGGCTTTTAAGCTGCATGTTTGTTCTCCAGTTAGGAGACACCTGCATTTCCATATCTATACATGTATCAAACCCACCACGCCTATAAAAGGGGCATCTTATTGATTGAACCCAGATGTTCTCAACATTCTCTATTACGCACATCAAACCTTTTATTCTGCCTCATTAAAATTCTCAGCCTTAGACGATTTCTAATTATATTGTCTAATAAACGAAACCTTTAGAAGCCATTTGCATATTATATGAAGAAATCTCACCCAACAAAATCGCTGTGGATTCAATTAACATAATAGCTAATTATGGGATTCATCATCCCTTTAGTGTTACTGTGTTTTCATCTTCCTCCTGTTCTAGCCTACAGCATTTAAGTTTTGAATTGTAGCTCCTAAATATTGACTTTTAACTATGTTTAATTGGGAAGTGAACATCTTTATGGAACCATAACGGGTGGTTAACTTCTACTTTTCGCAGCAGCTCATTGACTGCGTTATTTTTAATAATAACTTGACGTCAAAATAAAAACATATTTCAGATATTCTAAATGTAACATATTTTTCCCAGGTGTCAGGTTTTTACGATGTTTATGCATGATAGAGCTGACATGACATTGCTGGCTGGCTTAGAACAGTGATTCCCAAAGTGTGGAACGTGTACTGCCAATAATGCATGTCCCCATTTAGCTGGTAGACAACAGGCCTGAAATGTTTTACTGTGAAAATGTAATAATTAAAAAAATATTAGTGTTAAGGTGCAAATGATAGGTAAGACTTCCTTTAGAAATGTATGGCACTCTTGAAGCTTAGGGGGTGAACAGTGATGACAGAGGAACTATAAGGAAGTGTGCACAAAATATTCACCTTTATTACCATAATAGGTGGTTGGCTTTTGAGACTATAATGTGAACATGCTGCTCAAAGTTTGTAAAATCTAAGAAAATGCTAAAATGCGCAAGAAGAAATAATTATTTTGAACTGCTTTTAAGGCCTCATGCACACTGGACTTTTTTTGCAGCTGCTTCTAGGGGCATCAGCCATGTTTTTTTTTCTGCCTCTAAACTCACCTGCATGTTAGCCTATGGGGTTGATTTACTAAAACTCGACAGTGCAAAATCTGGTGCAGCTCTGCAAAGAAACCAACCAGCTTCCAGGATTTTTTGTTAAAGCTTAAATGAACAAGCTGAAGTTAGAAGCTGATTGGCTACCATGCACAGGTGCACCATATTTTAAACTCTTAAGTTTTAGTAAATCAACCCTTATGTGTCCATGGGCCTTTAGCAGCGCTTAGTGGGAAGGGCTATTGGAGTCAGAAAAACTGCCAATGCATCCAGAAATAAAACTTGAAAAATTGCTTGATGCTTGCTAACTCTAGGCGTGTTTAGCACTTGAGCATTATTTAAATTCAATGGCCAGAATAAATAATTATACTGGCTAATGAAATAAATTAACACCCAAGGACTTGACGCCTGTAAACAGTCCTAAATGCGCCTTGTTGCATTACACTTTTACAAGCGTCGGGTCTTTTTTCTGCCAAAATGCTGCTGCCTGGAGGATAGGCTTTTCGGAGAGTTTCCAAAACGTCCTGTGTGCAAGAGGTCTGAGGTGTGAAATTAGTTAATCATTTAGTACAAATAGCACAAACAGCGCTAATGTGTAGTGGAACCACACAAGTGATCACTTGTGTGGTTCCACTACACATTAGCGCTGTTTGTGCTATTTGTACTTATTTTCACTATTAAGTTCAGTAGACTTCCTTTTCAACATTATCTTTATTTAATACAGCTGCTGCGAACGTCCTTGCATTTACTCTGTACTCCTGAGCGCAGCGGCAGTAACCATTAGGGCGCATATATATATTTTTTGGTTACTATCCGTTTTATAGTTAATCATTTAGCCTTGTCTTAGTCCAATAATGAAGTGTCTTTTATAGTAACATATGTCTACAATAACAATGTAGCCCTTTGTCGAACTGATTGCTTTACGTAAATATTAGAACTGCATTGTTGTTTTATCAGTTTAATTCAGGACCTCTGCTGCTTGTTACAGTATCTTCATTCCTGTCCCTGGATGGGACTGTTTCAGTAACAAGTAACTACTCCCAGTATGTCAATACAGTTACAGTGATGAAGAGAATGCAGCTCGCCCATCCAGTAGGGGCAATACCTAGTGGCACAAGGCTGAAAGTGTAAATTTAATAGGTTAAATCTTGGTAAAAAACTTAAAACGTGTGTTAACCGAAAAAAAAGATGCTGTTTCTTTAAAGCATGTTACACCACACCGTGTCTATAATACGGGATGTTCAGCTCCTATCCCTCTGCCCACAGGTATATTCTCTCCTTTTTGTGCTGTGTAGTTTGACCCCCTGTATCACCTTAAATACCTGGCTGATCCTGCCAGTTTCTACCCTCCACGCTGACTCCAATATATCAGGGCTGCTGAGCCCTGACACAGTGGTCAGCTTACGTGCCTCAGTCATACACTGCTATGTGCAGCTCTCTTGTCTCCCTCTGTCCTCCCCCTCCCCTCCCTGCCTGTCATCTGTCCTAGTGCCTATGCTTTATTACAAAAAAAAATATCTCTACCTGTTTTAACCATGTCTTACAGCGATCACATGACTCCAGGCTCTTTGCTCCTCTCCTCTCTGGCTGACATGTCAACAGGGGAATCTCAGCCCCGCCCACTGGAGATATCACACGGGGAGAGCTGAAAACCTGGAGTCATCCCTGGGAGATGCTGTTAAAATAGGTAGAAATCTATTTTTTTTGTTTTGTTTTTTTTAGAAAGCACAGGCACTAGGATGCAGCTTTTTATCTGACAGAGGGGATGGTATAAAGATAAGATAGTGGCTTAACAACCACTTTAAATTACATATGTACCCATGCAGACTGCAATTTCCTCTTTCTAAAATGTTACTGCCCCGGGGGATCTCTGGTTTCAGTACTTTGAGTCATAAACATGATCAAGCATGCAGCATTTCTAGTGTGGTGTTAGGTCAGTCACCTGAATTTTCTCTTCTGCAATTGAGGTTAGACTGCCATACATTAATCATATTTTCTTTTGTTCAACCACCAGATTGAAGGGGAAATTTTTTTTGATTCCCTCATCCACTCATTCAAGATGGATGGGGGTATCAATCTCGCTGTGCTATTGTGTTCTGAACGCAGGGAGACTTTCCTGCCATCTAAATAAATTCTGTGGCACTGATCGTTTGGTAAAAACTTGACAGGCTGGTTGATCAGAAGATCAGCTTCTGTATAACCAGCCTACTCATACATGGATCAGAAATTTGAACTGGTCTGTGGGCATGTTGTTTGACAACATATTTGCATTCAGCCCACCTGACTGACTCTTAGGACTGCCCTGACATAATTTTCTTGATAATAATTATCATGAATAAATCTGTAAATGTTTAAAGAGATCATCAAAAGGCAATGTGTGTGTGTATGTATATATATGTATGTGTGTGTATATATATATATATATATATATATATATATATATATATATATATATATGTGTGTGTGTGTGTGTGTGTGTGTGTGTGTGTGTGTGTGTATATGTATATATATATATATATATATATATATATATATATATATATATATATATATATATTCAAATAGGTTCGCGTTACAAGGATACGTTTTCACCAGCACAGCAGATTTTCTATCAAGAATTGCCAAAGAACAAAATACCAAATATGAGTTATTTTGTCTCCACTGACAGCTCACATAGGGCAATAGACTGCACAGTGTATCAATTTATGTTCAGGTTTGGAAACTTCCATCTATGTTTCATAGCTGCAAATAGTAGGACTATTGCATGTGTGTGTGTGTGTGTGTGTGTGTGTGTGTGTGTGTGTGTGTGTGTGTGTGTGTGTAAAAAAAAAAATACATAGCATTTATTGTTTTCTCAGTAACAGTGATTGTTTTAAGATCTGCTGATGTTGGTAGGTTTGCTCCATATTGTGTTGGCCACACGCTGAATAAGATTAACATCTGATGGCTTACTATGGATGGACTATTGTTACACCTTCACACATCTGACTGGGAATACACTGGTAGTAATTGTGACAGATAACCTTGACACAACAAAGCCAGAAAAAAAGCTGATTATCTCATCTGGAAAGATGCTTCCAGTTCCTTCTTATTCTTTTTGTCAGTACAGAGATAAGCCTAGGACCTCTATTCACAGCCTGTGGTGTATACCCTAAATAGTGCATGAGGTGGTTAAAAAAGGATGTTTCAGCAGCTGAACTATTTGCAAATTAACATGTATATCATAAACTGCACCCATTGTCTACCCAGTTTTGGGCAGAGAGAATGGTCATGTGGGGAAAAATCAGAACTTAAAAAGAAAAATCATTTTTTCTACTTTTTATTTTATTTTTTATTTGCACTTCCTATTTGCAATGGAAACTGATCTCTTGATTAGCTGTAGTGTGTAGTGGCAGCATATCTATTTACCATAAGGAAAGAGCAATACTCGTTGCAACATACATTTTTACCTTACCCTGTCAAAATCCTAATGTTTGATGTTCATTTGTTGCAATCATTTTAAAGTTCAATTGGACCTTTATATAAATATATTAAGTAAACTGAGCCTGCATAAAAAAGATATGTTTTTGAATATTTTACTTTTTTTTGCTCTGTAACTGCACTCCAACTCATTTCCAAATCCCCTTCCCTAGCAGCAGGTATAGACTGCTGTGTGAGAGCAGCGATCTACCTCCAGTGGTTTGAGGTGCCCCCTGCACAATCATAATTGCTGCGCCTCAATCATCAATGCTGAGCATGGAGCATGATCCTGGCTGATTGGAGAATAAAAGTTGTGACTGAGCCGTGCTGTGTACATCTATAGATGCACACAGCGTGGCTAAGCCCCATTCCCTGCCCCTTCCTCATAGATTTTGATTGATGGCAGCAGGAGTCAATGGTTCCCACCGCTGCCACTGTGCCCTGTGAGGAGCGGGGGAGAGAGAGACACCAGCACCGCTGCAGACAGGGGTGGGGGGGGGGGGCGGTACCACCACTGGGACATCACATTTGAACTTAATACAGGATATGCATTAAGATAAAAAAAAATGCCTTTAGAACCACTTTAACTTCAAAAATGAGTCACGAATGAATGGGGCTTCAACCAAAGAAAAGCTTCACCTTTGTTAAAAATGAATATATTTAGTTGCAGTATGTAGAGGAAAGAACGGGTGTGACTTTTTAAATGAGACACATAATGAATATGTCTCCATCCCTAAAATAAACTATACTCCCAAAAGGGAAAAGTTTCAGATTTTAGTGGAGGCATATACAGACCATTGGATAAAAATGGATACATGTATTTATTGTCAAAAGAATAAACCTAGCACATAATAAGATACATGCTAATTTCACATATATCACCAACGTTAAAACATGTCATATATCGTAAATGATAAAACAGTACATGCCAGTTGCTGGTATACAAGGCTCCATATAATAAAATAATATATTAGGTGGTAACAGATAAAGCTGTAAGAGTATAAAAAAATACATGATGTAATAGAGTCATGACTACATCCTGGATGTGCCCGACGCATTTTGTGGTACAAACCCTTTTCAGGGGCAAATACATCAACATGTCTGAAAAAGACATAAGTACCAATAATTCTAATAATTTAATTCAGAAAAAGGTGTATATGTATGTATCATAAAAAAGGAAAGGAATATTCAATCCTGATAACTTACTTGGGGCTAAAAAGCAAAAGCATGCGGTATTGTCAAACAAGGGGCCTGTAGAGTACTAGAAGAACCTGAAAGTAATTCAAGCTGAATAGTTGTCCACCATTCAGCTCGAGTTACTTTCATACTTTCTGGTTCTTCTACACCTATACACTTTACAATTTTTTCCACATTGTCCTATGGTGTTAGGTGTTTAGCCCAACTTTCACAAGCACTATCTTATATGAGAGACTCTCATTATTTATTTTCCTACACATCTTGGGGTAACTATCACCCAGCCCACATGGAGGTTTCTATCCTATGGGATTATTGTGTGAGTGTCTGCACTGCCTGCCGGTTCCATACCTCAGCTCCCAGGACGGACTACTCTACGGGCCTCTTGTTCAACAATACCGCATGCTTTTGCTTTTGAGCCCCATGTAAGTTATCAGGATTGGATATTCCTTCCTTTTTTATGATATATAACGTATTTTTCGCTCCGTAAGATGCACCTGACCATAAGACGCACCTAGGTTTTAGAGGTTGAAAAAAAATATTCTGAACCAAATGGTGTACGAAAATATTTTTGGTGTACTAAAATTATGACACTTAGATGGGCTGGCATGTAGTTGCAAACCCGTGCTATGGGTTCGGGGAGAGTGGCAGAAGAGTGCTGTGAAGGAAAGGAGTCTGCCACATCCATAAGAGGAGAAGATACATCTGGCTTCCCAGAATCTATGTGGGGTCTAGATTTCACTGGGCTTGTGGAGAGAGATAAGGGGGTTAACCTCCAGGGCATGGTTGAATTTGCTCACCTGTAATGACAGCTTCTTCTAAACCTGCACTTGCTGCTCGAGCTGAGTAGGAAGGCTCTAGAGGTCCAGCAGCTGACGATGCATTATGATTCCTGATGCCATTTTGGTAAAGCCCGCGCTGCATGGACGGGTAGAAAGCTTTTTCTTCACCGGCGGTGGGTCTTGTCTGAGTCTCTGCATGTCCGGACAGTCAGCAGGGTATGAGCACACCAGGAGGCTACATGGATCGCTGCTGGAGAGTTCTTGGCCTGTAATGTTGAAGCTGATTCTGTGGTGCACGGCAGAGCTATGGATCTATGCAGCCATACTGCTCGGTGGTGGCCGTGCCTGGACAGTATTCGCTCTATAAGACGTAGAGACATTTCCCCCCATTTTTTGGGGGGGAAAAGTGCGTCTTATGGATTTTTTTTGGAAAAATTTGGTACATATGTACACATTTATCTTAAATATTAGAATTATTGGTACGTGTCTTTTTCAGACATGTTGACGGATTCACCCCTGAAGAGTGGTTTGTACCATGAAATGCATCAGGTATATGCAGGATGTAGTCATGACTCTATTACATTGTGTCTTTTTTTATACTCTTAGGCTGCGTACACATGATCGGTTCAACCCGATGAGAATGGTCCGATGGTCTGATGTGTGTACACACCATCAGTTCAAAAACCGATCGTGTCAGTACGCGGTGACGTAAAACACGACGACGTGCTGAAAAAAATGAAGTTCAATGCTTCCAAGCATGCGTCGACTTGATTCTGAGCATGCGCGGGTTTTTGGACCGATGCTTTTGCGTACTAACTATCGGTTTGGACCGATAGTCAGGCGTCCATCAGTCAGATTTTGAATCAAGTTTTAGAACTTTGGTCCGACGGACCGATAAGCCGTACACACGGTCAGTTTGGACCGATGAAACTGGACTTAAGTCCATTTTCATCGGTTTGGACCGCTCGTGTGTACGCGGCCTCACAGCTTGACCTGTTACCACCTAATACATTATTTATTTTTTGGAGCCGTGTATACCCGCAACTGGCATGTACTGTTTTACCATTTACGTGTATTTATATCCAGCATTTTTTCATGTTGAGGACATATGTGAAATTTGCATGTATACTATTATGTGCTAGGTTTACTCCTATGACAGTAAATACATTTATCAATTTTTACACAATGGTTTGTCATATGCCTCATCTAAAGTCCTGAATGTTTCCCTTTTGTATCTAGTTGGAGTATCATTTTTTAAAGTTATTGTTAGCGCTAAAATGATAAATTACCTTTCCATATCAACCTGCAACTAGCAGCGATTTTTAGAATTGTAAAAACATATTTTACTTGTAACCATGGCAAAAGTACACTTATGCCCTGTACACACGATAGGTTCATCTGATGAAAACGAACCGATGGATTTTTTCATCAGATATCTGATGAAGCTGACTTTCAGTCTTGCCTACACACCATCCATTAAAAATCCGATCGTGTCCAACGTGGTGACATAAAATACGACGTGCTGAGAAAAATTAAGTTCAATGCTTCCGAGCATGCGTCAACTTGATTCTGAGCATGCATGGATTTTTGACTGATGGATTTCCCCACGATCATTTTTTTCTATGGCCGCGTACACACGATCAAATCTGTCTGCTGAAAATGGTCTGCCAGACCGTCTCGGCAGAGAGATTTGATCGTGTGTACGGGCGAGCAGACGGATTTGGCCGCCCGACATGTCTGCTGGTTAGTACGCTAACCAGCAGACCTATCTGCTCGCACATGCGTCGAATGGATTTGACGCATGCGCGGAAGTGTTTTACTTCCTGGTGCGGTGACGTGGCGGCATCAACGTCACCGCCACATCACCGCCACGTCAGCACACTGTCTGCCGGCGGGGATTTTGGTTTGATCGTGTGTACACGATCAAACCAATACATCCCAGCAGACAGATCTGTTCAAATCGGTCTGTCCGACCGATTTGAACAGATCTATTTGCTTGTGTTTACGGGGCCTATCAGTTTTTTAACCATAAGAAAAATTTAAAACAGGTTCTATTTTTTTTCACCGATGGAATAAAAAACTGATGGGGCTCACACATGATCGGTTCGTCCGATGAAAACGGTCCATCGGTCCGTTTTCATCAGACGAACCGATCGTGTGTACAGGGCATAAGACAGAATTGTAAGCCTGCTGCTAATAACATATATGTTGCAATAACAATCAGCCGGATGTATTGGAATGTGGCACCCTTAGCAACATTCTTAGGTTTCCAGCAATGAGACTTTTATTTTTTATTTATACAATAGAGTGCTGCATGTCTGGGGTGCTGGGGGTGCAATGTTTACAACACTGGCATTACCTGATTATGAAGGCCTCATACTGTGCACAGGTTTTAGAAAATACTTTAGCATTTGTAATGTCAAAGCCTATGCCATTATCTACAGAACAGAAGCAGGTAATATTTTGCAATAAAATGTGCTAAAATCAATGTCGGCGTCTATAACTAAAAGTATTCATATCTTTTTCCCAGTTGGTTATAAACACACCAATTTAGTGAAGCAGCCAGTCTATACTGAGAAACTAGGAAATGTATCTGAAATAAATGTCCTTATCCTCTAAATAGAGATAATGGTTTTGACTTTGGTCAAAAGGAATTTCTGCTGCCACAATGATGGCCCCTTCCACATTGATATTCTAATGAGCCTGGTATCTCTCAAAGTCTGTTCTGGGTGGAAAGCCTTGTCTCCGGTATAATTACAATAGGAAATTGTTCATTGACAAGCACTATTCAAAATCTCATACTCTTAAATGCTTTAAAAATAACTTATTAGTTTCCAAAATATCCACTGTTCTCCATCACTCTAAAAAGTGCTTTACATTAATTGAATATTTGAGCTGCTACTATCAAATGTTCTTGCAATGTATTCCTTAGGTAGCTTTTCCATAAAGGTATCTCAAGGTGATGCTTTCATATGCATTTTTGAAGCATGGAATAGGAAAGTGTTTTTTTCTAAAATGTGCAATCTAGTATAATAAACATTCTTATAAAAATGTATTTTTTTCTCTCTCCATATATGTATTCATAATTGATTAGGCTTTTTATATATTTTTTAAATGTATATTCTTCATGTTCCGCTTAATTATTATGAGTAATATAATTAATGATAATATCCTAATATGTTATTTTTTTAAGTATTTTTTTTTTTTAGACAGTAAGATTAAGCATGTTAATAGAAAACTAGTATCTTAAGCAGCAAAAAAACACACAAAAGGGATTCAATTTCATTCACTGTAGGAAGTGTCCCGGTCAGTTGTACTTGTAACCCCAGTGGTTCTCTGACAGATCAAAGGTTACCATGCACTGAAATGCTATTAGAACATCCACTAAAATCAAAAGCATTTTGAAGTGCTTATTTGGCCCTTTTAAGTGTTTTTTTTCCCAGGTAACAAATAGTCATGCAAAGCCATTTGATTTTCTTCAAATAATTGTATTTGGTTTCCTGGTAATCCTCAAACAGTAAGCATTATTTAAAATGTGTGGAATTTTGGGTTTGCTGAAAAAAAAAAAAAAACATTTTAACCACTTGACTAACAAGAGGTTTTGCCCCCTTCATGACCAGGGCATTTTGTGCTATTTATCACCATGTTATATTAACTGGCACTTACGTGATCATGCAAAACTGTATGCAAATGAAATTTATATAATTTTTTTCACACAAATACAACTTTCTTTTGGTGGTATTTGCTCACCACTGAGCAAATACCCCAATATTTTCTTCTTTCTGCCATAAAACATATCCAATAAAAAAAAATCTTCTTAAATATAGGCAAAATGTATTCTGCTATGAAAATTTTTTAATAAAAAATAAGTGTATATTAATTGGTTTGTGTGAAAATGTTAGCATCTACAAACTATGGTATATATACTGGAATTTACACTATAGCTATAGACGTTATACTGTAATGGCGGTGATAAGTGACTTATAGTGGGACCGTGATAGTGTGGTGGGCAATCTGGTGCTAATAGACACTGGCTGAGGGGGTCACTAACTGACACGCCGCTAGTGACACTAATGCCGTGTACACACGATCGGAATTTATTTTCTTTAATCGGAAATTCTGATCATGTGTGGGCCCTATCAGACTTTTTTCCGTTGGTGTTTAGAAATAGAACATGTTTTATTTTCTTCCAATGCAACTCCGATGGAGAAAAAAACAATGCATGCTCAGAACCGAGTCGACGCATGCCCAGAAGCATTGAACGTCATTTTTCTCGGCTCGTCGTAGTGTTTTACATCACCGCGTTTTGGACGGACAGATTTTAGGTCATCGGAAATTCTGATTGTGTGTACGGGGCATAATACAGTGATAATACTGTACACTAGGGGTCAGCAACCTCTTTCCACTTAATGGCCGGATTCAATGTATATGAATGCACGGTGGGCCACATTCACCTGCTAATAAATGAGGATAATAATCCAGACCCTTTTACATTACACAGCCCCCGCACCACTGGACCGATTTACATTACATAGCTTCGTACCTCTGGACCCCTTTACATGCATGTTAAGCTTTAAAATTGAACACACTCGTGGATTAGCGACAAACTGCGATCCTTAAAAATCTCCATAGGCGATGCTTTAAACATTTCTGCAGGTTAAGAGTTTAGCGTTACAGAGGAGGTCTTGTGCTTCAATTATATGCGATCGCTGAGATACTTCACATGTCTGGTTTGAACACTCTTACATTTGCGTTGACTACTTACACATGCGTTCACTTCTGCACGCGAGAACAAAGGGATGGGGCGCTTTCAATTTTTTTTTTTTATTTCACTTTTTTTTTTTTTACAATATCCCTAAAAAATCTAATCACTTTTACTGCTATCAGAAGGAATATAAACTTCCCTTGTGACAGTAATAGGCAGTGACATGTACTTTTTATGGAGAGATATGGGATCTATAAATCTTCAAATCTCTCCTTTGCATTTAAAAGCATTCAAAATACCAAGGTTGGCTGTTTTAAATACTGTAATTTTTTTAAATGTGGTGCCTTTATGTCTTCTGTTAACTGGAAGTGATATCATGACATTGCTTCTAAGCTACTAGATCAGAGACACGATCTAAGCCGATTACGGCTTCATTCATGTCTCCGGCTAGCTGGCAGGTGTTACATAGTTACATAGTTAGTCAGGTTGAAAAAAGACACAAGTCCATCCAGTTCAACCAGTTCAACCATAAAAAATAAACAAACAAAATAAAACACAGTACATCCCATACACCCGACTCCATACCCACAGTTGATCCAGAGGAAGGCAAAAAAAAACCAGCAGAGCATGATCCAATTTGCTACCGGAGGAGAAAAAATTCCTTCCTGATCCCCCGAGAGGCAATCGGATTTACCCCGGATCAACTTTACCTACAAAACTTAGTACTCAGTTATATTATGTGCATTTAGGAAAGAATCCAGGCTCTTCTTAAAGCAATCTACTGAGCTCTGGAGGGAGTCTGTTCCACATTTTCACAGCTCTTACTAAGAAGAAACCTTTCCGTATTTGGAGGTGAAATCTCTTTTCCTCCAGACGTAAAGAGTGCCCCCTTGTCCTCAGTGTTGACCTTAAAGTGAATAACTCAACACCAAGTTCACTATATGGACCTCTTATATATTTGTACATGTTGATCATTTCCCCCCTTATTCTCCTCTTCTCAAGAGTGAATAAATTCAGTTTTTCTAATCTTTCCTCATAGCTGAGCTCCTCCATGCCTCTTATCAGTTTAGTTGCCCTTCTCTGCACTTTCTCCAGTTCTCCGATATCCTTTTTGAGAACTGGTGCCCAAAACTGGACTGCATATTCCAGATGAGGTCTTACTAATTTGTACAGGGGCAAAATTATATCTCTATCTCTGGAGTCCATACCTCTCTTAATACAAGAAAGGACTTTGCTCGCTTTGGAAACTGCAGCTTGGCATTGCATGCCATTATTGTGCATATGATCAACTAAAACCCCCAGATCCTTCTCCACTACAGATCCCTCCAGTTGAACTCCCCCTAGCATGTATGATGCATGCATATTCTTAGCCCCCAAGTGCATAACTTTACATTTATCAACATTAGGTCGGCTTGTAAATTGGAGACATCCTGCAAGGGACGTTATTCCACTGCATAGCTTGGTGTCATCTGCAAAGACAGAGATGTTACTTTTGATCTCAGACCCAATGTCATTTATAAATATATTGAAAAGTAAGGGACCCAGCACCAAACCTTGGGGTACGCCGCTGATAACCTTGGACCATTCAGAGTAAGAATCATTAACCACAACTCTCTGAATCCTGTCTTTCAGCCAGTTTTCTATCCATTTACAAACCTGTAGACCTTACCTTACACATGAGCTGTGTGTGGGGAACTGTATCGAACGCTTTTGCAAAATCCAAGTATACCACGTCCACTGCCACGCCTCTGTCCAGGGTTTTACTTACCTCTTCATAAAAGGAAATCAGGTTTGTCTGACAACTTCTGTCTTTCATGAATCCATGCTGTCTGCTGCTTAAATAGTTTGGGGCAGATTCACAGAGAAATGGATTATCGTAGCGTATCAGAAATACACTACGCCGCCGTTTTTTACCTTGCTCTACGTGGAATTCAGGTAGATTTTCTACGGTAAACGACGGCGGCGTAGTGTATTTCTCCCGTCGCAATTCATATAGACGAGTAGGGGGCGTGAAACATTTAAATTAGGCGCGTTCCCGCGGCGATCGATCTGCGCATGCTCCGTTCGCAAATTTCCCGCCGTGCATTGCGCGAAATCACGTCGTGACGTCATTCGTTGTTTATGTAGCGTACTTTACGGGCGATCCACGTCCCGACGAGTTACGTAAATAAAAAAAAAATTTAAATAAATTCGAAGCGGGAACGACGGCCATACTTAACATGGGCTACGTAAAGTTAGAGCAGCAAAAAGCTGCTCTAACATTACGTATAAAAAAAATAGACGAAAACGATTGCGACGCTCGCTCGTTTGTTCGTGAATCCCCGTAAAAACACATTTGCATATCCCGACGCATTAAAACGACGCAAACTCCTCCCAGCGGCCGCAAATAGATGGCAGCGTAGATCCGAAGGCTTACGAAGACGTAAGCCTCTCGGATCGAAGCCCGAAGCCGGCGTATCATGGTTTGAGGATTCAAACTAGTGATACGCCGCGGGAAATTTGAAATTACTCCTGTCTAACACCAGTTAGACAGGCGTAATTGTTTTGTGAATCTGCCCCTTTGTTTCCAGCAAGAACTCATCCATGTGTTCTTTTATTAAACGTTCCAGTATCTTCCCAACTATAGAAGTTAAACTAATAGGTCTATAGTTACTTGGTAAAGACTTTGTTCCCTTTTTAAATATAGGCACCACATTGGCTCTACGCCAATCCAGTGGTACTATTCCTGTCATTAATGAGTCCCTAAATATTAGATACAGTGGCTTTGAAATTTCAGAGCTCAATTCTTTTAGGATCCGTGGGTGGATGCCATCTGGTCCAGGTGCTTTATCCACCTTTATTCTGTCTAAATATTTCTGGACCATATCACTTTTGAGCCATTGTGGATTTGGGGCTGTGTCACTCCCACCCCCATTAGGGACATGAGCTCCCCCATTCTCCATTGTATACACAGAGCTGAAGAAAGCATTTAATAAATGTGCCTTCTCTGTTCTCAGTCACCCACTCTAGATTATTTTGTAAAGGGCCTACATGCTCAGGCTTGACCTTTTTACTATTAATATATTTAAATAATTTTTTGGGGTTTGTCCTACTATCTTTTGCAATCTGTCGTTCATTTTGAATTTTTGCCTCCTTGATTTCCTTTTTACATATTCTATTATATTCTTTGTAACATTTAAACGACACTAGTGTTCCTTCATTTTTATATTTTTTAAAGGCTATTTTCTTATTGTTTATAGCTTTTTTAACTGACCGTGAGCCACATAGGTTTTATCTTTAGCCTTTTAAACGTATTGCCCATGGGAATATACTTTGCAGTGAGGTTCCAAAGAGTCTTTTTGAAGAATTCCCATTTCTGTTCTGTGTTCATCGGTGCCAATATTCCCTCCCAGTCCAAGCCCTGGAGAGCAGTCCTCATGCTTTGAAAATTTGCTCTCTTGAAATTAAGTGTTTTTATCTTTCCTGTATGTATTTCTTGCTTATAGTTAATATTAAATGAAATCATGTTATGATCACTGCTACCCAGGCGTTCCTTTATCTGAACATTAGTAATAAGCTCTGCATGGTTTGAGATTACCAGGTCCAACAGAGCATCATTCCTAGTTGGGGCCTCAATAAACTGGACCATAAAATTGTCCTGCAATAGGTTTTTAAATTTTTGTCCTTTAACTGTCCCAGAAATTCCATTATTCCAGTCAATTTCTCAGAGGTGGAGACTCGGCTCCTTGCACAGATGGAAATGGCTGGGACAGTGATAATAATGGGGGATTTTAACTACCCAGGATGTGCCAGCTGGTTGCTCGGGCCTCCCGGTGGCTTGGGCTAACAGCTTGGGATAACAGCCGAGAAGCTTTTTAGCCGCATCTCTTGTTATCCCAAGAAAGCCGACTGGGGTTAGAATGTCCACGGGTCAGGTGCACGTGAATGGGGTCAGACATTTAGTGGCGGCAGGCTGGGTGTGGCCCGCGGGCTGTAGCTTGACAACCCCTGCTGTACACTGTACTAATGGCACTGGATGGGAATGGGGTTAACTGTGTGCCTAACAATGTGTAATGTGTGCTGCTTTTATTTTCTGATCTGGCTGTTTTTTCTCCCTTCTTTTCAGACAGAACATACAGCCAGATACAGTTCCGAGTTCTGTGTTTTTGTTTAAAAACTGACACAAGGCCATCTAGTTCAACCAATAGAAAAACACAGAACTCTGTGTGATCGGACACAGCTGATCAGCAGGTTTATGCCATAATCATTGGCTGAAATATGCTGGCAAACTCGCGCTGTGTCCATCCATAGCACAGGTCGGCAGGAAGTGTGCGCGTGCATGCCCCAAACCCGAGAAAAGGTTGTTCACATACATGTACCTGCCACCGCTTGCAGTATATTTACTGTGAGTGGTCGGCAAGTGGTTAACCGCTTGACCTTCAGAAGATTTACCCCCCTTCATGACCAGGCTATTTTACGGCACTGCAATAATTAACTGATGATTGCTCAGTCGTGCAACGCTGTACCCGAATAAAACTTACAAATTTTTTTTCCGACAAATAGAGCTTTCTTTTGGTGGTATTTTATCACCTCTGCATTTTTTCTTTTTTTTGCGCTATAAACAAAAAATAAGTAAATTTTGATTAAAAAATATTTTTTTTACTTTATGATTTAAAACTTTTCCAATATTAAAAAAAAAAATCGAATTTCTTCATAATTTTAGGCCACTCTGTATTCTGCTACACATTTTTGGTAAAAAAATCCCAATTAGCGTAAATTGATTGATTTGTGCAAATGTTATAGCGTCTGCAAACAATGGGATGTATTCTTGTTTTTCCTTTTTATTCTAGTAATGGCGGCGATCAACAACTTATAGCGGGGCTGTGATATTGCAGTGAACACTAACTGACAGTTTTGACAGTTTTTGAGGAACAGTGACACTAATATTTATCAGTGCTAAAAATATCCACTGTCACTGTACTAGTGACACTGGCTGGGAAGGGCGTTAATATCAGGGGCGATTAAAGGGTTAAATGTGTGCCTAGCCAGTGTGTGTGTACTGTGGGAGGTGCTTTTACTAGGGTGAGGTATTAATCCATGTTCCTGCTTTGCAGGAACACAGGACCAATGCTTTCCTTACTGACAGAACGATGATCTGCCTAATGATCGGCAGGTGCAGGCGGACAGTCTGTGATACCCGCAGATTAGCTTCCACTGTGTCTAATCACAGCGGGAGTGGGTGGACAGCAGCATGCGAGTGTGCCCCAAACCTGGGAGTGACGGTTCACATACTAGGTATGTGATCCTGCGCAGCAGAGCTGCCTTGCCACTCTATATAAAAGTTATACGGTTGGCAAATGGTTAATGTAGATAAACTAAGATTATGTTAGAATAACCCTTTGTGTTCTTGCATAACGGTGTGAATCATATATGGACTGGTAAATAAGTGTGCACACAAAAAAATCCTGTTGTCCTTAGGAACCAAGCAAAAGCTTTATAAACTTCTACTGATGACAAAGTTTGCTTTGGATAGCAGAAAATGCTCCTTATGGCACTTTTTTCCCTATATCAGTCCCACAAATCACAACTTCTGCAAAATGATTTAAGGCTCAGTTCACACTAGCCAACTTCAAATTTGCACCATTTTTTAGTGCAACTTTGGAGTTCAACTTTGAAGTGACTTTGATAAGACTTTTACACTCTATGGCATTGAAACCATATCAAAGTTGGATCAAAGTAGTCCAGGAACCTTTTCTGAAGTCACATAAGTTGGAATGCCTCTCATAGAGAAACATGGCATTTTACATGTCCTGCGACTTTGGGTCTCTAAGTTGCTTTAGTGTGAACAGAGTTTTACTCTTTAGGGGAAAAACATATTCTATTTTGCTATGTCCTTTAAGCTACAAAATAAATCTATGTTGTCATTTTTAAAGTACATTTAAATTATTCTGTATGACGGCCAGAATGCCAAACTAAGTTGCTAGGTGATGCGCAAGCATTATGTAAACACAAAACATTATCTTCTCCGACTGAACCAAATACTTCCTCATCTGTGTCTCACACACTCGCTCCTCCAGACACTTGCAGCTCACATTAGGACAGTTTCAGCATCACAGGTAGTGCTGTCGATCCAGTGTCAAGCCATAGAAGTGGGCAGGACTAGGTATGCCCAAGTGCGGATTGAATGAATAGCTACATGCTTGTGAATTAGGAGTAACAATGTTAATAGCCATGCCCCTTGAGTTCATATGAACGTTATTTAATCCTACTGTACTGCCTGCTTGCTGTATTCTACCAAACGCACTACATGCCTGCGAGGAAGAGAAGAGAACTTTTTTTTTTGTTAAGAAAACATTGGCTGTTGTAGTTTGGAAAGGTCTTCTGAATAAAACCAAAACTTTGAACCTAAATTTTTGCCTTTTTATGAATTGGTTTTATTCAGAAGACCTTTCCAAACTACAACAGCCAATGTTTTCTTGACAAAAAAAAAAGTTCTCTTCTCTTCCTCGCAACGTACAAACAGTACTTAATTTGCAGGCAGACTTTCCCAAAATTCTCACCCACTGATTCTGTAATTGGCTTATTGCTTTTCTTTTATGTCTGTGCAGAACTTGAGGCCAATTTACATTCATCCTTCACTTTCTCTTTAGGCATGTAGTGCGTTTGGTAGAAGACAGCATATCTTACAGTGTGCCAAGACTGATCATAAGATTAGAGAATTTTCCCAGTTTAGAGAAGAAACTTGGATCAGATTGTTTAGTATGCCCAAGCTTAATAACCCCAAAACAGAAGCAGGTAACAATCTGCAATCTTTACATTTTAACTGTAGAGCAGTGATATACTGTATTTCTCAACAAAACTGGACTTTCAAATTGATAGTAGCACAAAAGGTTGTGGCGTTTTATAACTCATACCACCCAATCAAAAACAAAGGCTTTTAGGAATCTTCTAGTTTTAACTGCTTTACACTGATTTAAGATGGTTCTTCCAAATAACCCGCTACCTGTTTCTGCCAGGCAATTTGCTTCATTTAGGGATGGACTGTTTTTGTTGAAAGTACCCTTTTTTTTAATCTACCCTTAAAAAAAAAGCCTTTTTAATTACATAACATCATACTAAATATTTAACACCCTCTTATGGTTTTTGTCCTACCTTAATTAACTCTACAACAGGCATTAAAGCAATGAGTATTAATCAAAAAGTGACCTGAAGTTCATTGTGTTACACTATAGTTTCCTGTAGGATTAAAAGAAAAAGTATATGGTTATATAATACTCACCTATTTGGATGCATCATTGATCAGATGCAGCATCTGTCCCCCGTCGCCTCTGCACTGAGAACTGAGTGATCAAGCGCTGCTTATTACTCAGTTCTCCCCTCTTCTCTGAGCAGAGAGCAGTGATTCTCAGTCACCAGCTCTTTGCTCTGCCCCTCCAGCACTCACTGGTGTGTCAGGTTGGGGAGGCAACGGCTGGCACAGTCTCCCAGTGGCACAGCTGAGAGGTTGAGCCAGCTGCTGGTCCAGGAATATGGGTGAACCATTCCACAGCCCAGACCAGCTGAACGACATCAGGTGACCGTATGCTTTAGCCCACTGTCAGCTGAAAAATGTGTCACAGGAGTGCAGAATGAACTGAAATCCTATGATCTATTGAAGAATTATAGCCAAAAAAAGCTTTGGTCCCACTTCACCTTTCATTTTTCCAACACATATTCCTGATTGGCTCTGAATGTTTTTTACCTACCTCAAGGTTGCCTTGCCATCTCCTGCACTGTACAGGACTAAGCTGTCAAAAGAAAACCTCAGTTCTGAAAATTATACTGAGAGGGTGGGGCTCTCCAAATGTAATCAGTGCTTGTAATCAAGCAGTCAAAGTAGCAGCAGAGCTTCACTGACTACATTAGGAGAGCCATTATGAATTAAAGCTTCAGTTTTACTTTCATTAGTGATCTGTAGAAAAATTAGACAAATTTAACCTTGTTTTGTTAACTCCTTCTTTTTTCATCTGTAATTTAATATGTCATTTTTTATTTCAATTTGTATTAATTCGGTTTTGTAGCAAAAATATTTAAAAGGGCTTTGTACTTGAAACATCACTCATAGTATAAAAGAGAGAAATTACTGAATACAATTTTAACTTTTGATGAGGTATAAATAGTACCAAAATGAAAGGACAAAACAAAGATTGGTTATAGTAATAATCTGTGGTAACATGCTTATGACTAAATCAAACTAGGTTTAACAGTGTGGCAGCTCCTAACCCCCATTCGGTTGTACTTGGACCAAAAAAATGGCAACTCCTGGGTCGGTGGGCAGTGGCTGTCACTTCTGTAACCTGTGCAGGACCAGCCACTGTATGTGTGGATGTGCAATTCCATTTGTCTGTCTTATTTTGGGGTGGGGCAGGGGAATGTGGGGTAGCACTATGGCAGCAAGGAATGCCAGAAGACCTTGCCCTGACACTGAATGAGACATTATCAATCGTTACCTGTCAAGTCTGCTTTATAGTTAGCTTTCATGCTTAATAACCACTTCAGCACCGGAAGGTTTTACCCCCTTAATGCCCAGAGCATTTTTTGCAATATGGCACTGTGTGGATTTAACCGACAATTGCGCAGTCATGCGACGATTTACCGAAACAAAATTGACGTCCTTTTTTCCCCACAAATAGAGCCTTTTTTTAGTGGTATTTGATCAAAAAGAGTGACAGATTTGGGAATTTTTTTTTTTTACTTTCTGCTATAATATATATATATATATATATATATATATATATAAACACAACAATTTATTCATCAATTTAGGCCGATTATATATTCTTCTACATATTTTTGGTAAAAAAAATCGCAATATTGATTTTGATTTGTGCAAAAGCTATCGCGTCTACAAACTACGGGATACATTTAGGGACTTTTTTTATTGTTTTTACTGGTAATGGCGGCGATCTGCGATTTTTAGCGGGACTGCGACATTGTGGCGGACAAATCTGGACCCAATTTGGAGACCAGTGACATTATTACACTGATCAATGTAAAAATGACACTGGCAGGGAAAGGGTTAACACTAGGGGGAAATCAAGGGGTTAAGTGTTATCCTCCAGCATGTTAGAACTGTAGGGGGGGATAGGCTGCCAGGGACATGACAGAGATCACTGTTCTCGATTCCTGGGAGCAGTAGATCCCTGTCATGTCACTAGGCAGAATGGGGGAAATGCCTTGTTTACATAGTTCCCCATTCTGCCTCTCCTCAACGCGATCTCGGGCCGCTTTTACGGACTGACATACAGGTACATCCGTTTGTGCAGGAGAGACATTCTGCCGACATATATCGGCCTGAGCCGGTCGGTAAGTGGTTAATTAAGTGCATAATTTACTGGTTATCTGTACCTCAAAGTGCAGTCAGCGTCATTTGCTGAATGACTACTACTGGAATACAAATTACAGGTTAAGCTATTTAGAGATATAACTATGGGAGTTTTGCTGTCCCATTCATCTTCATAGAACATGTGCTCTTACTTGCACACTAGAGCACAGGCATCAGGAAGAAAATTGATAGTAAACACTGCCGAACGCAGTTGAAAGCTAGGCTGTGTAGTGAGAGAATGGACTACATTTAAAGGTCAGCCTTTGGGTATACTATGTAAGGGGGTGAACCCAGGGCTCAAGTTCTGCGGGAATGCGTGGGAACTGAGTCCCTGCACTTTTTTCACAGCAGGAACGCAGTTCCCTTTGCAGGACTAGAGCAGCCGAGCTGCCCGAGCCAATCCTTCACTAAGCGGTGATGCCCAGCTCGAGTCACTGTCAGGGGCAGGCGAACCTTAGTAATCCTTTATGTTACTGGCCGCTTCCTGTATATGGATTCATCGGGTAGTGTGTGGGTTTTCTGTCACTTCCTCGATGCCGCAGTGTCTCCTGGGAGCTTTTGTCATTGTACCCAGGAGACATTGCGGAGGTCTGCCGCGAGTTATCGCAGGATTTAAAAAGAACTTGCTTAAAGTTCTGCCAAAATAACAACAAAAAACAACATCAATAGTTAGGATGGAAAGTAAATCTACACCACACCTTCCCACCAACTATCCTCACATGCTCCTCCCAGTCACCTCATGTATTCGACCAATGAGGTAAGAATCATAACTTTCCACAGAACTTTAAAATAATTTACCTCTGCTGTCTGGCATCCTTTCCACCCATGCCCTATGCTTACTTTGTTCCTTCATAGCTCCAGCCATACCTTTACTAAAGGACACAATTTTGATGTAGGACTATAGCAGATCGAAGTACAGAGCTCAGCAGGGCAGTGGCCATCTAATACACTTACAAGTAATGGATGCAGTGGACTCTATAGCAACTGTAGTACTTCAGAAGTGGTAAACAATTGGAGGCACTTTAAAAGGAAACATGAGTACAGGATGTAACCATGAAACATGATGTAGCGGAGAATTCTGGGCTTTCCAATGCAAGAGCTTATAAGTCACTCCTTTTAAGGCAAACCATGTACGATTTGATTTGGAAGGAAACAAAGTTGCTTGATTCCCCAATCTACACAGTCAGTTACTAGTGGCTATAGCCTTCGGCAGTAATTGCATGTAAAAGATCATGCAGGTAGGTTGTACCCAAGTCAATCAATAGATTGACTTGAGTACAAGGAGCCTGTCCATAGATGAATCAAATTTCAGTCAGTCCCTGCTGAACTGGCTAAGATTTGATCCATGAATGGCCAGCTTTACAGACTGTCACACTAAATGGAAACTCCCTGCTAAGCCTTATAGAACAGAAAGTGAGGGAAGATGAGTAAATCCAGCCATACATGGATCAGAATTCAGCCAGTTTAGCAGGGACTGGCCACATTTTGATTATGTATGGGCAGATGGATTGTACCCAAGTTGATCCATTGATCAATTTGGATACAACCAGCCATGTGATTACTGTCAGCACCTATAGCCCCTAACAGTAATCATTATATTCTGCTGGCCGAGAAGGCTTTCTGCACCCCCTGCCGGCAGAATTCATTAGCGCTGTGGGAGACATTTTCCAATCAACACTAAACGTGTTGATGGGGAAATCGACCAATATTCTTTTCTTGGTGGTGGGAGAAAAGAAAATTGAGTGATTAATCTATGGGCTGAATAGGACATCCACTTTGCTGGAAACAATACATTTTTCATATTCATGTGCAGTGTTTCATATGTAACTGATAAAACAGAATACACACGCAAAATCCCAATAACTGTAGCTAAAATCCTGTCTTTGTTTTCCTGATAAGAATGAGGAATACAATCAGATAGAAGTGCTCACAAACAGAATTAGTCCAGGGGTTTCATATAAGTGGGTCTTCTTCACAAGATGGGCCATGTAAAAGAGAGAACTTTTAATCACAGGTAATGTAATAGTTTTTATCAGAGGTTTTACTGTATATGACCATAACAACTTTTTTTTATTTATAGAAGTACCATATTACCATAAGGTCTTTATTGTCTATATTTGAAGAGTTGCCATAAGATGACCACCTTTTTCATAATGATAAATGAATGACACCTATTCCTGGGAAGATCCTTCACAAATCCCTGCTTTTACTGACTGTAATCTTTTGTATGATAGAATTAGAAGATAGAGGGAAGCTTCAGGAGCCAATCGTGCTTTGCTGCAGAGCACAGTGCTTGTGCTCGAAACATTGTTAACATGCTTGCAGGATGAAAGAGTGCAGTAATTACTACTCATCCATTTTTTTTTTGTCTGGTCAGCAGACTTGAGAGTTAGCCCTGTACACACGGCCCAGAATCTCGTCAGGAAAAAACATTTTTCCTGATGAGATTCTTAGCAAAAATCTCTTCCAGGCCGAGTGTACAGACCCTCCATTGAAAAGAACCACCGTTCTTTTGAATGGAACAAACGCAGTGACGTCATCAAGTACAATGAGCATGAGCTCGTCACATTCAATGCCATCATCTTGCTACACCCTACCTATGCCCAGGAAGCGCATGCGTCAAAGTCATTTCCAGCATGAGCGGGTTTCCACAGCGACAGCAAGTTTACAGATGCTGCAGAGAATCACGATGAGAAATTAGAGAGCAGGTTCTCTATTTTTCTCGTTGAGAGTCTGGGCAGTTTTCTTGATGAGAAACCTGAAAGGCTCGTACACACGCACGGTTTACTCGCCAGCAGTTTTCTTGCTGGTTCTTGCCGAGAAAACAATGCGTATGTATGAGGCTTCAGGCTTTGACCGGACTCTACTGCTTCACTGTAATGAAGGTCTGAAATTATGCTAATGGTGATATCTGAATCACAAGACTACTTTAAAGGATAAGTTCACCTTTAGGAACATGTTATATGATGCGCCCATATTAAGGGTGTAACATGTGCCTAGGCACCTGCTACCCTTGTGACAGCGTAGGGAATTTTTCTTCCCCACAGCCGCTGTCACATTTAAAATCGACATGGCTGTGTAAGACTCCGACACCACAGCTGTGTCATTTATGCACAGAGATCCACCACAGGACAGGAACAAATGCGGTATTTGCTGCACTCGTAGTCCATTGACACTTCCTCCAGCTTTCTAACTGAAAGCTTGCACAGAATTAGGAAGTGTCTGTAGTAGACTGACATATCACCCGCATTCCACTAATCGTGGGTTCAATGCTTTGTAAAAAAAAAAAAAAAAAAAGTTTTTTTTCCTGCAAAGCTATGTGCATTTATAATTTTTTTCCTAAATGCAAACTTAGCCTGTAACACCTTCCTGCATGGCCTATAGTACAGTCACGGCCAGGTGGGAGCATTGTTGTTCTGGGAGGATGTCATATTGCTGGGTCCACTTTTTTTTTTTTTTTTTTTACATACTGTCACCAGTCCATGTCCATGTCCCTGATCACCGCCACGTCAATTAATATGACCACACTGTACTGCACGGATGATGGTATGTAAAAGACAAAAATATTTTTTTTCCCAAATAATTGTGAAAAAAATGACACATTCAAAAGACTCGCCATACGTCTTAATAAATACCTTGTACTGTCTACATTCCAAAAATGAGTAATTTGGGGGATATCTGTACTGTCCAGGCATTTTCGGACCTCAAGAATTAAACTAGGCCATCAATACATCAGGATTGATCGGTTTTCAGATATATATACAGTACATAGTTTGTGAACTCTATAACTTTCTTGCAGACTAAATAATATACACTGATTTGGTTTATTTTCACCAAAGAAATGTAGAAGAATACGTATTTACCTAAGTTTATGAATAAAGATTATTTATTTGCAAAATGTAATGACAGAAACAAAGAAAAACCTGTTTTTTCCAAAATGCTCTTATCAAAAACAAAAAAAACAGTGAATACATATCACCAAAAGAAGGCACTATTTGTGTGGAATTTAAAAAAATATGTCTCATGAGTACAGTGTTGCATGACCATGCAATTGTCATTTAAAGTGTAACAGCACTGAAAGCTAAATATCGGCCTCGGCAGGAAGGGGGTAAAAGTGCCCAGTATTGAAGTGGTTAAAGTAACAAATGCATTGTCAGATAAAACAGTTTAGGTGTTTTCCTGTAGTTCAATTTTAATTTAGAGTAGTGAATCTATACATTTTTTTTTTTTTTTTTTTTTAGATTAAAAGCATACCTTAACTATATTCATTTAGTAGTTGAACTCAATGGGACAGCAGGAGGAATTTTCCAACGTTTCGGCGGCCTGCCTTTCTCAAGATGTCAGGGTCACTAAGTGAAAATAAAGAGAAAAAGCCAAAAAAAAACCTCATGCAGCCAGCACCTCTGATAGCTGATAAGTTGCTGTTATTGTACAGTATATAGCAACCTGCCAGCTATTAGATGTGGTAGGTGCATTAGTTTTTATTTTTTACTTTTTCTCATTATTTTCTCTTGGTGACCCTGCCAGGAACACAATTATTTTAGGCTGACAATGCTTATTCACTGGATCTATGTAGGAGCACCGTAGGCCGCTCACTCCTGATTTGGACTACAGAACACCCCCCTTTCCTTATTTTCCTGATATTGTGGGAAGAAGAGAACCGCATAAGGCTAATAACACTGCTTGGAATGTCAGTACAGCAGGGGCATTATTGGCACCTCACTACAGGATGATACAAGCTTCCTGGATTTCTAGCAGGATCAATACTTTTTTCTCTGTTCTTTTTGAGCTTATATGACAATCCACTTTGAATGATATATTTAACGGACAAACAGGAAGCAAAAATGAAAAGGTATTTGTTGTTTTAAATATACTTTAAGACACATTATCATAAGCTCAGATGCAGCATATGCACATAGTAAAGCTATGTTTAGTATGGAAGTTTTTACACGTCAACAATAGTGTAGGTTGCAAACCATCACATCTGATGAACTGGGGACACTGGGATTTACTCACCAGGTTGGATATTTTCTATCAGCTTTACATTGCACCCCAGATGACACAGTTAATATGTCTTCATTCATGGATGGATCATAAAATATGTGTTGGTAACTGCTCATGTTTATGTAGGTCTTCGTATTATTGCCTGGTTATTTCCTAACAAACATCTGTCAAATGATGTGGGTACCTTAGAGTGTACCTTTCACTAAACATAGGTCATCATATCCATGGTCTGCAGGAGATTTACTTTTACATAGCAAAAGATCCTACGGGTTCAAAAATGTTATCTTTCATTTTTTTTTGCCTGAAGGTAAAGAGCAGAGAAAATAAAGTGCATCATAGGGAAGATCACCCAACAGGCATGAAAGAGCAGAAGTTCAATTTCGAAGAAAGGGTAATTTTCTGAGGGTCTTCGTTTTAGAAAGTCCATATGCCTTAAATGAATATCAAAGTTATGACAGAACTCACCTAAGTTATGCTGTCTGTGTGGTCGGCCTTGGGCAGTGTGACCTAACTTGCAGTGGGCAATGTTCTTTAATTTGTATATTGTGATATGAGTTTGGAAGCAAAGGTTTGTGTGCTGTTGCTGTCACTCACAGTAACAATGCCGCATTCTAAGATGACTGAAGCAGCTGTGGGTGGTGCCAGTTTTAGCCTCTGCAATGGGTGCCAGCAGAGCTCAGACAGGCCCCGTCTGCATATGCTTTTCAATGGATTTAAGTTTCGTCAGCTGTCTGAGCATTACATTTAGGTGTTAAAAATGCCTTTTTGTTCAGCTATGTTTAATTGTGTGAATAAATCGCACAACTTGAAAATCATAGTGACACACATCAAAACTGCCCCAGCTCATTTTGGCTTTAAATGTGTTTTTGTATTGCTACTAGTTTCATGTGTGGCTGGGTCACCACACTGGTTTTTTATTTACAATTTTCATTAAATCTTAAACTGTGCACCACTAAGTCTACAAAAAAAAGTCGATTGTGTCAGCCTGGCATTTACCAACATTACTGAAAGTTTTCTAGGTGCCCTGTAACCCCAAAACATGGGTTTCTACACAATACAGTCTGGCATAAAGTAATAAAATAGTTTTTATATTATATACACAGTACTGTATATATTTTTTGCAAATGCCAGTGATATT
This sequence comes from Rana kukunoris, assembly GCA_029574335.1. Classification (NCBI taxonomy): domain Eukaryota; kingdom Metazoa; phylum Chordata; class Amphibia; order Anura; family Ranidae; genus Rana; species Rana kukunoris. The sequence continues at coordinate 76,379,794 of CM056053.1, forward strand.
AGATCTGTCACAGCTTTGAATTATTTTTCTGCAATAAAAAAATCCAATTGTGAATTCAATGCAATGTGCCTTACAAACAATATAGTTTCCTTTGTCTTTTTTTTTTACTTAGCTCAGAAACAAATGTCACATCCAGAAGGCTGAATTTTAAATGGAGCATGAATGAAACAATAAAAGCTAGCCACAAATTTTAATTCTCCAGCCTGTATTTATTTGATTTGTGTCCAGATGGTGGTGAAGCAAGGAAACCCTTTGTGTAAATGAAGCACACATGTGAAAGTGCCTCTATAATGTAGTCATTGAGACCGGAAGGGTTCATACTGTGTCTGAAAGGAGACAATAGAGACTGGATATATCAACATTGCAGAAATCTAGTTCATTTGTGATTCGACCCCTTTGACTGTGGTTGTCATGAAAACTTCCTACTTTGATCAGCAGAGGGTGGAGAGAAAGCCTCCGAAAGGCCCAAAGATGCATCAGTATTGTTTACTGTGCACTTGGCTTCACTTCACACCCCCAATCCGGAAGAAGCAACAGAGATAGGACCATCTTGCACCTTGACCTGTCTAGACTGGGGAGTGGGCTTTTTGTGCCGGTTACCAAGAATACTGGGTGCTCTTTGACCCTTTGAGTATTTGCTGTTGAGGCACTCACTAAGTATGTAGGTAGTGTGTAAAAGCTTCTTGAATTCTTGCTTAATTCAGGAGGAAAGCGAATGAGACAAAGACATGGACCAGCTGTTATGAAATAAAGCTGAAACAGTAGAACCTGGGAGAAGTTACATTTTGTAAGCTATTATTTTCTACACAAAGCCCCTGGGAAGCATTAAAACAGCTGCATTGGAGATGGCGAACAACAACTATTCTAAGCAATGGGCTTTTTTACAACTCTTATTTATATAAGAAGTATGGAAACTATGTAACTATTTATATCCTCTAACTTATATATTGACAATTATTGCATTTTTAAAGGTTATCATTTCCCCCCCCCCCCCCCCCTGATATAATGTTTGCAAGTTTGTTTTTTTGCAGTATAATTCAGACTTTCTTTCTTTGTCTTTTTTTTTAGGTTGCCTTAGTGAAATCCGAAGTATACCTAACAGAAGTTTTGGAAAGCATATGTGAAAAAATGGATGACTACAGTCTATATTATGACCCTAAGACGAAAGAAAAGTCATTCAAAAGGTTTGCACCAAGAGATAACGAAGATCTTCCTTCACTAGACTTCAACAATTTCCAATTCAATCCTGGAGATGGCAGTCCTTTAAAGTTTGCCGTAAGTTGTTCAGTATGGTGCTTTGTATTGTTTTATATATATAGTGTATGTGTGTGTGTATATATATATATATATATATATAGATATAGATATAAAATCAAAATCTATAGGACATTTATAATGAGTGTTTTGAAATTTACAAGTGCTTTTTTTCAGTGTACTTTTATTTAGAATTGTTTGAGATAGAGCTTTTTTTTTTTTTTTACTTTTTTTTTCTGTCAGCATTTGGCCTTTTCTATTATAAAGCATTTTGTTTCAACTTCTATTTAGCAGTCACTATTTTTTAATATTCAAGATAAAATTTAACAGTTATTTAGTAATATTTGAAATGTTCAGATATTATTTCCAAAATCTGTACAATATTAATTTGGTGAATATTTTTGCAGGAGTTCTTCAAAAAATCTATATATTTTATGTTTATTTTAACAACTTTGCAGTTGTTAAAATTTTTTTTTACTTTATTTACAAAGTTGTCGCATCTGTCAGATATAAAGTTTCAGTGATTTATATATATATATATATATATATATATATATATATATATATATATATATATATATATATATATATATATATATTTTATATCTTTTGTTAAATTGTAATAATTCTCTCTTGTATTTATACTTATGTTTATCCGTTAACTATCTTAGTATTTCTATCTATAAATAAAAAATAAAAAAAACATTAAACCATTTAAAAGACACTAATATCTGATTAATGTAATGTAGCGATTGCTGTTATTTTGTATTGACTACACATGGTTTCTCATTTCTTGCAGTGTGAAAGTGTGGTAGAGGAGAATGATGAAGAAATACTTTCACTTGTTACCCAGGAGGCTTCCAATTTCGCTTACAAGCTGTGCACAGAGATAGCAGGTACTGTTTATGATATCGCCAATACTGCTGAATCTTTTTCGCTACTATGCGAGCTCTGTTAGTTCTAGAGGTTGGGCCATCTATGTGTCGCATCAGAGCTAAATCCCTCCCCTTCGCCAAAATCCTTAAATTTCCTTAAATTTATATTACTTGTTTACAATCGTAACATTTAGTTACTATAGCATGGTCCTAATCTTATCTTTATAGCATGCGTGTATTTTTTCTTCTGTTTGAAATGACATTCATTGTCAAAACTGCCTTTTTATTCATTGTGAAACCTTCCAAATTGTAGGCCCCATCTATTCTCGCTTTTATTTTTTATTGCATGTTCTTCTGTAAAAGTAAACAACAGATTTGTTCTGTAGCGATTTTTGTGCACTTTTAGACATCTACTGGTTACATTTGATGGGGACTATTTTTATATTTTATATACTTTATAGAAAAGTATAAAATAATTGCAATTGCATTCCATTAAATATTTGATGCCGACGTGATGAACTTCCACCATTTGCCCCTTCCCTTGGCTTCTTTAACATGGAATAGATGCCAGCCATAACAGCCCTTGGTCCTTTCACTGAAGGTGATTCACATTTTAAATACGTGGCATGGCTTAAAATATTAATGGCCTGAAAAATAACAGAACGCATTGCACTCTAGACAATTTGGCCTTTTTTGTAATGAATAACAAGCACACTTTTATATTGTTCAGCAGTCAGGCAGTGTAGTTTGCTTCACCACATAGAGCCAGTCTGTTTTAGGGGGAAAAATGCATTATGTATCCAAGATAAAATATTGATTTTAGAACCAATGACATCTTAAAATGAAGGCTTGAGATCTTGGTATGTAAAAGAAAAAACCCTGAGGTTTTAAATAAATATTTAATCCTAACAGTATGTGCTTATAGATCTCCTCTCATGCAGCCCAAGTTGTAAATGAAGTTGATAGCAGTTTTGACATTTTTCTATACAGTATTGTATCTATGGAACCATGCAGGTAAACTCACGGATTTTCAAATACTTGTTTTTGAATAGCACATCACAGAAGCACAAAGAATATTCAGAAGTAAAAAAAAAATGTGATACGTGTTAATCGATGTTTACCATTTACAATCTTTTTCTCCAAGTAAGATATCAAGGTTTATTCAATATTTGTCTAATTTTCAGGTGTGTTTAAAAGGTCATAAAATCTCTAATCGCAAAGCTTTATTATTTATTGAATTGTTTATTTTTATGCCGACAGAGTGTAGGCCAAGAAGCCTGAGCTTGATTCACGCAATGGATATTTCTCTTTATCTTAACATATACCTTGTTTTCTGTTTAGCTTGTCCACAGGTTATTATTTTAAGGAATGTTTATTGATTACCAGGTTGTTATTTTTAATTTAGTTTAAAGAAAAGATTGTGTTTAGGTATTATTTTTTTCATACACCAGTAAAGGAATATTTTTTGTATTTTGGCCAAGACATATGGCAGCGATTCCAAATGCAGTTGTTTACGCCGAAAAAAAAAAAATATTCATATGATGATTTTAAGTGATTGGTGTTAAATAAAAGACACAAGGCAAAAAACAAACATGTTGCATACTAGTCTTTATTAAACAGCGTACAGTACGTGGATCATTTAAAAGTGGACTTGATGCAAATACATTTCCTTTAAAATTAATTTAAAATGAATAGGTATGCCCTGAGTATCAAATTGCATTTTAGTTTTTATTTAGTTCTAATTAAACTGTACAAACATATATTGCAAGCCATGAATTAAGGCTTCTTTAAAATATTATTTTTATTATTTTTGTGTGTTCTTGAAAATCACAACATCATTGTGAATACATGTCTTAAACTACTCTCTTTATGTTTCAAATATTTCACTATTTGATAGCATTTTATTGAATAGGCAAACAAAGGTTTGCTTCCAAAAGGACACAACAGCTATTATACTTGCATATTTTCTTGTACGAACCAGAAATACTAGTACTTTTTGTTGAAAATAATAACACAGTACTGTAGAATTCCCCATGCTATCATAGGTTTAGTGTACAAATCTAAATCCTCAAGTAACCTCTGGCCTTCAAGATGTTGTTGAACTACAAGTCATTACATGCCTGTTTAGAGCCATGGTGAGTCTTGTGGTTGCACAGTGTCTGAACTGCAGTAGGTTCCTACTGCTTGCTGGATATAAAGTTACAAAATATTGTAGAGTATTTACTTGTTTTGGTAACTTCATAAGCTGGTTGATGACTTCGGATTAACATCACATTAGCTCTCGTTTACTTTAATATAATATAATTTAGCACATATTGAGATGCAGAGAAAGAAAATAGTCAATGTGTTTTCTTTGCGCTTATTAAAATCTTTGCAATTTTACATTTTTACTTATGTTTTTAGAACACTTCAGTTTGCTGCTTACTGGCACAAGTGTTTTTTTTTTTTTTGTTGTTCAAAAGAAGATTTTAACCTAAACCGATGTTGTGATTGCTTCATGATGATATCTTGAAAATTAGTTCTTTAGCTGCAAAACGTTGAGCTGCATAAAATGAGTGTACGTGCAAAATGTATGTAAAGTAACATAATTAAATTGCTCTTTCAAAACCAATTAAAAAACAGAGGGTAGTTTAATAGGCCAATTGTTTGGAAAAGCAAAGCTTTATTTCTACTACTTGCCGCAGTGTAGTACAGATAAGTGAGTTGTACCATGTTAACAGTACAGGAGCATTCATTCTAATGGAAGGTGTGGTCTTACAATGTAAGTACAATGTGAGGAACAGAACAAGATACAAAAATGCTTTCATATGTATGGTGGACCAGATAAAAATGATTATCTATCCTGATCAGTGCACCTACCACACAGCTCGATGAAAGAAGCGAATGTGGAGGCTAATATAGGGTACTATTTCCTAGTGATCAGGACAAGTCTTTTATATCTACAGGTCTAATCCAAATATATGTTGCAAGCAATCTACTGAACACAATTACGTGTAAAGCTTTGGACTGGAGAGAACTCATTTAATGGTGCCTTATAAAAAAATATCTCAGATCTCTTGGGAAGGAAATTAGATGGCATTTCCTTAAATTTGATGGGCTTTTCTTTTAGGGTACATTCATTTTATTATTTATAATACTGCTTTTTCTGGCATCGTTCTTCATTATAAAGCAGAAAACTTTTGCCTGGCAATTTTACTAGACCTAAAAAATTCAGTTCATAGAATGTTCTTTGATCCTATATTACCTTATCAAATAGGTATCTTTTTCAATACACTGTTAAAAGTATGTTAGTAGCATACTGAATACTGTTTATGTAGCTATGACTATTTTGAATCATATGATATGTTGTGTTTTTATGATTTCAGCTGTGTTTGTTTTTCTTGTTTTTATAGGTTTTTGTAAAGATATTCCACACAGCGAACTGTAGAAGACCAAAAAACATTTTAGAAGAATTCCCCATTTCAAAGCATTACCATCACTATATAGTATTTAATTTTTTTTCGCAATCCTGATTGGTCATCCTTCGACATGAGATACTACATACCAAAGATTGTTTGCTGCAAAATAACGGACTTGTGTAATAAGCGGTGGTAAAAAAAAATTCTATACCAGTAAAAAGTCATTTATTTTTAAACACACTTGGACAGTGGTTTTTCACTTACTAATAAACTATGTTTGAAATAAGCGCTGTATGATGTTTGTGTAATAATACCACAACAAGAGGATATGTTAAATGGTAATGTTCACAGCTTGGACACTGATGTCTGATGTAAGGTGGTTCCTGGAAAATCCTGATCCTAAGATATTATTAGGCTGTTTTAAACTGAAGAGAATTACTTACAAAATGTGTATTTTTTTCCTCTGCCATGATATGTGTCGATATCTTATTTTCATTCATTCCTGTAGGACCTCTCATTTATGGGGTTAATTATACAAATGTAGGCCAATTTCTGTTGTACTGTAACTGTAACCTTGTTTGACCTTGATGCACATCTTCACCCCTCAAACTACTAGCATTGCCCTTAACATGAGCTCAGTAAAAGGGAGTATACGTTGCCTGTTTACATCATATTACTTGATTATAAAATGCATTCTCTAGTAGGGGAAAAAATAATATCATTTTAAATAGAGATGATTTCTCATAATGGGGTCACCACAGATAGATATATATGATCCCTTTTTTTTAGTATTACTCTTTCAGTTACACCCGTTTTTTGCCATACAGTATATTTGGCAACACTCGCCAGTCTTTCTGATTACCATACTGTATGACATTTAATACAGTTATTATATATACCATTGTGTAGTATTTTAGAACTGAATATATATTCAGGCAAAAATTAATACTGTGGAAGATGGATATTAAGAATAAGTGCTATTCAACCAGCCAGTACCTCATAATATTAAATATGTTTTTTTTAATGTAGCAAATCAGTACTACAGCAGTCAAATTAGCAATGCATTTAAGCGTGCCATAAAACAACCACATTCAATTAACTCAACCACTAATATATTTTTTTTATGTGAGACCATGTCTTGTGTACCTATTAAAAGGGAAAGCTGAATCCAATCATGATTCCTGTGGTCATAGTGGAGAAGAATCAAAGCACAAACCAAGCCAAAGCCAAAGTGTTCCTCTTCATACATTTTATATTAAAACTCTGTACTCACGCAAGAGCAAGTATAGTCATAAGACACTTAGGCCCAGATTCACAGAGCGATTACGCCTGCGCAACTGCTGTTGCGCGTGCGTAAGTCTAAATGTGCGCGTGCGTATAGTTGGACGCGATTCACAAAACAATATACGCCAGAAATCTACGTTTTTTGGTCCGGCGTAATTGAATTAGACATTCGCTTCCCTTCGCGCAAAACTGCGCTAGACACACCATTGATTTGCTAGTCAAATATGCTAATGAGGGAGTTACGGGGATTCACAAAAAAACGCAGTTGCTGCGCAGGCTACGCGATGTGCGCAACTGCAAAATGTTCTGTCTAAAGTTAGAGGACCTAAAAGCTGGTCTAAATTTTGAAAAAAAGTCTAATTGTCAGATAAAGCAACACTGTTAGTGAGGAGTTCAGCAGTCACACGTGTTGCCCAACAATCTGTATGCCAACATGCCAGGGGCATCGTCGCGCATAGCTATACTACTGACTTTAGATGAACAAAGAAGGATGAGGGCACGGAGGATGGCACTAAGGAGGGCACGGGAGATGTTTTTTTTTTTTTTTTGCTTATATAAAATTTACCATTTAATCTAATCTAATACAATATTCTTATCTGATACAAGCCCCTCACTCTTCACTTGATATATCACACACGCATAGACATCTTTGGCATGAGAGATTCTGAGGTGTCTCGCATCTTCAGATTCACCCCTCATGCCATCATGGAATTACCACAACCTTGCAGGAGGACATCAGCAGCCCAACACATGGCACCACCCATGACACCCATGACAGCTACATATACAATCAGAGCCCCATCCCCACAGATTTCAAACAGAACATGTATGGGGACAGCTGGCTGGTTGGTGAGTGACATGGGAGTCAGGCATGACTATCCCCTCCCGTGATGCACACCTCACAAGTGGCACATGCATGACTAACATCCTCCTGTCTTTTCCCTTCAAGGTGACTCTGCATATGCACTGGTACCCCATCTCATGACCCCATCTCATGCCAGCTCACATTATGCATCTTTGCACGTTAAACACACACATTAATCATGGCACAATGAGAATGCATGCATGCACACCACTGTGGTCCCTAGCACACAAAGAGAAAAAGAACACCCAAAAATCACACTAGCACTCAGCAAGAAACAGACACAAAAAAATCAGATGAAAAAATAAAGCCAGAAAACAAACGCTCAGAAATATATCAATCAAACAAACAGTCTCAAACACTTATCAAAATACACTTTCACAAAACTACCAACAAGCACTAGATCACACAGAACACTAATCTGACAACTACAAAACACACTCTAACGAACAACAGAGCAAAAGCACTTGATTCAATGGGAAGGGACACAAAGGGATGTACTTTTGCAATGGAAGGGCGTTTGTGTGTGTCTATTTATGCTGTCTGCGTAGTTCACAACATTGCCCTAGTCCATTTCCTATTTCACTGATTGCGCCGCTCCCGAGTTGTGAGCATGCGCACAACGGAGCTGACATGGTTTCCTTCACGCGCGCATGCGCGAGTCGGCCGGCCCTTCATTTGCATGGGGTCACGGCTCATTTCAATGTAACACGCCCACGTCCCTCCCAATTTGTATTACTCCTCCTTACGCCTCCGGAAAAAACCTTACGCTTGCGCAATCTCTTGCGTAAAAGCTACGTGAATCGCGGGATTACGCGGCTAGATTGCGCAAGTCTAACGGAAAAGTGGTGCGCTACGCCGGACCGAAAATGCGCCGATCTACGTGAATCTGGGCCTTAACCTCTAAGTACATTTTGATTTGCAGGAGAAAATGGAGAACATTCATTTTTAATTTGTACAGTGCACTTGGTGGTAATTGACTCCATCTCCACAATACCAACATGCTCTCCATTAAAGCAGCATGCCACTGAAAACATTTTTTAGTTTCAAGTTGAGTAAGCAGGAATTAATTTTCTATCTTAACATCCAAAACACAAGCTGGCAGATCTTCCTCTGCCCTGAATTTCTTACCTTTAATTACCCTTTTGAAGTGCATTTTCCATATATTGCTGTGTAGTGACTGGTGACCCCAGAATCATGGTATCATGGTTCCCATAGCTGACTACCCATCGGCATATATGAAAAATGCACTCCAGAGACAAGATTGGGAAATTCAGCTCACAACTAAACCTTTGTTTCCCCAGTAGGAATGGTAAAAGTAATCCATGCTGGGGTAATGGGCAGGAATAACTCTGTGCTACCTCTGTGTTAAAACCATATAGTATGTGAACCAAATATTTGTATATGCTAATACACGCACAAAAAATATTCCTGGTGTGGTTGCTGCAAAACACCACACTGGGTTCCCACCAGTAATAAAATAATAAATATGAATAAGTGTTGCGCAAACCAAAGAAAATAACACCAATAACCTCAAATGATCTGAAATATAGATAAATAATTAAATCATTAGACCAACCCTGATGAAGTCACATGGGTGAGACGTAACGTGTAGGGCATCTCGGACCTGAAGTGATGTTTGGAGAGCATTTTCATGCTGAGTATATGATATCATAGGTGTTTTTACAGTTTTTTTATATGTAAGAGTTATTCATTTAATAAAATTGAAAATTAGCAATATTACGCTATTGCAGGCTTCTTTGTTTCTACCCTAACATATGGATATGCGTATGTTTGGGAGTCTTAAAGAGACCACCTCCATAGGATATCCAAATCAACTGAGAAGGACTACAAGTGGGTTCGCATCGATAGAGGCTGATTTTTACATATAAGCAAAAGCTTTTTTGATTACTCATTAAAGGAATGATTATTGGCAGCACTGAGGTGTAACAATCGGGTGGAAGTACACCATTTGTCTTTATGATATCACACTGAAGCGGCCCACACTGAAGGAAGAAAACTAGGCACCTTATTTATCATCTGATACAGACTATTTAGCATTTTCAATACATGTGCAGTTTACTTTAATTGTATTACTTTTATGTTGTGTGAACTTATCTGTCTGATAATGGGCAAGAATAAAGCAGGTGATAAAATTGCGTCTCAAATAAAATTGTGGGATTCAAACTGTGGCCCAGACGCCAGACGCCACACTTTCTCTTGCTTTTATACAGCCCTTAGGGCACTGTTTCATTCACTGACACCAATAAAGGGGCACAATTCCCCCCAAGAACACCAAAAAATGGAGCATAACTCCTCCCAATGACACCAAACAATGTGGCACAGTTCCTCCTAATGACACCAATGATGAGGAACAATTCCTACTGATGATGTGGCACAATTTCTCCCAATAATACCAGTGATGGGGCACAATTCCTCCAGTGACACCAACAATAGGGCACAATTCCTCCTAATGAAACCAGCAATGAGGCACAATTACTCCCAATGACACCAACAATTGAGAAAAATTCCTCCCAATGACACCAATGATAGGCAGTATTCCTACCAATGACAACAACGAGCGCCAATGACACCAACGGTGGGGGCATTGTTTACTCCAACTGATGCTGGGACATTTTCCACTCCCGATGGCCACAATCTGGCCCTCTTAAAGTCTGAAGGACAGTAAGTTGATGCCATGTTTAGAAAGTTTGGAGACCTCTGTTCTAAAATAATAGGTTTCAGGTAGAGTTTTTAAAAGTATTCATATTACCTAAATCCATTCACATTGTTTCCATGCACCTAAAGTAAACTCACTCATAATGGCCAGTCTGAGAGGAAGCCATATAACTCGCCAATTCATTTTTGGATTGTTCGAGTAAACTATAGCACCTTACAGGAATGCATACAAAGAGGACGAACGCGTAGATTTTTCCATGCACATAATAGCCGATTTATTAAAGGTAAAAAAGCTGTTCACTTTGCAAAATAAGTTGCCCTAGAGCTTAGTGAATGTGGTAAAGTTTCACTTTGCAAAGAATACCCAATCGTGTGTAAGGAAATAAACAGTGGGCCAGATTCACAGAGCGATTACGCCGGCGTAACAGGAGATGCGCGGCGTAAGTCTAAATTTGCGCATGCGTTTCGATGCGCCGCATCCCCAAAACGAGATACGCAAGAAATCTACTTTTTTTTGTCCGGCGTAATTTCGATAGACAGGCGCATCCGTCCGCGCAAAACTGCGCTAGACACACCATTGATTTGTTATTCAAATATGCTAATGAGGGAGTTACGGTGATCCACAAAAGAACATTGGTGCAGCGCAGGCTACGCGCTGTGCGCAACAGCTTGCACGGCCTGTCTAAAATTAGACCATCCAAAAGGTGGTATAAAATTAGACAATTCGTCTACATGTCAGAGAAAGCAACACTGTTAGTGAGGAGCTGAGCAGTCACACGTGTTGCACAACAATCTGTATGCCAACATGCCAGTGGCATCCATGCTCATAGCTATACTACTGACTTTAGATGAGCAAAGAAGGAGGAGGGCACGGGAGAGGATTTTTTTTTTTTTTCCAAAAAAAATTCTTTGCTTTTATAAACATTTTGAGCAGAAATATACATACATATATACATCAATACATAACATACATACAAATTACAAACACGGTCTCACTATCTTTCAATAGCCCTTTAAAACCTTGATGGATATAATAATTTAATCTGATACAAGCCCCTCAATCTTCACTTGATATATCACACACGCATAGACATCTTTGGCATGAGAGATTCTGAGGTGTCTCGCATCTTCAGATTCACCCCTCATGCCATCCTGGAATTAATCGCAACCCTGCAGGAACCCAACACCAGCCTGCCGGAAAGGGCCTGCAGATTGACATAAGTGATGACCTGACCCCTGAACCAGACAATCCCCCCTAACCGAGGCTACCCCGTCTTCTGAGGGAAGAGCAGTCAGGAGACAGCTCACATTAGGCATCTTTGCACGTTAAACACACACATTAATCATGGCACAATGAGAATGCATGCATGCACATCATTGTGGTCCCTAGCACAGACACATCACATCCTCATCTAATTGGATTAGCACAAGCCCACCATGCTGGACTTGTGAGCAGCAACGCCACGCCACGGCTCCAATTATGTCACGGTACATTCATACACCATTCACACGGACCTGGGGATCACTTCTCCCTGGTCCTGGGGAACCCTTCTCCACCAAAACTGAGGGTGACACCCCTTTTCCGGCAGGAATATCACCCCCACATTCCAAAAACATTCACAACAGAAAAAAAAAATGTCCAGCAAAAAAAAAAAAAATTCCAGGAAAAAAAACATAAAAAAAAGAGGGAAAACAAATTAATGCCGCTGGTGTGAGCCACGCCTGGGTGCGCCCACGGCCAAGGCCCCGGCTCCTCAGGGGAGACTCATGGGGAGGGGGGGTAATCCGGGGAAGGAGGAGCAGCCCCTGGTCTCTGCCCACCTGGCGGCCTGCCCTCCAAGGCCACGGCAATTCTGTTCAGGCCAGCACCTAGTGTTGCCGTGTTGGCCTGGGTGAGGGCCCTCACATCCTGCCCAACGTCTGCTGTTGTAGTCTGCAGTACGTTTAGGCAGTTTGTAAGAGCCCGGGAGTGGCAGTCCAGGTCCCCAAGCATATCCTTTATGGAGGACAGGCTCTCCTCCATCCGCCCCAAAGTCTGGCTGACCTGTCCCAGATGGCGGGTCTGAAGGGCCTGGGCCCTTCTCAGATTGGCGGGCAGAAGCTCGGCCACCCCCCTGGTCTTCTGGGACGACTTCCTGCCTCCAGCTGAGGCTTGTGGCTGGGGAGAAGGGGAGGCCCTTGGGAGAGGAGCCCTGTTGGGGAAGGAGTGGGAGGGGCTACCCCTTATGGAGGGCTGGCTGCTGCCAGCCAGAGAGGAAGACTCCTCCAAAAACAACAATCCACTGGCTGACATGACATCCTCCTCCTCAACCTCCTCCTCTTCAACCTCCTTCGAGGACTCCGGCATTGTCTGGGGGTCCTCATCAGGCTGTTGTCCCTGGGATGGTGCGGTCAGCCCAGATGGCCCAGCACCCTCCTGCACATCTGTGGATGACACAAAACATTCACAGGTTGGAGGATCCACACACGTGCCACATATTCCCTTTCACCCCCCCCCCACATGCTACACACCTGATAGGGCAAAAAAACCTTACCTGGCATCACGCCTTCATGACTGGAGTCATAGCCAGGCAGGCCCTCCACCTGTTGTCTATGAAAGGTGTGGGCCACCGCATGCTCCTCCGCTGTCAGCCTAACAGGGCATGGTGGGCCCCCTCCTGTGCCCCTGGCATGGGCTGCCATTTTGGCCAGCTTCTTTCTGACCGCCGGAGGTCATTGATCTTCTTTTCAATCCCCGACCGTGTCCGGGTCCCCCCCCCCAATGCATTCACCTCAGCAGTAATTTGCTGCAAGATCTCACGCCTCCTGGCCGGGGGGGTGTTGGCACTCTCCGGGCCGTGGAGGAAACGCCCATATTGGGTAATGGCCCGGGCAAGAATTTGTTTCTCCCCCAAAGTAAAATTTAACTTCCTCTTCCTCTCAGTCATACTTAGACAAAAACTCTCTCCCAAACAATCAGCAAAAATCACTAACAAAAACAAGCAGGAAAAATCAAGCAACAAAACAAACAAACAAAAATCTATCAACCAAAAAGTCTCACAAGCAGTCACCAAAAAACACTTTCAAATATCTTCTACAAAACACTAGATCAAACAGTCACCAAATATAACAAAGACAAATCACAACGCAACAAACAACAGAAAAAAAGCACCTTGCTGTATAGGGAAGGATACAAAGGGATGTACTTTTGCAAAGGAAGTGCGTTTGTGTCTGTCTATTTATGCTGTCTGCGTAGTTCACTAAGTTGCCCTGGTCCACTTCCAATTTCACTTATTGCGCCGTTCCCGAGTTGTGAGCATGCGCACAGAGGTGCTGACCATGGTCTGCTTCATGTGCGCACGCGCGAGCCGGCCCTTCATTTGCATGGGGTCACGGCTCATTTCAATGTAACACGCCCACGTCCTTCCCAATTTGAATTACTCCGCCTTACGCCTCTGAAATTACGTTGCACAGGCGCTAATTTCTGCGCAAATCAATCGAGAATACAGTGATTGCGCCGCTACATTGCGGCAGTCTAACGTAAAGGAGGTGCACTACGCCAGTCAGAAAATGCGCCGATGTACGTGAATCTGGCCCAGCATTTTTGCTTGTACATGATTGGGTAATTGAAGTTAGCCAAGCTTCTCATTCACTAAGCTCTGAAGCAACATCTCTTGCACAGTTTATTTGCCTTTAGTACATCAACCCCATGCTGTCAGTGTCCATTAAGGGTTTTGAACCCATCCACCTCAATGTGCTTTAAACCACTGTGCTGCCTACATAATATTCTCTTTACTTCTGAAAAGATATGTTATCATATTCGAGAATTTGATGCAGTGTGCAGGCTGAACCCCCCTCAACCTCTGCAGCAATTCTGGCAGCACTCATATGTCTATTCCCCCAAAACACCTCAGAGCACGTGCACTCAACTTCTTTGGTCGATCATGGCCAGGCCTGTTCTTAGTGGAACCAGTCTTGTTAAACCACTGTATGGTCTTTGGTCACCATGCTGCAGCTCAGTTTCAGGGTCTTGGCAATCTACTTATAGCCTAGGCCTTCTTTATGTAGAGCAACAATTATTTTTTTCTGATCCTCAAATAATTTTTTTGCCATGAGGTGCCATGTTGAACTTCCAGTGACCAGTATGAAAGAGTGAGATCGATAACACCAAATTGAACACACCTGCTCCCCATTCACTCCTGAGACCCTGTGACACTAACGGGCCACATGACACTGGGAGGGGAAATGGCTAATTGGGCCCAATTTGGACATTTTCATTTTATGTTTAGACATGAATGGCTGTGTGTTGAGTTATTTTGAGGGGACAGCAAATTTACACTGTTATACAAGCTGTACTCTCACTACTTTAGATTGTAGCAAAGTATTATTTTTTTCACTGTTGTCACATAAAAAGGTATAATAAAATATTTAGAAAAATGTGAGGGGTGTACTCACTTTTGTGTGATACTGTAAATAAATGATGTGTGTTACCATTTTGGTGATGGAATTGCTTTTCAGTCCTTTAATTCACTGGGAAATTTGGACATTCCTGATGCTTCAGGCTATGTGGCAGTCTGGGATATTAGGTGCCTAAATACATTATGGCTCAGGTATAAAAACTGGGGCAAAAGAAATATAAAGTTGTATTCCTTAGCAGCCAATCGCAGTTTAGCTTTAATTTTCTAAATTGTAAAAATGAGTGACATTAGTAGTTTGATTGTTGTGGATGAAAGTTCGACTTTTCATTGCTCAAAGTGTTTAAGTATGTGGTCCACTTTAGTTGGAGTTATAAGTTTAGCTGTTTTATTCTATATGACACATATGACATTAGTGTTTAGGGAGAAGATTGTGTTGAACCACTCTTTAACATTTATTATAAAATATCACATTTATCACAAGTGGCTGAATTTTTCTTGAGATCGTGTATTTTTAAAAACGTTCTTCTCTATTAAGCAGATATTATTTTTTCATATACAGTGGGTATCGAAAGTTTGGGCACTCCAGGTAAAAATTTGTATTAATGGGCCTAACAGAGCCAAGGAAAGATGGAAAAATCTCCAAAAGGCATCAAATTACAGATTAGACAGTCTTATAATATGTCAAAAAAAGTTAGATTTTATTTCCATTATTTACACTTTCAAAATTACAGAAAACAAAAAAAATGGCGTCTGCAAAAGTTTGGGCACCCTGCAGAATTTATAGCATGCACTGCCCCCTTTGCAAAGCTGAGACCTGCCAGCGTCATGGATTGTTCTCAATCATCATCTGGGAAGACCAGGTGATGTCAATCTCAAAGGTTTTAAATGCCCAAACTCATCTGACCTTGCCCCAACAATCAGCACCATGGGATCTTTTAAGAAGTTGTCTAGAAAACTGAAACTGAAAATAGTTGACGCTCACAAAGTTGGAGAAGGCTATAAGAAGATAGCAAAGCGTTTTCAGATGTCAATATCCTCTGTTCGGAATGTAATTAAGAAATGGCAGTCATCAGGAACAGTGGAAGTTAAAGAAAGATCTAGAAGACCAAGAAAAATATCAGACAGAACATCTCGCAGGATTGTGAGAAAAGCAATTCAAAACCCACGTTTGACTGCATGATCCCTCCAGAAAGATCTGGCAGACACTGGAGTTGTGGTACTATATTCCACTATAAAGAGATACTTGTACAAATATGGTCTTCATGGAAGAGTCATCAGAAGAAAACCTCTTCTACATCCTCACCACAAAAATCAGCGTTTGATCTTTGCAAATGAACATATAGACAAGCCTGATGCATTTTGGAAACAAGTTCCGTGGATTGATGAGGTTAAAATAGAACTTTTTGGCCAGAATGAGCAAAGGTATGTTTGGAGAAGAAAGGGCACAGAATTTAATGAAAAGAACCTCTGTCCAACTGTTAAGCATGGGGGTGGATCAATCATGCTTTGGGGTTGTATTGCAGCCAGTGGCACATGGAACATTTCACGGGTAGAAGGAAAAATGGATTCAATAAAATTGCAGCAAATTTTGGATGGTAACTTGATGCCACCTGTGAAAAAGCTGAAGTTAAAGAGAGGATGGCTTTGACAAATGGATAATGATCCTAAACACACGTCAAAATCCACGGGGGATTACATCAAGAGGCGTAAACTGAAGGTTTTGCCATGGCCTTCACAATCTCCTGACCTCGACAGAATTGAAAATCTATGGATAGACCTTAAAAGAGCAGTGCGTGACAGACAGCCCAGAATTCTCAAAGAACTGGAAGACTTTTGTAAGGAATAATGGGCAAAGATACCTCAAACAAGAATTGAAAGACTCTTGGCTGGCTACAAAAAGCGTTTTCAAGCTGTGATACTTGCCAAAGGGGGCAGTACAAGATATTAACTCTGCAGGGTGCCCAAACTTTTGCAGACACCATTTTTTTGTTTTCTGTGATTTTGAAAGTGTAAATGATGGAAATAAAATCATTTTTTTGACATATTATAAGAATGTCTAATAATTGATGCCTTTTGGAGATTTTTCCATTTTTCCTTGGCTTCGTTATGCATATTAACCATTTAAGGACCGCCTACTGCACATATACGTCGGCAGAATGGCACGGCTGGGCACATCAACGTATATTCACGTTGATTTTAATACCCAGTCGTGGGTCACGGGCGCGCTCCCGTGACCCGGTCCGAAGCTCCAGGACCGGGACCGCGGGACTCGCGGACCCGATCGCTGCTGCAGTGCGGCGATCCGTCCCTGGAGCTGAAGAATGGGGAGAGCCGTGTGTAAACACGGCTTCCCCGTTCTTCTCTGTGGCCGCAGCATCGATAGCGCCATCCCTGTTCTAGGGGGACGCGATCGATGACATCACACCTACAGCCACACCCCCCTACAGTTGTAAACACACACACAGGGAACACAGTCACAGCGCCCCCTGTGGTTAACTCCCAAACTGCAACTGTCATTTCCACAGTAAACAATGCAATTTAAATGCATTTTTTGCTGTGAAAATGACAATTGTCCCAAAAATTTGTCAAAATTGTCCGAAGTATCCGCCATAATGACGCAGTCACGAAAAAAATCGCTGATCGCCGCTATTAGTAGTAAAAAAAAATTAAAATAATAAAAATGCAATAAAACTATCCCTTATTTTGTAAACGCTATAAATTTTGCGAAAACCAACCGATAAATGCTTATTGTGATTTTTTTTTACCAAAAATATGTAGAAGAATACATATCGGCCTAAACTGAGGAAAAAAATTTTTTTTTATATATTTTTTGGGGGATATTTATTATAGCAAAAAGTAAAAAATATTGCATTTTTTTTAAAATTGTCGCTCTATTTTTGTTTATAGCGCAAAAAATAAAAACCGCAGAGGTGATCAAATACCACCAAAAGAAAGCTCTATTTGTGGGGAAAAAAGGACGCCAATTTTGTTTGGCAGCTACGTCGCATGACCGCGCAATTGTCAGTTAAAACGACGCAGTGCCGAATCGCAAAAAGGGGCAAGGTCCTTTACCTGCATTTTGGTCCGGGTCTTAAGTGGTTAATACAAATTTTTACCTGGGGTGCCCAAACTTTCGATCCAGACTGGATCTTAGTTTCAAGGTCCTTTTTTTGGATGTAATAGACTGGACTTGAGGAGAAACATCAAAGCTCCCCCACTCCCTTTCCTTAATTTTTTTTTTATCTTGTCTTCTGAGTTGCCCAAAAAAATATACTAACATACCCAGTGAAGCTGGTCCCGACAAACTACCAAGGTGCATGTAAAGTGTGGTAGGGAAATTGAACAGCACATGCGCAGTGTAGTGGAGATTGCCCAAAGCTTTTTTGCGATGTGTGACAGAATCAGGGGAAGACATCAGCCACAAGTGTGGGGAAGGGACCCGCAAAACAAGTTCTTTCACATTCGCAAAAAGAATTTCCAATTGTGTAACGGGGTGGGGGCAGGAGTCAAATTATGATAAGTCATTAAAGATTTAACGATGATGATCTGCTTTAAATTGGTCCTGTAGAAAGAAAACAAACTGAACGTATCAATATTTTAGTTTTTTTTTTTACCAAAGATCCACTAATTTTCTCTCCTTGAATCTTGCTTAAAAATTGATTCAAGGTTGGGTGAATCTTGTGTCTTGAAGGTAAAATACCTGTGTACAGTGGCTCCCCTAAAATACCCAAACTCCTTCTCGATCCAGTGATGTGCACGAGAGCTGAGCTTCTTCCAGATCTCTTATTCCTCATTGGCTGAGACAGTAGTGGGAGCTATTCTCTCCTGCTACTCTCACACACAGCCATTGAGCCAATTAGGAGAGGCAGGGCCAAGCTGCAGCTCCTCCTTTTTGTGTTATGGACGCATAGAGCAGGGCTCGGGAGCAAAAACGCACCAGTGCCCCCAGAGCAAGCGGCTGACTATTGGGGGCACTGACTTAAGAGGAGGAGCCAGTATCCCGAAAATAGAACGATTGGGGCTGCTCTGTACAAAAGAACTGCACAGAGCAGGTACCTAAGACATGTTTGTTAAGAAAAAGAACCTTTGATGTCATTTTAAATCTTCTGATTCATAATGTGTAGACATAACACTTCGCGTTACTTATTACATGTCATAGAGATCATAGTACTCCCCCAATAATACCTTAATTTACTGAGGAGGACTACTCCGTCCATGTTAAAGCATTATTCAGAGGTGACATTTACTTTGTGGCTTGAGATATGGGCTCAGCGATGACAATATTGTGAATCCTGGTGCATGTGCTTTTCCTGGATATGTGTACAAATATCTGACAATGATCAGCCCTTTCCACAGTCTCTCTCCTTGCGACTACACAGGGAAGGGGTTAATTGTGTTCCCTAATGTGTTTTTTAACTGTAGGGGGATGTGACTGACCTAGAGGAAATGATAGAACGTAGTTCCTAGCTATTAGGAGCTCACAATCTGTCTTTCCTCAGCTCACAGAACAGGGATGTGTGTAGGGTGACCACATTTTCTAACTACCTTTCAGGGTCACCTTCTCTTCCCAAAAATCAGCTTGTGCTGTAACTAATCACATTTTTACAATCACAAGCAGGGGGTGGGATTGTGCTCCTCCAGGCATTTCCAGACAGGACAAGTACAGTCAGTGAGTAAAGTGGTGATGTGGCGGCCTTTTTTGGGGACATCAGATTGGTCCGGGGGGTGGCTGTGTCAATTTCATTCCAGGACACTGTATTGTCCTTGAATGAATGTGCCCGGGACTGTCCCAGGCAATCTGGGATGTGTGGTCACCCTAGATGTGTGTGTTTACCTCTCGTGCCCGCGGTATAACTGTGGCGGCTGGTCTGTAAGCGGTTAAAGGAAATTATCCAGAAAGTGGAATACTGGCAGGATTAGCAGATAAGAAATTGGGAATAATGACCACTAGCCATTATGTAAAAGGTTACATAGAGAGTCTACTATTTAGAGTGATAAAATATTACTTTTGGCTGGATACAGTGCCTTGCGAAAGTATTCGGCCCCCTTGAACTTTGCGAACTTTTGCCACATTTCAGGCTTCAAACATAGAGATATAAAACTGTATTTTTTTGTGAAGAATCAACAACAAGTGGGACACAATCATGAAGTGGAACGAAATTTATTGGATATTTCAAACTTTTTTAACAAATAAAAAACTGAAAAATTGGGCGTGCAAAATTGTTCAGCCCCTTTACTTTCAGTGCAGCAAACTCTATCCAGAAGTTCAGTGAGGATCTCTGAATGATCCAAAGTTGACCTAAATGACTAATGATGATAAATATAATCCACCTGTGTGTAATCAAGTCTCCGTATAAATGCACCTGCACTGTCATAGTCTCAGAGGTCCGTTTAAAGTGCAGAGAGCATCATGAAGAACAAGGAACACACCAGGCAGGTCCGAGATACTGTTGTGGCCGGATTTGGATACAAAAAGATTTCCCAAGCTTTAAACATCCCAAGGAGCACTGTGCAAGCGATAATATTGAAATGGAAGGAGTATCAGACCACTGCAAATCTACGAAGACCTGGGCGTCCCTCTAAACTTTCAGCTCATACAATGAAAAGACTGATCAGAGATGCAGCCAAGAGGCCCATGATCACTCTGGATGAACTGCAGAGATCTACAGCTGAGGTGGGAGACTCTGTCCATAGGACAACAATCAGTCGTATACTGCACAAATCTGGCCTTTATGGAAGTGTGGCAAGAATAAAGCCATTTCTTAAAGATATCCACAAAAAGTGTCATTTAAGGTTTGCTACAAACCACCTGGGAGACACACCAAACATGTGGAAGAAGGTGCTCTGGTCAGATGAAACCAAAATCAAACTTTTTGGCAACAATGCAAAACGTTATGTTTGGTGTAAAAGCAGCACAGCTCATCACCCTGAACACACCATCCCCACTGTCAAACATGGTGGTGGCAGCATCATGGTTTGGGCCTGCTTTTCTTCAGCAGGGACAGGGAAGATGGTTAAAATTGATGGGAAGATGGATGGAGCCAAATACAGGACCATTCTGGAAGAATACCTGATGGAGTCTGCAAAAGACCTGAGACTGGGACGGAGATTTGTCTTCCAACAAGACAATGATCCAAAACATAAAGCAAAATCTACAATGGAATGGTTCACAAATAAACATATCCAGGTGTTAGAATGGCCAAGTCAAAGTCCAGATCTGAATCCAATCGAGAATCTGTGGAAAGAACTGAAAACTGCTGTTCACAAACGCTCTCCATTCAACCTCACTGAGCTCGAGCTGTTGTGCAAGGAGGAATGGGCAAAAATTTCAATCTCTCGATGTGCAAAACTGATAGACATACCCCAAGCGACTTACAGCTGTAATCGCAGCAAAAGGTGGCGCTACAAAGTATTAACTTAAGGGGGCTGAATAATTTTGCACGCCCAATTTTTCAGTTTTTTATTTGTTAAAAAAGTTTAAAATATCCAATAAATTTCGTTCCACTTCATAATTGTGTCCCACTTGTTGTTGATTCTTCACAAAAAATTACAGTTTAATATCTTTGTTTGAAGCCTGAAATGTGGAAAAAGGTTGCAAAGTTCAAGGGGGCCGAATACTTTCGCAAGGCACTGTATGTACTTTAAAGACATAATATTAGGCCCTATCCTAAAAAGTTATAAACCACAATCTTGAATAAAACATTTCAGGGAACTATACAAACACTGTTTTGAATTTGTTTACAATTAATTAAATACAGATAAATACATTTATTTTAATAAATGCCCTATTATCCTCTGCACAGCAAGGCAGGAGAGGGCAGGGCAACACTACTAACCAACGAGGCTCTACTGCATTGCAGTTCTATCTGTTCTATCAATCTAAAGCTTTTCACACAATTTATAATTACATTTTAGAATTTATTTATATCTAACAACATCTATGTTGTGCATGGGCCTGTCTAATTGGACATAAATGGATTGTTTAAGAAGGCCCTTACAAAACATAGTGCTGGTAACCCAGGTAACCCAAACGTTCGGGTCTCGGCTGCCCTGCCACCATCCTCAGTCAGGGAATCAGAAAGTGAAGCCATGTGGTTTCACCGCCTGTTTCCCTACTGCGCATGCGTGAGCCGCATGGCGCACCGTGAATGGATGATGTCTCCTGAGACACACACAATGCCCCAGAATACACCGCTCCACCATTCCACAGAAGGCAGCTGAGAAACAGAAAAATGAAGACGGACCGCGGTTCAAGAAGTGGCAGATTAGGACGATCTGCCTAGCAACAGGCACTCAGGTATGTATATGTTTCAGCGTTTAAAAAAAAAACTTTTCCTGGGTGGAGCTCCGCTTTAACATAAAATACTTGTTTTTATTTTCATTTTTTGTTTGGTAATTCTGCTCATCAGTTTGTTTGGAACCACTAGGACTCTTCCTAGAGCGCGCTGCTCGGCCAAACTGAGCAATCGGGGGAGAAGGGCGTTAGTCAGGGAGGTGACCAAGAACCCGATGGTAACCCTGACAGAGCTCCAGCATTTCTCTGTGGATAGAGAAGAAACCTTCCAGAAGAACAACCATCTCTGAAGCACTCCACCAATCAGGCCTGTATGGTAGATTGGCCAAATGGAAGCCAATCCTCAGTAAAAGGCTCATGACAACCTAGCGTTTTACAAAAGGAACCCGAAGGACTCTCAGACCATGAGAAAAAAAATTCTCTGGTCTGAAGAAACAAAGATTGAACTCTTTTTGGCCTGAAGCGTTATATCTGGAACAAACTAGGCACTGCTCATCACCTGGTCTATACCATCAATACAGGAAGCATCGTGGTGGCCGCATTATGTTGTAGGAATGTTCTTCAGTGGAAGGAACTGGGAGACTAGTCAGGATCAAAGAAAAGATGAATGCAGCTGTCATGGACAAACTCGGCCACTAGATGGCGATAGAGGCGCATCGGTGCGCTCGGGCGCGCGCATTCGCGGCAACGGTGCGCTTGCGGCAACGGTGCGCTTGCGGCAACGGCGCGCGGGCGCGCGCATTCGCGGTAACGGCGCCCGGGCACGTGTGGACGCCATCTTGGCGCCAAAGAGGAGCTATTTAACAGTGCTGACCCTTTGGCCTCTTGCTGCTGGATCTACAGCGCGTCCCTGAAACCGACCTGACATCTGTTACCTGCTGACTTCCTGTTCCTGAAACCGGCTTGCCTCTGACTACCCTTGATCTCCGCCTGCCCTGACCCACGGCCTGTCTGACCACGCTTCTGCTTGTCCCGCCTGTCTGTCTGCTGCCCGCCAGTTGCCGACCCCCGGCTTGTTCACGATCCATCCCTGCTCGGTCCCTGCACCTGATCCGTCTGCTCGCATTGACCTGGCCGGCCTGGCCCTGCTATTGACTGTTGTACTACAGAACACCTCCCTCTGTGCTGGATCCCGACCAGTGGAATCCGGCCTCAGCTACCGGGCGCTCAGCCTGCCCCAGCTCTGCTGATCCTGCCCAGGAGTGCATCGGATCCCAACTCTACACGGCACCAGCGGTCCTGCCAGGCGCTTGTGCGACTCTGCACTTTCGGGCTCCCTGTCTCCTCTATCAGGGCCTCCGGAGTGGGAGGAGCATGAGCAGCCGTTCCTTGCGCATCAGGCTCCACCACCAGGTGCGTGACAGTATCCAGCAGTCATGTCTAAGCCTGTGCAGGGAACGGACCCTATGGCAGAACTCTGCCGACATCTGGATGGCCTAACCCAAGCTGTCAGAACTTTGCAAGAAGGCAATACCAGATTGGAGAACCGGGTTCAGGCCCTGTCCGCTCCATCCACCCCCTCTGCTGGTGCCTCTGCCTCTCCATCTGTAATCATGCTGCCATCAGAGCCCAAGGTCCCCACGCCTGAAAGGTTTTCTGGAGACCGGAAGCAAATTCAGAGCATTTAGGAACGCTTGTGAGCTCTACTTCGCTCTGCAGCCAAGGACCTTCTCATTAGAGGCTACCAAGGTGGGCTTCGTTATCTCCCTCCTGTCCGGCGAACCGCAAGCCTGGGCCCACCGTCTGCTGGTCCATTAACCACCTGGACACCTTCCTCCGGGCCATGTCTCTGCTTTACGAGGACCCACACCAGGCCGCTACCGCTGAAGCCACTCTGCATGCTCTTCAACAAGGCCGCAGACCTGGAGAGGACTATGTGTGGAGGAGATGGAGTGCTGACACCAAGTGGAATGACGCTGCTTTATGTTATCGATTCCGCTTAGGACTTTCAGAGCCGCTTAAGGATGAGCTTGCACGCATAGGTGTCCCGGGAACCTTGGAGGCCCTTATCAACTTGACCATACAAGTCGACAGGCGCCTAAGAGAGCTCAAGTCTGAACGAGCCGCTAGCATGTCCCGTCCGACCTGGATGATGCCCCGGGTACCCACCTTCTCTAACCCGACACCCCGATCCCGACTGCTCCCCCCTTGGACACTTCAGAACCGATGCAATTGTCGCATCCACAACCTTTGCCTCTACTGTGGAGAGCCCGGACACTACGTGAGGACTTGTCCAGCAAAGCTCAGTAAGTGCTGCCCTCTATCTACCGTTCATACAGCTGTTGTTCCTCATAACTCTTCTCACCTGGCTATTCCCATTCTTTTTCAGCTCCCAGGAGGGAATATCCGGGCCAACGCCATACTTGACTCCGGCGTCTGCAGCTGCTTTGTGGACTCCTCTTTTGCCATACAACACCACATTCCTCTGTGACCCAGGGCCAGGGGGCTATCTGTTTACCTTGCTGACGGGTCAGCGTTAAGATCCGGGCCAGTTGTACAGGAGACTTTACCCTGAGCCACAACCATTTCCGGTAACCACCGGGAATTTCTCTGTCTGGACGTCATCCAATCTCCCCTGTTCCCAATAATCCTGGGTATGCCCTGGTTCCGGGCCCATAACCCCCAAATTGACTGGATCTACTGGAGAGGTCAGCTTCTGTTCCCCCTACTGCCAGCAACATTGCCTACAAAAGATCCAGCATCCTTCCTCCCTGCTCTGTATGGACTCTGACTCCAAAACCCGTCAAATCGTTCCAGAAGTATACCACAACTTTCTGGACGTCTTCAGTAAAAAGGGGGCTGAGGCCCTTCCTCCACACCGACCTTATGACTGTCCGATCGAGCTCCTTCCCGGAGCCGAAATTCCCTTTGGCAGAATCTTTCCTCTGACTGAACTGGAACTTGAAACCTTAAAGACCTATATCGACGAAAATCTTGAAAAGGGGTTCATCCGCCCCCTCCACGTCACTAGCAGGGGCAGGAATTTTCTTTGTTGAAAAGAAAGATCGTTCCCTCCGCCCCTGCGTGGACGATCGGGAGCTCAATAAGGTGACAATCAAGAATCGGTACCCCCTTCCCCTTGTACCTGAGCTGTTTCAAAGACTGGGCACTGCGGTCATCTTCACTAAGTTGGATCTTCGTGGGGCTTACAACTTGGTGCGCATCCGGGATGGCGACGAGTGGAAAGCGTCTTTTCGGACTCGCTTTGGCCACTTTGAGTATCTTGTAATGCCTTTTGGCCTGTGTAATGCCCCTGCTACGTTTCAGCATTTTGTAAATGATATCTTTAAGGACTACCTCGATCTTTTTGTCATTGTTTATTTTGACGACATTCTCGTATTCTCTCCTTCCCTGGACAAGCACCGTGAACATGTTAAGAATGTACGCAGCCGACTCCGAACACACGGACTGTACGCTAAACCCGAAAAATGTGAGTTTGAGCACGAAAGCATACAATTTTTGGGATTGATAATCTCCGTGAAGGGCATCGAGATGGACCCCAGAAAGTTGCAGCGATTCTCGACAGGCCGGCGCCCGCAGATAAAAAGGGCATTCAGCGCTTCGTCGGATTCGCTAATTTTTACAGAAAATTTATTAAGGGATTTTCCAACATTATTGCCCCTATAACCAACCTGACTAAGCAAACCACTCGTTTCCACTGGTCACCTGAAGCACAAGAAGCTTTTGACAACCTCAAGAGACTATTCACATCCGCATCAGTCCTCAGACACCCTGATGCAAGTCTACCGTACATCCTGGAAGTTGACGCGTCAGAAACAGCAGTTGGAGCGGTACTCTCTCAAAGGCAGGGGCCCAAGGCCCTCTTGCACCCGTTCGCCTTCTTCTCCCGTAAGTTGTCTGAGGCAGAGAGGAACTACGACGTGGGGGACCGGGAACTGCTGGCAATAAAGGCCGCACTGGAGGAGTGGCAATATCTTCTGGAGGGCGCAGCACACCCAATTCTAATTTACACAGACCATAAGAACCTGGAGTATCTGAAAGTCGCCAAAAGACTAAAACCTCGTCAGGCCAGGTGGGCACTCTTTTTTACCCGATTTTCATTCCACATAACATACAGGCCTGGATCGAAGAATACTAAATCCGATGCCCTCTCAAGGATGTTCTGCGATTCGGAAGTCACTACCCCCCCAGACACTATCCTGTCTCCAGGGAACTTCTTGCTGTTACAGGGTGACCTCCTATCACAAATCAGACCGGCCTCTGCAGGGGTTCCTTCTTTAACCGGCATGGACCTTCAACTCAAGGACGGTCTTCTGTAGCATAAAGACAAGATCTTCGTACCGGAGAACTTACGGGTCAGTGTCCTAAATGCCTGTCATGACCATGAATTGGCTGGCCATTTCAGGGTACTCAAGACCTCCGAATTGCTGCAGCGGACATTCTGGTGGCCTCAACTCTTGATGGACTGTCGGTGCTATGTGGAATCATGTACCACATGCATCCGGAATAAGGGGAGCAAGTCGAGAGCTTGGGGTCTCTTAAAGCCCCTGCCTGTACCAGAAAAGCCATGGAGGATGATCTCTGTGGACTTCATTGTGGAACTCCCTCCCTCCGAAGGCTTCTAAACTATCTTCGTGATCGTGGACAGATTGTCCAAAATGGCACATTTCGTGCCCATGAAGGGTACACCCTCTGCCCCCGAGACAGCCAAAGTGTTTATTAAAGAAGTTGTGAGGCTCCACGGCATACCTGCGAACATTGTATCGGATCGGGGGGTACAATTTACATCCAAGTTCTGGAGAGCACTCTGTGGGACCTGTCATTCTCATCTGCCTACCATCCACAATCAAACAGTCAGACTGAAAGAAATAATCAAACCCTTGAACAGTATCTACGCTGCTTTTCATCTTTCTCACAGGAGGATTGGGTATCTCTGTTACCACTAGCTGAATTTGCATACAACAACTCAATCCATTCCGCTACTAAGCAATTCCCGTTTTATGCAAACTATGGCTATCATCCGTTGTTTCTGTCCAATTGCATCCCAGAGTGTCCAGTACCCGCTGCCCAGGAGACTACTCTTAACTTAAAACTTGTCTGTCCCTCAAAGAAACTGGGTCCTAGATCCGTGGGGCCCTTTCCAATAAAAAGGAAAGTCAACAGTGTGTGCAATCAGTTTTTAAAGCTTCAATAGTGAACAATATAGGGCAATGTCTAGATCAGCCATTCTCAAACTTTTCAACACAGAGGAACCCATGATATAACTTTCTGGCCTTAGGAAACCCCTGCTAAAAATTACTATATCTACAACTCACATTAGTGTGATGGTCAGTGGGAAGAATTTTCCTTATGCCGCGTATACACGGTCAGAATTTCCGATGTAAAAAGTCAGATGGGAGCTTTTCATCGGATATTCAGACCGTGTGTATGCCCCAGCGGACTTTTTCCTTCTGAATTTCCGATGGACTTAGATAGAGAGCAGGTTCTGAATTTTTCTGACGTAAAAAATTCCTATTGTAAAATCTGTTCATCTGTATGGAATTCTGACAGGAAAAAAACATGCATGCTTGGAAACAATTCAATGCATACTCGGAAGCATAGAACTTCTTTTTTCACCTTGTCGTAGTGTTGTATGTCAACGCATTCTTAGCGATCGAAAGTTCAGATAACTTTTGTATGACCGTGTGTATGCAAGACAAGCTTGAGCGGAATTCTGTTGGAAAAACCATCCAACATTTTTCTGACGGAAATTCGGCTCGTGTGTACAGGGCATTACACTTGTGGACACAGGGAAGAATTACAAATAGCTAAAAAGACCAATGGTGGCAGTGGGAACTTATCTAAGAGGCAGAGCGTGCTCATTTCTCAGGGAACCTCTAGAAACCACTAGGGTTCCATGTAACCCTGGTTGAGAAACCCTGGTCTAGATTCACGAAAACACAAAATGATACCAAAAAATGCACCCAGGATGCAGCATTCCAAAACAATGAAAAAACGAATTGAAAGACTTTAGCAACATTAGTTATATCCAGATTCACCAGGTTGTATTTTACAGTAATGACGGTATTCACATTTTTATATCACCTTGCTGACAGTCCCTTAGCATTAAAGGGGTTGTAAAGGGTCGTTTTTTATTTTCTAAATAGGTTCCTTTAAGCTAGTGCATTGTTGGTTCACTTACATTTTCCTTCGATTTCCCTTCTAAATGTTTTTTTTTCTCTGTCTGAATTTCTCACTTCCTGTTCCTCCTCAGTAAATTGTTCTGACTGACTATCCACCACTCGGATGATGGTGTGAAGTTTACTAAGGAGAAACAGGAAGTGAGAAATTCAGACAAAGAAAATAAACATTTAGAAGGGAAATCGAAGGAAAAGGTAAGTGAACCAACAATGCACAAGCTTAAAGGAACCTATCTAGAAAATAAAAAAACAAACCTTTACAACCCCTTTAATTTTGAATATTTTCAGCAAAAAATGTCACTATGCTCCGTATGCACAGAAAAGAAAATGCAATCAAATTTGTTATATGCAGATTTGCCAGGTTGTATTTTACAGTAATGACGGTATTCACATTTTTATATCACCTTGCTGACAATACCTTAGCATTCATTTTGAATATTTTGAGCAAGAATAGCAGTATGGCCTATGCTCCGTATGCACAGAAAAGACAATGCAATCAAATTTGTTGAAATCCTTGCAATATAACACTGCTCTAATTATTTTAGTATTTTTAGGTGCCATAGTATTTCAGTCAATTTCTTTTTGTACTTGTTAAAAATAATTATTTTATGATGATATTTTTTTTTACCTTAAGCTAGACTTGTAGTATGTGTTTATAGACTTGTATGTAGTGAAGAATATTGGTATGGATGTAATCTATTACAGATTTTGTCCATCATTAGCCCAGTGCACCACCTGGTAGTATTTTTTTTTTAACATGGGGAAACATGGTCCTATGAAACAGAAGCCATGTTGTTTTCAGAGAGAAGTTCATGCCCTCTGTTTAGAATTTAATCAGTTCTTTTGTTGCTATTGGTCCCCGTGGACATATATACTTTAACAGGAAATAATAACAGATGACATTGCATTTTATTGCTGGCCAGGAGTCTTGCTCATGTGGGCAGTTATTATAATTTCCCTTTCAGTGTGCAGGCACCAGCAATAATACAAGTTGATTCTTACAGTAATATTGCACAGCACAGCTGCCTGTATTTTGCCAGATTTTTTCAGCTTTAGAAGTTAAGGTAACACGCTGTAATATCTTTTAATAGGTTGTACAAGTAACATTGCCACGCCCCTCTGTTTAATTATCCCTCCTCTCTCTAACTTTTCATTAACCACTTCAATACGGAGCACTTATAAACCTTCTTGCCCAGACCAATTTTCAGCTTTCAGCGCGGACGCACTTTGAATGACAATTGCGCGGTCATGCAATATTATACCAAAACCAAATTGTTATCATTTTGTTCCCACAAATAGAGCTTTATTTTGGTGCTATTTGATCACTTCTGGGATTTTTATTTTCTGCAAAAAAAATTAAAAAGACCGAAAATTTAGAAAAATATTATTTTGTGTTTTAGTTACAAAACTTTGTAAATAAGTATGTTTTCTCCTTTACGTGTGGGCACTGATGGGGCTGCACTGATGGGCACTGATAAGGCGGCACTGATGGGCACCGATGAGGTGGCACCAATGAGGGAGCACTGATGAGGTGGCATTGATGGACACTGATGATGGGCACTAATATGCAGCACTTATGGGCACTGATATGCAGCACTGATGGGCACTGATAGGCGGCATGGATGGGCACAGATAGGCAGCATGGAGGGGCATGGATAAGTGGCATGGATGGGTGCAGATAGGTGGCACAGATGGGCACTGATAGACGACACAGGTGGGCACTGATAGGCAGCATGGACGGGCACTGATAGGCGGCACGGGTGGGCATGGATGGGCACTGATAAGTGGCACTGATGGGCAAGGATGGGCACTGATAGGTGGCACTGATGTACTTTAATGTATTGTACTGATGGATGCCAATCAGTGCCAAACAATAATGCCTGCCAATCAGTGATGCCAATGGCATTCATTGTGGACACTGGCATCCATCAGGGGCACTGATTGGCATCCTTGGTGGTCTAGGGTGGCATACCTGGTGGTGGTCATCCCTGGTGGTCTGGTGGCATCCCTGGTGGTCCAGTGTGGGCATCCTCGGGGGGGGGGGGGCTGCGCTGATAATGGATCAGCACAAACCCCCCCCCCCCCTATTTCTGTCTGTGCGCCAATTAGGTAAATTACCTCTCTGTCTGTCCTGTTTACCATTATCACTAAAAGTGAAAGTAAAACAAAATACCAAATTGTGGGTTGTCCTTAGAAAGATAATTAAGGGGAAATCATCCAATTGGGAAACTAGTTCTGGTGAGCTGGGGGTCCCCAAGGAATTCCCTTAATTTGCAGGGATTTCCTCTCATGAAGGGAAATCTCCCCAATGGGACACAGATGGCAAAATAAAATTTCATAGGGGTTATAACTTTCCCGTATGCCTTGTACACACGATCGTAATTTCCGATGGAAAAAGTCAGATGGAATTTTTTCATCGGATATTCCTACCGTGTGTGTGCCCCATCACAGTGTTTCCATTTGAAATTCCGACGGACTTAGAAAGAGATTACGTTCTCTTTTTTTCGGAAATTACGTTCGTCTGTATGGAACTCTGATGAAGAAAAAAACACGCATGCTCAGAATCAAGTCGACGCATGCTTGGAAGCATTGAACTTAATTTTTCTCGGCTCATCGTAGTGTTGTACGTCACCGCGTTTTGGGCGGTCAGAATTTGGTCTGACAGTGTGTATGCAAGACAGCTTGAACGAAATTCCGTCACAAAAATCCATCGGAGTTCATCACAACAGAAATTCCAATCGAGTGTACGGGAAGCATAACTCTTTCCAAAATGAAAAAAAGATAGAAAGTTTTGCCTATAGTTCTACTTTAATTTACTGCAATATAGACCCTTTTTGATATGTCTAAACTCACGTTGCTTAAACAAAGCTATATTATTAAAAAGTCGACCTTTTTCACTGTCAAGTAGCAGAGGAAAGCTGACTGGTAAACGGTGCCCAAATACTTAAAAGCCAATATATATATATATAAAAAAAGGAAATGTCCCAAGTAACCAGTGTTCTAACCAATATCTTGCTGCAAACTCTCCACAAAAGATTGAAAACTGCTGAGCCAGTGCAATCATTGTTTTTTCTGTCATTAGCCGCTAAAGCAGTTTGGCTGTTTTTAAGAACTTTAGGAGCCGTACACTTATGTAAAATGTGCCACTGTTTGCTATTGTTTACAACACATTAGCCAGGTAGCCAGGTATGCTTGCTTCCTGAAATTCCAACAACTCACAACAGCTTAGTCACAAGATGTTCCAACCCTCACTGCAGTTTGCATATAATGAATTTAAAGCATAGCCAGGTCTAAATCATTTAATTTAAGTCATATACTCATTTCCACATTGTATTTCAATTATTTCTATCTTACTCCTAGTAATTTAAACTATCTTGAAGACTGTAAATGTACTTTGTGAAGATCTCCGCACAATTGTGTCCTTGAATTCTGTGACATGTATTCACTATCTATTCACTACCCCGTGAGTTGGCACTGCTGTGTCACAAATTTCACAGAGCCTGCCTGTTGAATTATAGAGGTGCTGAGAGGAGGAGTTTTAGGAGGTGGGGTCAGTACAGGAATCAATATTTGCAGACAACAAGGTACCATTGGATATACAGTAAAACCTTGGTTTAGGATTAACTTGGTTTGAGAGCGTTTTGCAAGACAAGCAAACTTTTTTTAAATACATTTTGACTTGATATACAAGCGATGTCTTGATATATGAGTAGCGTAATATCACATCAGAGTATAAAATAGAAGAGCGGTGCCTCTAAGTCTAGCAATATGGTTACATTTAATGAAGGTACAACATTTAGCAACTCACATGGTTGATGATTAAAAGAGGCACATCTAAGTATGCAGACATCCGGGGTAAAGCTGTCAAAATTGACCGTCCTCCTCACCGCCATCAACTTTCAGATCGTTCTGCTGCAAAGTAGTCTTTCCAATCACGATTTCAGACTAACAGCGGTGAGAGTCGGGGATGGTCTATGTGGACAACTTTACCCCTGCACACATCTAAGTATGCCTGCATACTTAGATGTGCCTCTTTTAATCATCAACCACGTGAGTTGCTAAACCTTCATTAAATGTGACCATATTGCTACACTTAGAGGTGCCTCTCTTCTCTTTTATACTCTGTAGCTCCTGCTGGATTTTGCTTCTAATCCCCTTTGTCGAGGCCTCCATTTGTGGATGGACATATTATGGCTACACAACCTATCACATTGCTGTAATCTTTTTATATGGACTATGAACTGAAGGACTTATGAATAAATGGTTGTGGAACAAATTATTTCAGTTTCCATTATTTCTTATGGGGAAATGTGCTTTGATATATAAGTGCTTTGGATTACAAGCATATATCTGGAACAAATTTTGCTTGCAATCCAAGGTTTTACTGTATAGTCTGTAGGAAATGCAGAATCTGCAAAGCATGCAGGGAATTCAGGAAGTTGGGGAAGCAGGCAGCAGATGGTCAGCAGTGAGGACTTACAGCATAAAAGCAGATTCTTCAAGTAAGCTTATATTGGATTGTTAAGTATTGTTTATATTTATTTTACAGTTGTAATGTTATCAAATGAACATGTGTACTATAACCGTAGAGTTACTTTAAACTAAACACCAATGGCATTTATTTAATTACAAATTTCTCAGTATTGTAAAATCCAAGTTATTTTTTCCAATTAAATCCAGCTAAAAAGATTTCTATATCCCAAAATACGAATGAGAGAATAAAAATTATTTTCCAACTGACCAAGTTGAAATGCCACATTCAGCAGATTTGTTCAGACACTTTGATCAGGCTGTGGGGTCCTATGTGCACACTGTTTACAAAGTAAAGCAACATTTACTAAGGAATTATCTAAGTGTCCTTGTCTTATCTTTTGTGCAACAAACCTTTAGAAAAAGACAAAATAACCACACAAGAGAACAATTATGGTACAGTGTTTTCAAAAGTGTGCCTATAGAATCTAAATTGTAATTAAAAAGATTTTATGGAATAAAATATTTTGGCTGCCAACTCCAAAAATACAGGAAAATTTGTACAAAAGTATGTACGGTAAATGCAGTCAAGTGTTCTTAATGGTAGGAGAGGAAATGAACTTGGTTTGCAGCCGAATAAATGTTAAAGCTGAACTCCAGGCAGATATAAGAAGACACAGATTATTGCAGTCCTATATTCACTATTATCTATTCATAAATTGACAGGTAATTGTAACTCAGGAAGAATTACTGTATATACTAGAGTATAAGCCGACCAGAATATAAGCCGAGGCACCAAATTTTACCCAAAAAAACTGGGAAAACATATTGACTCGAGTATTAACCTAAGGTGCCCATCTGCATGCCTCACTGTGTCCATGACTAAACTGATGTTTAGTCCGGTTGTCTATTGGATCTTCGACCGGCCAGTACCGCGTCCCCAAAGTCACCGGAGAAAATACCATTTATCATGGGAGTCTATGGAAGGGGTGCCTGGCTTTGAAAAATTGCTCCCCGGCCGTAGGTCCCCCGGACAACAAACATTGCACACTTGTAGAGGAAGAGTGGGGTTACATGTGTGCAAGATTTGGGGTCCAGGGGACCTACCGCCAGCCGGTACCAGGTCTGCAAAGTCCGGGAGATCAGGCGCAAAAAGGTGACTCGAGTATAAGTCGAGGGGAGCATTTTTAGCATAAAAAAATTTGCAAAAACTTGGCTTATACTCGAGTATATACAGTATATAAAATTAGGCTGTAAGTGCAGATTTTATGCTATTAATAATACTTGGGTTATTAAGGAAATTAGGTGATTTTTAAATAGGAAATTTGGTATATAAAGGTTGGAGAGACAGTTCTTCAGTAGTCAATGGGAATTTACTGCATAGGTGTCAGCCTTTATAACCAGCAGATACAGACCCCTCTAAATGCAAAGCACCTGTCCGCTCTAACTAGGCTTTAACTTCAAAACCTAAGTTCACCCCTTTCTTTTAGTGCAAGCATTGGCCCACAATGGCCATCAAGCCATAATCAAAGTCCTCTTAACAATGAAGGACCTTCACAGTTTGCCTCTCTCTGGGTCGCAGACATCCCACACTTGTAGGTTCAATCTGTGGTTTCAAAAAGGTACAAATTACAGTTCAAAACTCTAACCATTCCTACCATTTTCTGCTATCAAATCAACCAAAAATTCGCCAAGGTCCGTTATGCCCTAAACCATCTATTATCCCAGGGAGATATTTTGTCAGTACCACCACATCTACTCACACCGTCATTGTACCAAAGCCCAATGAGGGTATTTGTCATGTTCTGGACTTAAAATTCCTCAACAGATTCCTCAAATATTTCAAAATGCATAGAATCTGCATCTCTCAGTGATCGCCTCACTGAGACAAGGGGTATATATGGAATCTGTGGACATCCAGGATGCCTATCTGCATGTTCCTATTTACCCTCCTCATTAAAGTGGTATTAAAGCCTGGAATTTTATTTTTACCTACAGGTAAAATTAATATCCGCTAAACGTACACGTACAAGCTGCAGCCGGTGATGTCACCAGCGCATTCGTTTTGAAGGAAAGGCATACCTGTACCATTCCTTTAGATCTGTGTGCCGTGACTAAGACTCAGATGAGCGCGCGCGAGAGTGACGTCATCGCAGCTCTAGCCAATCAGAAGCCGTGGCCCCTGAATCCCTAAGGAAGACTGGTCGAAGATGGAAGCCGCTGCAGCAGTGACAACACGCCACTGGAGGGCTTTGTTTTAGGATAAATGTTGTAATATAAGGAGCTGCGCTCAAAATAAAAAGTGATAGTGATAAAGGAGAATATTGCATTCAGTGACCACTCAGAAAAATAAAAAAAAATGAATAATTTGTCCTCAAGGGGTCCATGGAGTGATCCAATAGTCCATATATAAACTAAAATAAATTTGTGGATCTCCACTATTTGAATATATGTGAGAAAAAACAAAGTGAGTACTCGATAATGACACCACCAGCACACGTGCACCTCCACCACACAGCTTGCGCACTTATCGAAAGGCAAGCTCAGTGTAGCCTGTAAAGATAATCTCTCTCCGGATCTGCATCCAGCAGCAACTTGCAGGAATAAGGAGGAAGGCGGACCAGATAAACTCGAGTTTATTCAAACTTGGTTTGAAATTTATTAAAGATAAAAGTTGTACTTACAGAAAAAACGAAGATAAAATCTCCCATAAAATTGTAGCCAACCTGCCTGCAGACATCAAGGTACACAGCGATGACGTCAGCGCATCAACCTCCCGACGCACAAGTAAATGCAAATTTTCTCCTTTATCACTATCACTGTTTTTTATTTTTTATTTTGAGCGCAACTCCTTATATTATACAACATTTGCACTTTTAGATGTGGTTTATGTCACGTTTGAGCTGCTGCTGTTGTTTTTTCTTTTAGATTTGTTTTGCTTTCACATTAGGTTAGTGCTGTATTTTCCATTCGTTTTTTTTTTAATAGAGTTTATTACCGCTTTGATGCCATCTGTGCTGTAGGGTGACAGACAAGCACTTTCAGTTTACTCTGCTCTGCTCTGTTTACTCTGCTCCCAGAATGTTTACAAAAGTTTTAGTACCTCTTCTTGCCCTTCTAAGAACACATCCAAGTAGATGACTATCAGAACTGGCCATTAGACCATTCTAATGCTCCAGGTCTTTGTCTAGGTTGGCGGGGTTCTCAATTACAACAAATTTGCCTGAAATACTTGGGTCTGGTCCTGGACACATTCCAACCAAAATCCTTCTCCCAGAAAAGAAAATTCTCTCTCGTGAGAGATATGAGATATATAAGTATTTGAGACCTAAGGGAGCATAAGATTGAAGAAACCTCACAATAAGATTCTCCATAAGGGTCTAGGACTAACGGTAGCCTTCTTTGAGGCAATGCCATTTGCCCAATTCCATTCAAGTGCTCTTCATTCATGTAAACACTTAAAAGGCACATTTTCTTGATTTGCCCATGCTCCTGTCCAGCCAAGCAGGAAATTCACTGTCTTGATGAATCACTATTCAAGCCTTAACAGTAGGGAAGTCCTTCCTTCTCTATCACTAAAAGGTTATCACAACAGATGCAAGTTTCCCAAGCTGGAGAGGAGTGTTCCAATCCCTGACAGTTCAATGAATATGGTCACTGGAAGAAACCGAGATCTCCATCAACATTTTGGAGCTCAGAGCAGTCTGTTGATCCTGCAGTACTGGGTGTCCCTTTTAAAGGGACACTCAATTGGGTAACAGTCAGACAATACAATGGTTGTGGCCTACATCAACCATCCAGGGGGTACCAAGAGTCAGGCTGCCTTGAAGGAAGGAAACCATATGATCTTATGGACAGAAGCTCTCTGTCCAATGATCTATGCGGTCTACAATCCAGGAGTGGACAACTGGAAAGTGGATTATCCCAGCCACCATCACCTGGATCAAAGGTAATGGGCCCTTCTTCCAGATGTCTTCAATTTGATATGCAAAAAATGGGTGA
This sequence comes from Rana kukunoris, assembly GCA_029574335.1. NCBI lineage: Eukaryota > Metazoa > Chordata > Amphibia > Anura > Ranidae > Rana > Rana kukunoris. The sequence goes on from CM056053.1 coordinate 76,416,449, forward strand.
TTCTGTATTTTGACATATCAGACCTCCAGGTTTAACAACACACGACCCCTGGTCGCAGATAAGGCTAATTTATGCTTTTGCCTCTGGTGCAAATCTTACCTTTTCTGCTCAAGGAAATAGAGAGGAAAACTGTGAATACAGATGTACTCGGTCTTCTAGCAGATGACACCTGGTCTCTTTCCAGCAGACCAGACCTGCTATCTCAAGGCTCTCTATATTCCATCCTGCTTCTTAGTCTTTAGTGTTAAGGGAATGGCTTGTGAAACCCTAGTGGTAAAAAATAGGGGGGTCTCTGAGTCTATGGTTTCTACTGTGCTAAAAGTAAGATCTATTATCGCACCTGGAAATCTTGAGCTACAAGACTAGCATTATGGCCAAAGCAATTAGCATTTTTAGAAGGTCAGTAATGGTGACCTCAATACGTCCATTATTTAACAAACATTATTTTAGCAACTTACCCTAGAGTATTATCCCGGAGAATGTAGTCTTTACTTTTACAGTGGATTAGAGATCTGGTGATAGTTGTAAAAATTTCACAAGAAAGGGTCTTTAATGTGGAATCATTACAACTAGCAGAACTTAATATAGATATTTACTTTACATGTTTTATTGGATGCCACTATAAATTTGTGTATGGGTCTTTTTAGTAAGCTTTTATGTTTTTATATATTTTGATCCTTCATTTTTTCAAAGGAAGAATAAAGGATTCAGGACTTCACAGGGAGATGTTCTAACAAATTGAAAAATCTCCCTAACTGTTAATGAGCACCTCTGACTGCCTTGTTATCTCTTTTTAGCAGTAGAAAAATGTCATGATGCAGTCGTTGAAAACAATGCTCAAAATTAGAAGCATAATTTGCTTTTATTGTGCTGTCTGTGGCGAGCTTTACTAATATTTTGTCGTTAACATAAAATTGGAGATAAATGAAAGCATTTTCAAGGTGTACCTTCACTACTACTGTTGTTTATGTTGAAACTGACACACAAATGTACTTTTGATTTCTACTTCCAGTCCCATTGGTAAAATAGGAGAACACTGAGGGGTTAATCCAAATATCCAATCACATGAAATGGAAATTTAAAGTGGAACTATAGGCAAAAAAATAAAAAATTTGTATAAAGGGGATTATAACCCCTGTAAGATGTATTTTTGCTATCTTTATCCCATTGGGGAGATTTACACAGTCAGCTCAACATCCAAACAGGAAGTGAGAGAATCTCTAGTGTCCCCATTGGAATATTTCTCATCTATTACTTTTCTGGGGACAACCCAAAATATGGGCTTATCTTTTACTTTCACTTTCAAGGATAATGGTAAACAAGACAAACAGAGAGGGTGATTCTCCCTAACGGAGACACAGATAGCAATACAAACTGACAGGTGTTTTCATGTCTCTCCACTCTATCAAAATCGAAATAAAAAAAGGTTTGCCTTTAGTTATACTTTAGGTTCTAGGGGGTGTTCTATACACCTTCCATAAACATAATGGGCCAAATTCAGGTACAATTGCCCTGGTGCAGAGTATCAGCGATACACTACGTCGCCGTATTTTACCTGGCTCTAAGACGAATTCAGGTAGATTTCGGCCCGTAAGGTACGGCGGCGTAGTGTATTTCTTGCGGCAGAATCAAAATACGCGATTAGGGGGCGTGAAGCATTTAAATTAGGCGCGTCCCCACGGCGATCGAACTGCGCATGCTCCGTTCAGAAATTTCCCGCCGTGCATTGTGCGAAATAACGTCGTTACGTCAATTTTTTTTTTAATAGCGTCGTTTACGTACATTCCTATTCCCGGACGACTTACGCAAAAACAAAAAAAAAATTGAAATTCGACGCGGGAACAACGGCCATACTTAACATGGGCTGTGTAACATTAGACAACATTTTTGCTTCCCTAACTTTACGCAGCAAAAAGATGACTACAGATGCCGTAAGACAATGCGACGGACGATCGTAACTTCGTGGATCGCCGGAAAAAGCTAATTTGCATACCCCGACACTGAAAACGACACAAACTCCACCCAGCAGGAGGAAAAAGATTGCAGCGTAGATTCAACGGCGCACGAAGACGTAAGCCTGTCTGATCGAAGCCCGAAGCCGTCGTATCATGGTTTGAGGATTCAAACTAATGATACGACGCGGGTAATTTGAAATTAACAGGAGATATACCGGAGTAATGGCTCTGTGAATCTGGCCCAATGCCTTTTATTGTTTCTATGGTTACAAAGAAACCACATGTGCCCATTTTGCCAGACTTAGAAAAAAAAATGTAAACTAGTATGCTAATATCCTTTTTGCCTTAACCACTTAACCCCCGGATAATATTGCTGCCCAATGACCAGAGCACTTTTTGTGATTCGGCAGTGCGTCGCTTTAACTGACAATTGCGCGGTCGTGCGACGTGGCTCCCAAACAAAATTAGCGTCCTTTTTTTTTCCACAAATAGAGCTTTCTTTTGGTGGTATTTGATCACCTCTGCGGTTTTTATTTTTTGCGCTATAAACAAAAATATAGCGACAATTCTGAAAAAAATTCAATATTTTTAACTTTTTGCTATAATAAATATCCCCCAAAAATATATAAAAAAAAAAAATTTCCCTCAGTTTAGGGCGATACGTATTCTTCTACATATTTTTCGTAAAAAAAATCGCAATAAGCGTTTATTGATTGGTTTGCGCAAAAGTTATAGCATTTACAAAATAGGGGGTAATTTTATGGCATTTTTATTAATATTTTTTTTTACTAGTAATGGCGGCGATCAGCTTTTTTTTTTCAGTACTGCGACCTTATGGCGGACACTTCGGACACTTTTGACACATTTTTGGGACCATTGGCATTTTTATAGCGATCAATGCTATAAAAATGCATTGTATTACTATAAAAATGCCATTGGCAGTGAAGGGGTTAACACTAGGGAGCGGGAAGGGGTTAAGTATGTTCCTGGGTGTGTTCTAACTGTATGGAGGGGTGGACTCACTAGGGGAAATCACTGATCTTCCGTTCATACATTGTATGAACAGAAGATCAACGTTTCCCCTACTGACAGGACCGGGAGCTATGTGTTTACACACATAGCTCCCGTTCCTTGCTCTGTAACGAGCGATCGCGTGTGCCCGGCGGCGATCGTACCCGCCGGGCACACGCGCAGGACTCGGGGGCAAGCGGGGATGTGCACGCGCTGCTGCCGGCGGCGCATGTGCGCCCCCTAGTGGCCGAAAATGTAGCTGACGTAGAGCTACGGGCTCTCGCCCAGGAGAGCCGACCTGCCGCCGTAGAATGACGGCGGCTGGTCGGCAAGTGGTTAAAGAAAACACAATACCAAAATCAGGGTCAGGCAAATAGTCTTTTTCATATGCTTTTTATTATGTTGGTAATTTGGTAAAAGTGAGGTTTGTCTCCTTTATTTTTTCAATCCTATATTTTTATATTAACCATATATTTATGTTATTTCTTTATGTGTAGAATACATATGTACCATGCTGTTCCTTAGGAACCAGGTAACGCTATGTGTGTGGTATGCTCAAAGTTTACCAATTAATTCTTTAAACAACAGATCTTGATTGTCCACCAACTATCATACTGTGGATACATCTACATTGGAGTCCCCTCTGTTTTTAATTTAAAAACCTTTAATCCGACTCTTGAGAGTAGGAGAAAAAATTGCCAGACAAAATGCAGAACATGGCAATAAATAGAATTTCTAAAATAATAAACTCTATTCTAATGTATGTTTTAATTATTTTAAAAAGGAAAATTTGAATCAACAAATGCATGATAAGTGTTTAGTTCATATAGTCAAAGTATACTGTTGATTGGTGATGCAGCTTGTTACTATAAAAAATAAAAATAAAAAGTGGAAGTGTTCTCTTGTCTCTTGGTGAAATAGCCATAGATCCCATATCTGGTTGCAAATGTGTCAGGTGTCTTACCGTATAGTTTTATTTATATAATGATTTTATTTATCCTAAAATAATGATATTGAATAAAAAGAAGGATGTCAACAACCCCATAGTATAAATTCTAAATGATTCACAAAAAATTAATTAGTCTCTCAGTGTTGATTATCATTTACAGGGGCGGCCCCCTATATGGTTTATGGATAAATCCACGGCTGCCACGGCCAACCCCTGTCCATGCATCCGACTCCTTTTAGGACGCCCGGTGCATGAATTACAGTGACTGGGGTGCTTTTTGAAGCACCTGATAAGCACCAGAGGCTCTAATAGGCTTCAACATAAGGTGGACTCAGAACCCAGAGCATTGCGCTCAGAGCCCACTCAGGTGTGTTAGAAAAGCAAATGTATATTTACTTTTCTAACACTGAATCCCCTCTCTACCAATCAGGAAGCGCAGGTCCGATACCTGTTTCCCGATTGGCTTAAAGGTCAGGCGATCCTATTAGACGTCTAAGTGGAAGGAACGGGGATCAAGGCGAAAGCTGGCATGATCTCACAAGAGAAGAAGACAGACGAATGTTGCCAGATGCCTGCTGCAGCCTGATCCCCTGCCTGATGTGCCCACTAATCCCCGACAGACAGCACAGGGGGGGTTTGAGGTGCCACATGTGTGGGGGGGTGGTGGTTGTTTTCTGCCCCCCCAAACAAAAATAAACACCAGCCACCACTGATCATTTAATTCTTAAAGGTATTCCCAGCTCTCCCTGTTATCATTCCAATCATTACCAAACATTTAATTAGACCTGTATACTCCCCTCCCCCCAATCCTGAACAAACATACACTAAGAGCCGGTTCACACTGGGGCGACCTGGGATCTGACTTCAAGATGCCACAAGTTGCCCCAAGGCGCGCAGTCGAGAAAATGAATGGAAGAGAATGGGAGCCGTCTTAATGTACACTACTGAAGTCGCTCCGACTTCAGAAAAGGTTCCTGTACTACTTCAATCCGACTTGTAGGCAACTTGTAGACAACTTGTACCCATTGATTTCAATGGAAGTCGTCTCAGAAGTCGGATCACTGTCTTAACTGAAGCAACAATACAGGAAGATAACATACATTTCTCAGGCAAACCATTCCCTCCCCCTCCCTTCCACAGAGCTGATTGTTGTTTGATCGGCCACTGGAAAGTCTCCTGTCCTGGAGGCGACTTGAAGTTGCCTTGTACTTTTCTGGAGGTGACTTGAAGTTGCCTTGTACTTTTCTGGAGGCAACTTGAAGTTGCCTTGTAAGTTGCCTGATGATTCACAATCAAGTCGTGTCCAAGTTGCCTCCCAAAGTCGTGCTAGAAGTTGTGTTGCCCCAGTGTGAATGGGCTCTTATAATCAACATTCTTATTACAAAAATATTATAAATATTATGCATATATTTTATAACATATTATAAACATTATGAAGGAAATTCATATTTTCCAAATAGTCATATTTCTTCATCTTTTTTAATTACTCTTACCATGTTTACTTAATTAAAATACATCCCATATTTTCTTATTATATTTTTATTGAAAATTAAAATACTATTCAAAAAATTATCCAGGCATCTGAGAAGAAGGTAAAAACTAGGAGACCAGGAGGAAACCCTAAAAGAGGTTCGGAAGGGAAAAGAAAAAAAGAAAAAGGGCCAGGAGAGAGGAAACAATGAATGGGGAAAGGGGTGGGGGGAAGCAAAGGAGGAGGAGGGATTACACCCATTCACTTGCCTTGATTAGACAGTTGTCCTCAGCTGTTGGAAGTTGATTTTTAATCTTCAGCATAAAAGAGCACCAATCTCACTGTCTGCAAATCCGGATATTGTGTAGGGTTGCTGGTGATGTAGTAACTTCAAACTCATTAATGAGAAAAACTATTGCCCAGGTAACAAATCAAACCAATCCACGAATAAGTAAGATGGAGGAAACATTTTATATGTGCTTGTTGCGAAGGCAACTCATTTTACCTTTATGTGAGAATTATATGAGCCTTAAGGCAACTTGTTTCATAGGTCTCCTAAAATATATATGTATGTATATTTGAGAGTGCTGTTTATTACTCTTTTGTACTTTTTCTCTTTGAAAGCAGACTCATAAAATAGCCTTTGGGCAAAAGAGGACACATTCTTATTCAATTGGACAGTGAATATGATAAAGTGTCCTTTGTATACTTTAACATTTATGTTATTTTCTTTAGTATGTCTCAGGAAAGCATTGATCATGACAGATGATAAGCTGTCGCAATGTAGATTACAAGATTTCCTATGATCTGTGCCCCCCAGTTTTGCTACAAAAAGTTAATCCAGCTCTGAGCAATCCTCTTTTCTTTTTTCAGTGAGATAAATGGACAAACAGGAGAAAACTTGTCCGTTCCGCCCCTTGCTGTGAATGACAGGTTATTTACATATCTCATGCACTAGCCTGAGGCAGGCATTATTTTTTAATTCCCACCCCACTCTTTTCTGAAGTCATGTGGTTACTTTTCTGGATTTTGACTGGATGTCAGTGATCATAGCAGAATTTAGTGTAAGGAATACACAGGAGAAAATGCATGTTGACAAGGGGAGTGTAGAGGTGGGCGGGGAGCCTACTGACATCACAACGCCACCCACTGAGCTCCAGACAACAGACCCACCCACAGAATCTGCAGTTTTTCAGTTCTTATAACAGACAGGGGGGAGACATTTGACAGGTAAGGATACATGGAGGAGGCATGTATATCCTTATAGATCAGTATTATGGCAGTCGTTTAGAAAGGATGAGAGTGGGTTTACATCCACTTTAAGGAAATACATTTGTAAAAAAATACATTTTTTTAGTAAGTTATAATTTTTAAAAATCTGAGTATCTTTTTTTTACCAAATCATAGTGTTTTATACATGACAGTTACTTTGAGCCATTTTTATCTTGTTACCTGAAATAAAGATAAGCCTTTCTCTTATCTTATTTTTTATACTTGTGATGTACAGTCATGGCCAAAAGTTTTGAGAATGACACAAATATTAATTTTTACAAAGTCCGCTGCTTCAGTGTTTACGATTTACATATACTCCAGAATATTATGAATAGTAATTAGATGAATTGCAATTAATTGCAAAGTCCCTCTTTGCCATTAAAATGAACTTAGTAAAAAAAACTTTTCCACTGCATTTTTGAAGAAGGATTCAGGGCGCCAAAGAAAGTCCAGCAAGCGCCAGGACCATCTCCACTGCGATTCAGCTGCGGGGTCAGGGCACCACCAATGCAGAGCTTGCTCAGGAATGCCAGCAGGCAGGTGTGAGTGCATCTGCTCGCACAGTGAGGCAAAGACATTTGGAGGATGGCCTGGTTTCAAGAAGGGCAGCATAGAAGCCACTTCTCTCCAGGAAAAACATCAGGGACAGACTGATATTCTGAAAGGTTCAGGGATTGGACTCATGAGGACTGGGGTAAAGTAATTTTCTCTGATGAATCCCCTTTCCAATTGTTTGGGGCATCTGGAAAAACCCTTGTCTGGAGAAGAAAAGGTGAGCACTGCCACCAGTCATATGTCATGCCAACAGTAAGGCCCCGTACACACGGCCGAGAACCTCGACGGGCGGAACACATCGTTCCGCCCGTCGAGGTTCTCGGCCGGCCGGCAGAATCGGCGACCAGCCCGTCGGGAAAGGCGACCAGCCATTCATCCCGACAGGCCATCGAGCAAATAGAGAACCTGCTCTCTATTTGCTCGACAGGTTTCCTGACGGGCCGGGAGGTTCTCGCTGGTTTCTGCCGAGAACCTCGGCCGTGTGTACGGGGCTTAAAGCATCCTGAGACCATTCATGTGTGAGGCTGCTTCTCAGCCAAGGGAGTGGGCTCACTCACAGATTTTCCCAAGAACACAGCCATGAATAAAGAATGGGACAAAAACATCCTCCGAGAGCAACTTCTCCCAACCATCCAAGAACAGTCTGGTGAGGAACAATGCCTTTTCCAGCATGATGGAGAACCTCACCATAAGGCTAAAGAGATAACTAAGTGACTTGGGGAACAAAAAATCAAATTTTGGGTCCATGGCCAGGAAACTCTCCAGACTTTAATTCCATTGAGAACTTGTGGTCAATCCTTAAGAGGCGGTTAACCAAAAAAAAAAAAAACACAAATTCTGACAAACTTCAAGCATTGATTATGTAAGAATGGGCTGCCATCAGTCAGGATGTGGCCCACAAGTTGATTGCCAGCATGCCAGGGTGAATGACAGAGGTCTTGAAAAAGAAGGGTCAACTCTGAAAATATTGACTCATTGCATAAACTTAATGTACTTGTCAATAAAAGCTTTTGACACTTCTAGAATGCTTGGAATTATACTTCAGTATATTATAGTACCATCTAACAAAAATATCCAAAAACACTGAAGGAGCAGACTTTGTGAAAATATTATATTTGTGCCATTCTCAAAACTTTTGACCACAGCTTTACAGTTCAAACATTAAAAGTTGGATATTTATTTTATATATTTACAGATGTTTAGGTCATCTTTTAAATACACATTGATTGCAACAAGTGATATATTTTATGAAAATCCACATTCACATTGGTATACTGATCCATACACCCATGTGAAGGGCCGTCTTCACCCGCATGGGATACACAGGTGTTCTGTTATGATCTGTGCAGGCAGCCTGTTGAGAATAACGATAGGTGGCCAATTGTATGGACACTGCACAACTGTACATCCATGTAGGTCCTATGCACAGATCAGGGTGTAGTCTCTCTGGCCCAGATTCACAGAGCGATTACGCCTGCGCAACTGCTGTTGCGCGTGCGTAAGTCTAAATGTGCGCGTGCGTATAGTTGGACGCGATTCACAAAACAATATACGCCAGAAATCTACGTTTTTTGGTCCGGCGTAATTGAATTAGACATTCGCTTCCCTTCGCGCAAAACTGCGCTAGACACACCATTGATTTGCTAGTCAAATATGCTAATGAGGGAGTTACGGGGATTCACAAAAAAACGCAGTTGCTGCGCAGGCTACGCGATGTGCGCAACTGCAAAATGTTCTGTCTAAAGTTAGAGGACCTAAAAGCTGGTCTAAATTTTGAAAAAAAGTCTAATTGTCAGATAAAGCAACACTGTTAGTGAGGAGTTCAGCAGTCACACGTGTTGCCCAACAATCTGTATGCCAACATGCCAGGGGCATCGTCGCGCCTAGCTATACTACTGACTTTAGATGAACAAAGAAGGAGGAGGGCACGGAGGATGGCACTAAGGAGGGCACGGGAGATGTTTTATTTTTTTTTGCTTATATAAAATTTACCATTTAATCTAATCTGATACAAGCCCCTCACTCTTCACTTGATATATCACACACGCATAGACATCTTTGGCATGAGAGATTCTGAGGTGTTTCGCATCTTCAGATTCACCCCTCATGCCATCATGGAATTACCACAACCTTGCAGGAGGACATCAGCAGCCCAACACATGGCACCACCCATGACACCCATGACAGCTACATATACAATCAGAGCCCCATCCCCACAGATTTCAAACAGAACATGTATGGGGACAGCTGGCTGGTTGGTGAGTGACATGGGAGTCAGGCATGACTATCCCCTCCCGCGATGCACACCTCACAAGTGGCACATGCATGACTAACATCCTCCTGTCTTTTCCCTTCAAGGTGACTCTGCATATGCACTGGTACCCCATCTCATGACCCCATCTCATGGCAGCTCACATTATGCATCTTTGCACGTTAAACACACACATTAATCATGGCACAATGAGAATGCATGCATGCACACCACTGTGGTCCCTAGCACACAAAGAGAAAAAGAACACCCAAAAATCACACTAGCACTCAGCAAGAAACAGACACAAAAAAATCAGATGAAAAAATAAAGCCAGAAAACAAACGCTCAGAAATATATCAATCAAACAAACAGTCTCAAACACTTATCAAAATACACTTTCACAAAACTACCAACAAGCACTAGATCACACAGAACACTAATCTGACAACTACAAAACACACTCTAACGAACAACAGAGCAAAAGCACTTGATTCAATGGGAAGGGACACAAAGGGATGTACTTTTGCAATGGAAGGGCGTTTGTGTGTGTCTATTTATGCTGTCTGCGTAGTTCACAACGTTGCCCTAGTCCATTTCCAATTTCAATGATTGCGCCGCTCCCGAGTTGTGAGCATGCGCACAACGGAGCTGACATGGTTTCCTTCACGCGCGCATGCGCGAGTCGGCCGGCCCTTCATTTGCATGGGGTCACGGCTCATTTCAATGTAACACGCCCACGTCCCTCCCAATTTGTATTACTCCTCCTTACGCCTCCGGAAAAAACCTTACGTTTGCGCAAGCTCTTGCGTAAAAGCTACGTGAATCGCCGGATTACGCGGCTAGATTGCGCAAGTCTAACGGAAAAGTGGTGCGCTACGCCGGAATGATAATGCGCCGATCTACGTGAATCTGCCCCTCTGTGTGCTGATCTGTACAGAAATAAAATAAACTAAAAATTATGTGGGCAGCGTTATAGTGAAGTTAACCAATGCCTACTGAATGCTAAATCTGACCAGGGCTTCTTAACTTTGATGACCTTGGGGCAGGTTAATCAATAATTCTGACTGCTAGTTGGTAAGAAAAGATAATTAGACATGTTCAGCTTTGCAGTTTGGTGGCAATTAGTTCATACAATGCTATTCAAGCTCTCCCTACTCTCATGCTTGGCACTAAACTAAAGTACACTGTTATCTACAAGCCGGCATGGCCTCTGCAAGCTGAAGCAACCAGGCTGTTAAATTTGCAAGAGAATTTTCACTTTACAAGCAAATTTTCTCTTAGCTTAGTAAATGAGGCAAAGCTCTGTTGATTTCCATCATCCAATTATTTGCATGCAAAACATTTTTTTATTCTTTTTAATCTTCCTTCCACATAATTGGGTATTCATTACAGAGAGAAATTGGAACACATTCAATAACCTAAGTAAAAATTCCTTTGCAAAGCCTTTTTGCCTTTAGTAAACCAACCTCATAATATTCCTCTGATACTTAACCCACCAGAAACCTGCCTCTATACCAATTAAAGGGGTTGTAAAGGAATTTTTTTTCCCTAAATAGCTTCCTTTACCTTAGTGCAGTCCTCCTTCACTTACCTCATCCTTCAATTTTGCTTTTAAATGTCCTTACTTCTTCTGAGAAATCCTCACTTCCTGTTCTTCTGTCTGTAACTCACCACCGTAACGCAAGGCTTCCTTCCTGGTGTGGAGAAAGCCTCTTGAGGGGGGAGAGGGCGAGCAGGAGTGTCAGGACTCCCACTAACACACTGCTCCTTTCTCTATCTGCAAAGTAGAGAGTGTCCTGACCCTCCTGCTCATCCCCTCCCCCCTCAAGAAGCTTTCTAAACACCAGGAAGAAAGCCTCACATTACGGTGGTGAGTTATAGACAGAAGAACAGGAAGTGAGCATTTCTCAGAAGAAATAAGGACATTTAAAAGCAAAATGGAAGGATGAGTTAAGTGAAGGAGGACTGCACTGAGGGAAAGGAAGCTATTTAGGGGGGGAAAAAAATACTTTACAACCCCTTTAATAGTAATCGCTGTCCAACATTTAAACCCAAGCCCTAAAACCCCAGTTCTGGGAAGTTCCACTTTTGCACATTGCAAGGATTATAACTACCTTTGTTGCAGCTTCCTACCTTTTGTTATTCTGAAGAAATCCCTGTGTGTTTGGCTGGCCATACATGTTCAATTTTCTTGAGATTTACCTTAATTTATGTAGTTTAAGGGCCTGCCTAATTGGATACATTTGAATACATTTGAAAGCTGTTTAGTTTTGGCCTCATATTATATAGCTTTTGGTAAATCTAGAGGAAAATTGTACAAGAAAATTAAAAATTAAAAATGTATGTATGGCCAGCCTTTGTCTGTGTCCATGTGGAAAGTGTATCTAATGGGAGTGGTTTCATAATTATCAACCAGCTGCTGCACCTACATGACTCTAATGAGGGAAACTGCTGGGTCTGCATTCCTTTAGAAGTGATTTCCTATTGGGAGTATCCCACTAAAACTGAAATTTTGATGCAGGGGATGCCTGAAATCTGACTTGTATCTTAGTGCAGACTTCTGGGAAAATCAGTGAGCCAATCACACAAGCAGGAAATGATGTTTCTGGAGAGCGCACTGTACACATTCTTTGTACAGAACACCTTTAGGTTTGCATTGCATAGCATTTACAGAAAATTACAACGGCTGCAGATTGAAAAGAAAAGTAATTTTTTAAAAACATTCAATTATAATATGACTTGGGTCGCAATTATGTATGCTATATTATTATTATTTTTATTTACAATTTCTTTCCCCATGAAAGTGGAGCTACCATTTAACCACTCCGGAAGATTTACTCCCCCTCACGACTAGGCCATTTGTTTGCGATACGGCACTGCGTTTGTTTAACTGATAATTGCGTGGTAGTGCGACGCTGTACCCAAATAAAATTGATGTCCTTTTGTCACACAAATAGAGCTTTCTTTTGGTAGTATTTGATCACTTCTACATTTTTTTGTTTTTTTTGCGCTATAAACAACATTTTTACAATTTTGACAATTTTGAAAATTTTGGTCGTGTGTACGCCGCCTCAGCGTATATTGATTAGTTTGCGTAAAAGTTAAAGCACCTACACACTGTGGGATATATGGAGTTTTTATTTCTTTATTTATTTTTACTAATTATTTTACTAATTATGGCGGCAATCAGTGACTTATAGCAGGACTACGATATTGCGGTGGACAAATTGGACACTAACTGACACTTATGAGACTTTTTGGGGACTGATCACTAATACAGTGATCAGTGCTAAAAAAAAAATATGCACTCGACACTGGCTGGGAAGAGGTTAACATCAGAGTTGATCAAAGGTATAAATGTGAGCCTAGCCTGTGCTTCTGTACTGTGTTGGAGGTGCTTTGACTAGGGGAAGGCATTGATCCATGTCCCTGCTTTGCAGGAACACAATATCAATGCCTTCCTTACTGACAGAGCGGCGATCTGTCTTGTTTACATAGGCAGATCGCCATTCTGGCTCTTTGTCTAATGATCGGCAAGTGCGTCTGACACACGCAGATCAGCTCACACTGTGTATAATCAAGTCGCTGGCGGCACGCATGCCCGCCCCAGACCCGGAAAGGCAGGACCACATACTAGGTAAGCTGGGAGCTCATACAGAGGTATGGTTGAATACTAGGGAAACTGCGCAGGAGCCTGAAATTGCACCCACAAATTTGCAGGTGCCTTAAGGGATCCTGTCAAAAAAAGAATAACTGCACATTTTTTAACCTGCAAGAAATGTGCATTTATAATTTTTTGGTGAAAGGTGAACTTAGCCTTTATCATAATCAGTGCCGATCCTGACCTCCCTGGGGCCCTAAGCAAAATTACACGTCACATTAAAGTTGAGAATCCGGCGGAAGGGGGTGTTCTGCTGTCGGAAATTACATCTTACATTAAAGTGAGAAGCGGGGGGTGCTGACTTCTTACCTCTTCTCCCATGCAGCCAGCGAGTTGAGAAGCGGAGTGAGTGACTGACTTCTCACCAGGCGGTGCCTCTAGTAATTTGGGGGGCCCTCCGCAGCTTTGCGGGGCCCTAAGCGGCTTGCATAGTGAGCCTATAGGGAGGATCGGCCCTGATCATAATAATAGAGAATTCACAATATCGTCTCAACTGTCCACCTCCTGCCCAATGCGTTTCACCCCACAAAGTACATAATCATGATACCAGTGTGCTACTGTTGATCGTACAACCACAAATAAGTAAATGCTCACATTAAAATGTGCAAACTTGACAATGCACAATCCCTACCACCAAGTGACCACCAGACTAGTCACTCTACAGGGATTCTTCAAATTCAATAACAAGTGTAGGTACATCCTGTTGCTGCACATTCAAGGGAAATTGTAAGCATTTCCTCAGTGATAGTCTATAATATTTACTAAGGCAAAAATCCTGGAAATCATGTCAGACAAAACACAGACATTGAAATGACATGATTTTTTAATGACATTTCTGCATATAAAATTCTTAATGAATACAGCAGGAGCACCTAGTCGTGTCTCCATATATTTCCCCCTGTCTCAGTTACATTTTGTATTGCATATCATGCTGTTAAAAATATTTTAATTTATTTAGAAAAAGTTTTACAGTTAGCTCAACTGGGAGATAAAACTTGGTTATTAGGAAAAAAAGGCTAGTGCCTGTTCTGCGGATTGTATGAATAAAGTAGATACTGTAACCAGGGTACTTAACCATACAGTATATTACAAGTGTTAACCCATTGAGGTTGGTCTTCTAGGTTACATTTTAGAATGACTCAGGCATAGAGCCTTATTTATTTCCCTGTTTATATGCAGCAAAATAATATTCAAGCACAGAAATCGAATCTTATGTCCCAAAACAACTTATATTCTGTGTTTTTTTTGGATTGTGAGAGCAAAACACAGCCTTAGAGGAGACCCACACAAATACTGTTAGAATTAGAACAAGCATTCTTATTTCTACTGCTCAACAATTTTAAAGCCCAACTCAGCCAACTGACCCCCTCCCTCATGCTATATATTTTTTCGTACTATGCAGTTTTTCATTTGCGTAATATCATTTATTTTTGCATTTTTCCCCAGAGCTGAATGCAGATTTGTTATCAAGGTAGATCTGTGGATGATACACTATATTACCAAAAATTATTGGGACGCCTGGCTTTGCACGCAAATGAACTTTACTGGCATCCCAGTCTTAGTCTGTAAAATTCGATATTGAGTTGGCCCATTCTTTGCAGCTATAATAGCTTCAGCTCTTCTGGAAAGGCTGTCCACAAGGTTTAGGACAGTGTTTTTCAACTCCAGTCCTCAAGGCACACCAACAGGTCATGTTTTCAGGCTTTCCATTATTTTGCACAGGTGATTTGATCAGTTTCACTGCCTTAGTAATCACCACAGCCATTTCATCTGAGGGAAATCCTGAAAACGTGACCTGTTGGTGTGCCTTGAGGACTGGAGTTGAAAAACACTGGTTTAGGAGTGTGTCTATGGGAATGTTTGACCTTTCTTCCAGAAGCACATTTATGAACACTGATGTTGGATGAGAAGGCCTGGCTCACAGTCTCCACTCTAATTCATCCCAAAGGTGTTCTATGGGGTTGAGGTTAGGACTCTGTACAGGCCAGTTAGGTTCCTCCACCCCAACGTCACTCATTAATGTCTTTATGGACCTTGCTTTGTGAAATTTATGAGATAAAATCAGTAATAAAAAGTGTATCAACTAGAACTAGTTCCTGAATCGGATGAGTAAACTTGATAAAAGTGATAATATCACCTAAAATATTATATAAATTTCAAATGTTGCCAACACCACTGCATTTGTGTCACGATCAGGTGTCAGGCTCAGAGGCCAATTGCAATAGCAGTGGCAGAACAGGCAGTCACTTCTGGCAGATAACACAGGCTTCCTTGAGGTGCGGAATCTAAGTACTAGCTGGTTTTCCCCAGAGCTCCTGATGGTGGAGATGGATTTAGCTGCAAGCTAGTACCAGGTCGCGGTCCTCAAGTTTGCCCCACTAGGGTGTGAGCAAGCCGGGGACCAATAGTGGATAAGCAGACAAGGAGGAAACAGTAGCGTGGTCAGGAAACAAGCCAAGGGATCAGTCACGAGCGGCTGCAGGCTGGGATCAAGCAGAAGAGCAGTCAAAGAACAGGCCAAGGGTCAAACACAGGTGGTTGCAGATACAATGGTAGCAGAGCAGACAAATTGCAAGGCACTGGCTGGGAAGGCACAATAACCTGGCAAGGAGGAAGTGCAGAGACATGGCTTATATAAGGAAGTTTGTGGGAGGAGCAAGGGGTTCAAGGTTCAAGACAAATTAAGACACAAGGCAGCAAGGTCCAATGGATCAGATGGGTTTGTCCAGAAGAACAGACAGGGAGCTGTCCAGCATCCCAGATAGCTCAGTGAGAAGGCTCACTGCCAGATGCAGCTGAGGTCTCAGGTTCAAAACCCGGTCCTGACAGTACTCCCCTCCTCTCAGGACGTCCTCTGGACATCCTAGAGCTTGGCTTGTGAGGAAACCTCTGATGGAATACTCTTGCCAATCTAGGGAGTGAACCTTATTATTCCTGTAGAAGTTCCTGCCCGGGAGATTTTCCTCGCTTGCAAGGCTTTTTCAAACATCTCCAGCTCCTGTTTACGGATAAGGGTGCCATTCGAGGCATACATACAGTCAGGTGGTAGAACTTCTTGGGCAGGACAGGAACAAGTGATGGAGCCAGACTTTACGGAAGTGGTGACGGTATCAGGTACAGGTGTTTTCTTAAGATGTAGTGAAGGAGTCTCTTGAGCAGGAGGTGGTTCTTTGGCAGGACAGGGTGACATTACTGCATTTACCACTGAGGAGCGTGGGATTACTACTGGAACTGGTCTTTTGTTGGGAAGATGCATAGTTGCCTCTAGGCCAGATGGTAGGGGTTGCACAGGGGTATTGGTTGTGGGTTCAAGAGGGGCACTGGTATTGTTGACCACCGTAGTCTGGGAACCCACTTGTGTCATAGAACATAGACAGGTCTTACAGCAATCTTGGCAGTTCACAGGCCGAACAGCAGGGACAGCAGTATGAGTCCCAATAGTACACACTTGAACCTTTGGCCGAGGTGGGCGAGTTGGGCAGAGAGAGATTAAGTGCCCTCTTTCTCCACAATAAAAACAAAGGCCACAGCCTCTCCTTCGCTCTCTTTCACCCTTAGACAGCTTGGTCCAGATGACCCCAATCTCCATTGGTTCCTCATCTTCCAGGGTAGGTGTGTAAATATCCTCAGGAGCGTCTAGGCTTTGTGGTGTTAAAGCTTCATAGCTTGGCATGTACTGGGATGGCTTGGAGTTATATCTGTACAGGGTATTCCTGTCCCTAGGTCCCCGTAAGCCACAGGACCTAGGAGCATACTTGAGAACCCTGGTTTTCATGGAAATTGTACAGTGAGAGTCCAGGGCTAACATAAATGCTTCCCAGCTGTCCAAGACTGGACTCCTTTCCTGTAATACCAGATGAGCCCAGGTTTTGATTGGTCGAGTGAGCAGGTTGGTAGTAGTGCAAACCTTTATATAATCTGTGGCATAGGTCCTAGGCTTGAGAGCAAACAACAGCTCACAATCCACCTTGAAGCACAAGAATGATGCACGGCTACCATCAAACCTCTCTGGCATCACCACAAATGGCTCAGGACATGCTGGTTCCGGGGCTGGGCGTACTGTACCTTTCAGTAACAGAACTTCTTGCTGCAGCTCCAAGATTTGCTGCCTGAGAGGAGCCACAGCCTTTGCTATAGCGGCCTCCATGTTTTAGGCCAGGTTATTCTGTCACGATCAGGTGTCAGGCTCAGAGGCCAATTGCAATAGCAGTGGCAGAACAGGCAGTCACTTCTGGCAGATAACACAGGCTTCCTTGAGGTGCGGAATCTAAGTACTAGCTGGTTTTCCCCAGAGCTCCTGATGGTGGAGATGGGTTTAGCTGCAAGCTAGTACCAGGTCGCGGTCCTCAAGTTTGCCACAACAGTGTGTGAGCAAGCCGGGGACCAATAGCGGATAAGCAGACAAGGAGGAAACAGTAGCGTGGTCAGGAAACAAGCCAAGGGATCAATCACGAGCGGCTGCAGGCTGGGATCAAGCAGAAGAGCAGTCAAAGAACAGGCCAAGGGTCAAACACAGACGGTAGCAGATTAGGATCAGGCAGTAGAGAAGTCCAGATACAATGGTAGCAGAGCAGACAAATTGCAAGGCACTGGCTGGGAAGGCACAATAACCTGGCAAGGAGGAAGTGCAGAGACATGGCTTATATCAGGAAGTTCGTGGGAGGAGCAAGGGGTTCAAGGTTCAAGACAAATTAAGACACAAGGCAGCAAGGTCCAATGGATCAGATGGGTTTGTCCAGCATCCCAGATAGCTCAGTGAGAAGGCTCACTGCCAGACGCAGCTGAGGTCCCAGGTTCAAAACCCGGTCCTGACAATTTGACATATTTTACTACAATAAAAGCGATTAAAACAAAATATATTTGACAGAATAGGAAACAGAGAATACAATTCTCGGTTCTGAGCAAAAATAAACTTCAAGGGGCAATAGCGGTACTGGACTTGAAATTATATTATAATGCATGCTTAACCACTTTCCCACCGCGCTATAGAGAAAATACTGCTACATCGCGGTGGAGTTGTTCTGGGAGGATCTCCCTGGGACGTCCTTCCAGAATCCTCCTCTCGCGCGCCCCCTGGTGCGCGCTCCCGAAATCATCACGGATCGCGGTAAATTGCCGCTGATAGCGGCCGTTTACCACATGATTGCTCCGTCAAATGACGGAGCGATCACTTGTAAACAAACTGGCGTCATGTAATGACGGCGGTTCCTCCCTCTTCTCTCTGTACCATTCGGGGGGGAGCAGGTGGCAGCAGCAGCACTGAGGGCTGGATCTGTCACAATTGCAGTCACAGATCCAGCCATCCCTCCCTGCGCCATACTCTGCAATACCCCCATACTGTGCAATACCCCCCATACTGTGCAATACCCCCCATACTGTGCAATACCCCCCATACTCTGCAATACCCCCCCATACTCTGCAATACCCCCCCATACTCTGCAATACCCCCCCATACTCTGCAATACCCTCAATACTCCACAATACCCCAATACTTCACAATACCCCAATACTCCACAATACCCCAATACTCCACAATACCCCAATACTCCACAATACCCCAATACTCCAATACCTTGCAATACGTCACCTATGGGGATTTTTAAGTAGCGAAATTTGGCGCATTTCCACGAGCGTGTCCAATTTTAAAGGGTGACATGTTAGGTATCTATTTACTCGGCCTAACTTCATCTTTCATAGTATGCAAAAACATTGGGCTAACTTTACTGTTTTGTTTTGTTTTTTTAAGCACAAAACAGTTTTTGTTTAAAAAACACGCGTTCAAAAAATTGCTGCGAAAATACTGTGCAAGATAAAAAGTTGCAACAACCGCCATTGTATTCTCTAGGGTCTTTGAAAAAAAAAAGCATATATAATGTTTTGGGTTTCTATGTATTTTTTTTTTAGCAAATAAATGAT
Organism: Rana kukunoris; assembly: GCA_029574335.1. Taxonomy (NCBI): domain Eukaryota; kingdom Metazoa; phylum Chordata; class Amphibia; order Anura; family Ranidae; genus Rana; species Rana kukunoris. Next base: position 76,435,490 of record CM056053.1, read on the forward strand.
GATTTTTACATGTAGGAGAGAAATGTCAGAATTGGCCTGGGTGCTCCAGAACACCTGATGGTGCTCCCTGCATGTTGGGCCTCTGTATGTGGCCACGCGGTGTAAAAGTCTCACACATGTGGTATCGCCATACTCAGGAGGAATAGCAGAATGAGTTTTGGGGTGTAATTTGTGGTATGTATATGCTGTGTGTGAGAAATAACCTGCTAATATGACAGAAACAAGAATTTATTTTTTATTTTTACAGAATTTTCAGGCTTTTTTCTTTTATAGCGCAAAAAAAAAAACCGCAGAGGTGATCAAATACCACCAAAAGAAAGCTCTATTTGTGTGAAAAAAAGGACAAAAAGGACCGAAAGCTGAAAATTGATCTGGTTAGGAAGGGGGTTTAAGTGCCCAGTGGTCAAGTGGTTAATATCACCGGTGATTGAGTGGACAAAAGAAACAAATGAAAAATAGATGGTTGAAAATAGAAGAAACACTGAGTGGAACTTCACTGGGAAAAATTGTTTGGATTCCTTCGCAATACAGAAAATTAGATACATAAACACAGGTTTTGACTAGGGAAGTATTGAAAATTTGGAATTTAAAAAAGCAAAGCGGAGATTTAATTCACCATTAATCCTATTAAGGGACACAAGTAATGTTTTACCAGGGAAAGGGAGTTTTTTTGCGGGAAATTAATTAAAAAAGAAAATGCACAGTTAAAAGATTTAAAAGGGGAATTACACTTCAGGAAATAAAAGAAAAGAAAATGGGTGGAGATCGGTGAATGTTGGTACTTCCAGTTGAGGCACTTTGTATCATCATTGCAAACAAAAAAGGGAAGTAGAAAATCTGCTATTGTTAGAACAGTTGTGTGTAGATAGGAAGGTCAAAAGTGGAATATTGCAAGTATACAAAATACTATTGGAGCTAGCCAGAGAGGGGAGACTGCCATTAATCGGAAAATAGGAAAGGGAATTGGGGACACAGGTGAGTGATGTGCAATTGAAAAGAATTGTAATATTAGTCTTCTGTTTGGCTGTGGATGCAAATACAATAAAAATGAACTATACATGTATATCTAGATGGTATATAACCCCGGATGTAGCTCATAAGTTCCAAATAGAAAAAATCTCCTAACTTCCGGTGGGGATATGACTCCACTGGGAATATGGCACATATATGATGGGATTGTCCAAATAAAAAAATTGTGGAAGGGAGTGTTAGCCTTAATTAAGGAGGTTACAAAGATTGAACTCCCTGAAAATCCATGAGTATGTTTGTTTAATGCTAGTGAGATGCCAACAAAACGTTATAAAATACTATACCACACTTAATAAACACTGCTAAAAGTTTAGTACCACTACATTGGCAGGAGCTAGAGAGCCCCACAATAGGAGAATGGCTGAAGAAAGTTGAATATAGATGTAAAATGGAAATAGCTTGGAAATAGTGATTAGGATGAGGGTGGAAAAAGTGGGGATCTATCGGATAGTTGGACAGAGTTTAAAAAAAGATGAAATATGCAGAGAAGCTGCTTCTAGGAGGATTAGGACCTGGAGGAATAAAGCGGTCGAATTTGGAATGAATTTTCTTTTCAAAATCACAAAGTTCGTTTTTTTTGTGATCCGATGATGCCACCATTGATTTTCAAAATTCGGCCGACCAAACCTTCATGTTGCCGGGAATATTCTTTTCTCTCCGGGAATATTCTTTTCTCTCCAGGAATATTCTTTTCTTGCACATCCGCATTTTTTTCTATTACATTTCTCGCACGATTCTCCCATCATTGATCAGAAAATCGTTAGTTAAAAAAAAAAAAAAATGTCGGATTCCTCAAATTTATTGCCGCACGAAAATCAGCTGTTGCTGCAGCCCACTAACGGTGCGAAATACGAGCGAAAATTCTTTGATACGAAATTCGAACCGTGTATGGCTGCCTTAAGTAAGAGGGAAAGACATAGGGTCAAGAAGGCAAGTTGAGGAGTGTGTGTGTGGGGGGGGGGGGGGGCGTAATTAATAACAATGCTGTAAATTGGAAGACTTAATCTGTTTTATATTGTGTTTTTCTATGCTTGGAATTGTTAAAAAAAATGAATTATGGGAAAAAAAAGAGTCTTGTGTCTGGTAGAGTCAAGTTCTATCTATACAGAAACCCTGAGATTTGTTAATACATTTTGCTGCCTATATCTCAGTGGATCATTTTAACATGTTTTTTTCTTTTTACATGAACTGCTTGAATTGGCTGGTTTTGTGAAAGGTTAATTTAAAAAGATATTTTATTTACCAGTGCGTTAAAATACACAGACACAGATTAGTAGGTTTTTAGCTTTTATATTTGACAATTTCATGCTTTTTCCAGAATTCTCAATTAGAGTCAAAACTAGAAGAAAACAGAACAGAAGTAGATTAAATAAGGAAAGACTCGTGCAGTAAAAACATTATTTTTTCCTCCCTTACTCATATGTCCAACGTGTCGTGCTTTCCATTTGCATTCGATCTGACATTTGTTGTCTATGGTAAATTATCCTGTGTTGACTTTTCACATGAAGGCGCCAAGGTCCCGCGTGTTCCAGCAATGAGAATTACAAGCACCAGGCGGGAATACAAGTTATCTTTAAACCACCATAAGGAAAAAATAATAATTTTCTTAATTAGACAGAAACACTTGAGTAGAGGGTCTGTGGACCATGCGAAGAGGCAAACACAATTTAACATTATGTTTATTTTCATTAAAGTGTTTAAATAAAAATCAGTTCTGTGAATAAAGGTAATTTACAATTACCTGATTGTCTCCTGGTAACTTTCGCCATGTTCACCTCCTTCCATAACTTCAAAAATGGTAAAAACCATTTGCAGTGTGAAGGAAGTATTGTTTTAATTTAATTACTTCTGTCTGAAGCCAAGAGTCGCACTCCAATCAATTTTACATATATTCAAATGCCAGCTGAATAAGAGATGGAATATCTTTGTGCTGTATAAACATGACCAACCTGGTCACATGTGTCTTTAAAGGGAGCCGACACATTTTTGAGTTGCTATTACATTTTCCTGAAATTAACATTTGACATGACTTGTATATTTTACTTGTTTGCCGTTCAGTAATTTGATCATGGTTATTCATACAGATATATGCAGATATGAAAATACTTCCTTGATGGGGTGACATTCCAAAAGCCAGCACCTTTAAAAAACAATGCTTGCAATAATAACTTCCATAGTGCTATCTTCCCTGATTTTTATTTATTTTTTGTCTTATTATTAAAGAATTTTTATTGAACTTTCCATACAAATAACAGAAACATTAAAGGGGTTGTAAAGGTACATGTTTTTTCACCTTATTGCATTCTATGCATTAAGGTGAAAAAACATCCGAGCATTAGCAGAGCTGCCATTCATTCGCCCCTAAGCATGCAGTGCATTTTCAGGTGTGGGAAATTGCATGCTACAAAAACAGTGCCGCTGCAATCTTAAATATGGGCTGCTGTGCCAACGGAAATGCAGGCCGCACCAACTGCATAGGTGTGAGCCTAACCTAACCAGATAGTTAGCATAGGCTCATAAAACTTTAACCTACTCTGCTTTGGGTCAAGACTGTGTAATGCACATTGTGCAGGGGTCAAAAGTATGTAACACACAGAGTGAGGGGGCCAGGAGTAATTAACACACATAGTGCAATGGTCAAAACTAAATAATGCACTGATTTCAGGGGTCAGGAGTAAGAGATGCAAAGAGTGCAGTGGCCAAGAGTAAGTAATGCACACAGTGCAGGGGTCAGGGGTAAATAGTGCACACAGTGCAGAGATCAGGTGTAAGTAATGCACAAAGTCAAGGCTAGGAAATAAGTAATGTACACAGTGCTAAATTTAAGAATAAGTGATGCACAGAGTTCAGTAGTCAGGAATATGTAATTCACAGACTGCAAGTGTCAGAAGTAAGTAACACACAGGGATTGATTTACTAAAGGCAAATATACTGTGCACTGCAAGAGCACCCGCAAGAACACATCAAGTGTACTGCAAGTGCAGTTGCTCTAGATCTGAGGGGAAGCCCTAAAATGAGCAGAAGCTCTGCTGATTTTTATCATCCAATCATGTTCAAGCAAAAATGCAGTTTTCATTTATTTTCCTTACATGTTCCCCTCAGATCTAGAGCACTTTCAGTGCACAGACAATTTGCCTTTAGTAAATCAACCCCACAGAGTGTATGAGTCAGAGGTAAGTAATGGACAAAATGTGGAGGGCACAAATAAGTAATACACAAAATGTGCAGATCAAAAGCAAGTTATGCACAGAGTGCAGTGGTTAGGAGTAAGTAATGCACAGGATGCAGAGATTAGAAATAAGTAATGTTCAGGGGTTAGGAGTAAATCATGAAAAGAGTGCAGGTGTCAGATTAAGTTACACTAGAAAATTGTATATAAAGGGGTGTTAGAATAAAACAGGGAGCATTCCTATGTTGATTTCCCCAATACTTGGGGAAAGGCGCCATTCCCTGGTTCACCTCTAGAGGTCTACCGTTTTCTGAGTTAGGGCAGGATATTTATAGACCTGACTCAATGTAGTTATTGGTTGGAGAAGTAGAGGATTTAAAGGGGTTGTAAAGGTAAAACATTGTTCCTAAAAAGCTTCCTTTACCGTAGTGCAGTCCTCCTTCACTTACCTCATCCTTCCATTTTGCTTTTAAATGTCCTTATTTCTTCTGAGACATCCTCACTTCCTGTTCTTTTGTCTGTAACTACACGCCGTAATGCAAGGCTTTCTCCCTGGTGGGGAGTGTTGTGCTCGCCTCCTCCCTTGGACTACAGGAGAGTCAGGACGCTCTCTATGTTGCAGATAGAGAAAGGAGCTGTGTGTTAGTGGGCGTCCTGTCTCTTCTGTATTCCAGGGGAGGGGGCGAGCACGACACTCCACACCAGGGAGAAAGCCCCGCATTACTGTGTGGAGTTACAGACAGAAGAACAGGAAGTGAGGATTTCTCAGAAGAGATAAGGACATTTAAAAGCAAAATGGAAGGATGAGGTAAGTAAAGGAGGACTGCACTAAGGTAAAGGAAGCTATTTAGGGAAACATTTTTTTACTTTTACAACCCCTTTAAGGAGTGGTGGAGAGAGGTTTAGTTGTGACCCTGGACAATGAGATGTGACCCAAGTTTCTTGGGTGGCTTTCTCACTTACAGTAAGTAAACTTTCTAGGGCCTACTAAAAAACTGAAATAAGAATGTCTGGTGGTCTTACCTTTATTATAGGTAACATATACATTTATTTGTACATGTTCAGAAACGTTATTGTCTGTGGGGTTGATTTATTAAAAGTGGAAAGTCTGGTACACCTCTGCATGGTAGCCAATCAGCTTCTTAATTCAGCTTGTTCAATTAAGCTTAGAAAAATTAAAAAATTCTTTAAGCTGCTTGGTTTCTGTGTAGCGATATTTTAGTAAATCGACGCCTGTGTGTACTAAACCGGAAATGTTATTTTTGCATATTTGGAAATGGACTTGCAACCCACTATTAATAAATCTTTGTCAAGTTCAGAAATAATGCAGAAATGTATTGCTGTGGTAATCCCATACAGAGTGCTAATCTAGTATGCAAATGAACATATTTCATCAAATTAAGGATTCACACTATAACCAATAAACTTAGAACTTAGAAATAGGAATTGACAGGTAAAATAGTGCAATTTATTTTGCTGGCTTCATGCTGTTTAGAGTAATTGGCCCAGATTCACAGAGCAATTACGCCTGTCTAACTGGTGTTAGACAGGAGTAATTTCAAATTTTGCGCGCCGTATCACTAGTTTGAATCCTCAAACCATGATATGGCGGCTTCGGGCTTCGATCCGAGAGGCTTACGTCTTCGTAAGCCTTCGGATCTACGCTGCGATATTTTTGCGGCCGCTGGGAGGAGTTCGCGTCGTTTTCATGCGTCTGGATATGCAAATGAGTTTTTACGGCGATCCACGAAGATACGAGCGGTCTTCGCAATCGCTTTCGTCTATTTTTTTATACGTACTGTTAGACCAGCTTTTTGCTGGTCTAACGGTGCGTAGCCCATGTTAAGTATGGCCGTCGTTCCCGCGTCGAATTTAAAATTTTTTTTTTTTTGTCGTAACTCGTTCGGGAATAGGAATCTCCGTAAATGTCGCTACTCAAGAAAAAATGACGTAATGACGTGATTTCGCGCAATGCACGGCGGGAAATTTGCGAATGGAGCATGCGCAGTTCGATCGCCGCGGGAACGCGCCTATTTTAAATGATTCACGCCCCCTACTCGCGCAGATGGATTGCGACGGGAGAAATACACTACACCGCCGTCGTTTACTGGACAAAATCTACCTGGATTCCACGTAGAGCCAAGTAAAAAACGGCGGCGTAGTGTATTTCTGATACTCTACGATAGTCTAATTCTATCTGAATCTGGGCCTTTGTGTTTCTAGGTATTAATTTTGCACATAAGTAGCAGAGGCTAACATGGTCAGAAGGGAGCGAACGGAACAACAGGCCAAAGGTGTTGTAAATTAGTTCTATCAGAGTTACTAATATTTATTTTTGCTATTATTGTCTATAAGGCACAGTGACGTTTAATCAGTTTTATGCTATAGGTAAGTAATTCGTTAAGCAAAGTTATGGCTTTTTCTAATAAAGTGTATTTGTAGCCATTTTGTTTTTAAAGTCCAATTACAAGAAAACTTTTATTTTACAAATATGCCTTGGGGCTGAAGAAAGTAGTTTAAGCTGCAATGGTCACCTTTAATCCAGAGCCTCCCCCTGCAGTACCCTTTCTTGGCCACAACTTCTCAGTCTTCCAGGTTGTATGAGGATTCTACTGTGAATGCAGGGCTTTGTGTCCCACTTTCTAATGGATGTCCTCACATTGGTGCCACTGTTTGCATTAGTAAGGATGGTCCAACTTGGAGAAAAGGCGAAGAGGACCCTGCATTGTCATGTGACCAGACTGAAGACTTCAGAAATGGTCAGTAGAAAAACAAAAACATAAAATACAAACAGCCGGGGACAAAAGAGGTATGTGTGTGAGCCAGGCTTTGCATGGTAACCACTAGGAGCCCGCGCTATAGTCGAATGACGGCTACAGTGCGGACCCCAGTTGCAGGGAGGACATCAATAGACGTCCTCCCCTTTGCACGTGCCCGCCTGACCCCTGCAGGGCGCGCACTGTGGTCACTGAGTCACTGAGACTCGGGTGATCACGGATCCGAGTCAGGGGCCGGTCCTATACGTGCCAATAAGTACCACCTATCAATGCCCATCACTGCCACCTATCAATGCCCACCAGTGGTGCCAGTCAGTGCCTCATCAGTGCCACCTAGCAGTGCTTCCGATCAATGTCACCTACCAATGCTGATCAGTGCCCATCAGTGCTACCCATCAGTGCCCATCATTTCCACCTATCAATGCCCATCACTGCCAACTATCAGTGCCATCTATTAGTGCCAATTCTCAGTGCCCACCAGTGCCACCTATCAATGCCCTTAAGTGCCACCTCTCAGTGTCACCTCTCAGTGCCCACCAATGCCACCTATCAGTGCCCACCAGTGCCACCTATCAGTGCCCACCAGTGCCACCAATCAGTGCCCACCAGTGACGCCTATCAGTGCCCACCAGTGACACCTATCAGTGTCCACCAGTGTTGCCTATCAGTGCCCACCAGTGCCGCCTATTGGTGCCCATAAGTGCCACCTATCGATGCCCATCATTGCAGCTTCATCAATGAAGGAGAAAAAATATCCGTTTGCAAGATTTTATAACAAAATAAAACGTTTTTTTTTTTTTTTTATTCTGTCTTTTTTTTTTTTTTTTAACAATAAATACAGTGGGTACAGTGTTGTATGACCACGCAATTATTCAAAGAGTGAGAGTGCTGAAAGCTGAAAATTGGTCTGGGCAGGAGGGGAGTTTAAGTGCCCAGTAAGCAAGTGGTTAAATAGAGTTGGGAGCCGTTATGTTTTTATCATCCCTGTTTCCCTGGGAAAAAATGGATTGGCTGGGGAGATTCACCCTATTTGCCCCGGTAAATGTGGTCATCAATACAGAAAGTGGGGGAAATCCAAAATGTTACAATTGTCACCAAAATCAGGAATAGAGGGAAAGTCATTTAATATGGACACCTGTATTATTAAAATAATATATATTTTCAAAGCTATGTCCACTTTAACAGCATGTTTAATGCTACCAAAATTTGAATCAAGGAATGTGTAATAGAATTGAACTAATTATATGCAGTTGAATTGAACAAAGCATCAGCTTTTACCATCTTATGAAGATGATGAATCCCCAAAACTCACAAAAATGATCTTCTAAGTATGCATTTTTTTTTTTACAATTATCCTATTTAGAAATGATTAATTAATGACACTCACTCTGAATATATTTAAAACCAAACTTGTATTTTATGAGACAGTTTTTATAATGGTAGAAAGCAGCTCCCCTGCAGCCCACTGTATAAAGTTCTGTGCATTTAATGTATAGAATATTTTAAGCTCAGTCCCTGCAGTGACAAGCTACAAATTAATGTCAATGTTTCCGTGCCTAAAGGCAAGAGAGAGTTTCCTTGCCCCCAGTCATGTACGGTATATCTAAGCGTCAAAATTTCAACCTGGCTTCTTCCTTCAAAGTTAATGTCACTACCAGCAATAGTGGCTCAACTCTCTGTGCAGAGAAGACCCCAATATGTCTTTCACTGGGGTAAAGGAAGAACACAATTCTGGCAAGCAAGGAACTTTTTCTACCTTCTTAAAAATGTTGCTTGTTTTAAAGAAGATCACTGGCCTAAACAAAACTTTTCTAAATTTTTTCATGGCAAAGCAGTTTGGATCTCTAAACAGAAAGTTGTCTTGGTTTCTGAATCTGGGGAGTCTGGTAAAGGTTTTCTGTGCTTGTTCCCTCTTTAAAGCGATTTTAAAGTCGCTTTAAATATTTTTTTTAACCACTTAAGACCCGGACCTTTATGCAGGTAAAGGACTTGGCCAGTTTTTGCGATTTGGCACTGCGTCGCTTTAACTTGCGCGGTTGTGCGACGTGGCTCCCAAACAAAATTGGCGTCCTTTTTTTCCTACAAATAGAGCTTTCTTTTTGTGGTATTTGATCACCTCTACGGTCTTTATTTTTTGCACTATAAACAAAAATAGAGCAAAAATTTTTAAAAAAACCCCAATATTTTTGACTTTTTGTTATAATAAATATCCCCAAAAAATATATAATTTGTTTTCTCAGTTTAGGCCGATACATATTCTTCTACCTATCTTTGATAAAAAAAATCGCAATAAGCGTTTATCGATTGGTTTGTGCAAAATTTATAGCGTTTACAAAATAGGAGATAGTTTTATTGCATTTGTATCAATAATTTTTTTTACTACTAAGGGCGGAGATCATCGATTTTTTTTCACGAATATATGGCGGACACATCGGACAATTTTGACACATTTTTGGGACCATTGTCATTTTCACAGCAAAAATGCTCTAAAAATGCATTGTTTACTGTAAAAATGATAATTGCAGTTTGGGAGTTAACCACTAGGGGGCGCTGAAAGGGGTTACGTGTGACCTCATATGTGTTTCTTACTGTAGGGGGGCGGGGCTGGAAGTGTGACGTCATTGATTGCATTTCCCTATATCAGGGAACCCACGATCAATGACACTGCCACAACGAAGAACAGGGAAGGTGTGTTTACACACACCTCTCCCCGTTCTTCAGCTCCGTAGGACCGATCGCGGGACACTGGCGATCGGGTCCGCAGGTCCCCCGGGCACGGTCAATGAGCTTTGGACCGGGTTGTGTGCATGCGCCACCCCACGGCTGGGCTTAAAGGGCCACATACAGGTACGTGGATGTGCCCAGCAGTGCCATTCTGCCGACGTATATTGGCGTGAAGAGGTCCTTAAGTGGTTAAATAACAAACATCTCATACTTACCGCCACTGTGCAGCTCGTTTTGCACAGAGTGGCCTTGATCCTTGACTTCTGGGATCCCTCTGCGGCTCTCGCGGCTTCTCCCCGCATCAGATAACCTTGTGGGCGCGCTCCCGAGTCCAGCATTTGCGGCCGTAGACACGAATGCTGGACTCGCCCCCGCCCCCTATCGTCGGTGTCATTGGATCTGATTGACAGCAGCGGCAGCCAATGGCTGCGCTGCTATCAATCTATCCAATCAACAGCCAGGACCCCATGGAGAGAGGGACAGCACGTCTCCGCCGAGGGAAATTCGGGGCTCAGGTAAGTAAAATGGGGGGCTAGGGGGAAGTCACTGCCAAAAGTTCTCACCTTAATGCATGAGGGTTTACAGCCCCTTTAAGATCATTGAAAGAAACTCTGTGTCTGCTTCCAGCTTCTCAATTGGGTGATATGACATGCAGATTAGGAGGAATGGCCACAAACAGCTCCTATTTTTCAAATTATTTCAAATGTGTGTAAATGTTCGAGGATCAGGGCCACTATTATTTTTGTTTTCTGATGAAAGAGCTTTTTGGGCTTAAAGTGTGATCTGTGTCCCATTGGGGAGAATTCATCTCACTTCCTGTCCCAGAGCCAAAACAGGAAGCGAAAATAAAAATGCCTCCAAAATAACGGGAAACCCTGGTTTTCACCAAAATTATGGTGCCCATTGGAAGATTTCCCATCTATTACGGTTCTGGGGACAACCCAAAGTTTGGGACTCAAAAGTGACATTTTTGACACCCAGGGTGCATGAGGTCTTAAATGGTTGTAAAGCCTGAAGGTTTTTTTTACCTTCATGCATTTTAGGTGAAAAAAAACTTCAGTATGTATGCATCTCCCCCCCCCCCCACCTTGCAGCCTCCCTAATACTTACCCCGATTCAGCGATATGCACAAGAACAGCTGCTGTCCTGGCTCTCTGCCCTTCTCATTGGCTGAGAGACAACAGCGGGAGTCATTGGATCCTGCTGCTTTCGATCACAGCCAGTGACAGCCAGTGAGGGAGGATTGGGGGCTGGACTGACCACGTTCTGTGTATCTTATGGACACATAGAGCAGGGCTCAGGAGCGGGCATGAACGAGTTCCCGGGGGGGAGGAGCCCAGAGCACCAGTGGAGAACCTGAGAAGAGGAGGATCAGGGCTGCTCTGTACAAAACCCATGCACAGAGCAGACAAGTATAACTGTTTGTTTAACCACTTAAGGACCGCCTAACGCCGATATACGGCGGCAGAATGGCACGGCTGGGCACAGGCACGTACATGTACGTCACGTTTAAGAGCCCAACCATGGGTCGTTTGGGAGCCACGTTGCACGACCGCGCAATTGGCAGTTAAAACGACGCAGTGCCGAATCGCAAAAAGGGGCAAGGTCCTTAACCTGCATATTGTTCCGGGTCTTAACTGGTTAAAAACAATATGGCTTTAGTATCACTTTAACTGTATTTATTTTGACATGCTTGTTTCATAATTTTACATTCCTATTGAATTTATTTTCTATAGTTATTTTTTTGGTCACACAGTTTTACTGATAATAATATTTAAAATAACAACAAATTAATTACGAAAGTGAACCACATAGTCTTTAGATAAAATAATGAGGTTTAGCACTAAATTGCTTTGATATCTTCCACTAATCCATCTCTGAAGTGTGTAGAATAATGTTGCCATTGTCGGACATAGTTTAATCCCTGCTCAGTGTATTTTAAATAGTCCTCCTGGAGCTGGTTATTTTTCCACAAACAGAATTCACCCCTCACAGGAAAAATAATTAAACTTTCTTCTTGTCCCTGATATCCATATTTATGAGTTCATTTTTGTTTGTTGAAATAAGAATTAAGAACACTGATTCTGATTTGAATGCAATATTTGACTGTGATTACATTTTTTTTAATACCTTGATCTATTTTATCACGGTCCTTATTTTTTGCTAATTCATATCTTAGTAATAAATGTATATGTGTTTGTCTAAATAAAAGTGAAACCCGGTCTGTGATTTTTCTTGAAGTAACACAATAAGGTTCCTGTGGTGTTCATACCTCTGGCATGTAGACGTCACTCTTTACAGTTCTTTCATGTATAAAACTTCCTATACTCTATGTTAATTACTGTTTCTGTTAAAACAAAGTTACCCACAATTTTTCAATTGCATTAACTGCATTAACAGCATTTTAGAAATCCAATCATTGTCCGATAGAAAAATGTATTTATTTTTCCTATGGGTTACCTGTGTAGGAGAATTTTCAGTGGCATTTCAGGTCTCTGCACCCGCGGATATGGCCGTCATGTCCGGCAGTGCACTGTCTCCTGGGAGCTATGTGTCCTAATTCCCAGAAGTCAGTGTGGATGGCATCCGCTAGTTCTCGTTATTGCGAAACCGGAAGTGACGCAATGACACCAGTTTATCTACGTTGCCATCACAATGGGGCGGGCACTTTCGCTGCCGCCGCTCATTGTGATGGCAACTTCGAAAGTTTACGGCGCTGCTCGCCATACATGTTGCCCATGCGCGGGGACAGGCGGTGCATGCTGGCAGCTCAACAGCACCGTATCCTGGAGCTGTATGCTTGTGGGCTTCACATGCCCACAAGCAAGATGAAAACGGCCAGGAACAAATTTTATAACTTAATTTTTTATATGAAACCGGACATTGGTGGATGAATTTAAAAAAAAGAAATGAGCGTTACATTGCAATGTTATAAACTTATGAATTGTTTAAAAAGAAAAATATTCAATGTCGTTGGAACTCCGCTTTAATAAAGCACTTTATTACTGTTCCCAGACTACCTACCGTACACAACACGTTTGATGACAAGAATGGATCTTATATCTCTTCAGCAGCCTGCACCTTTTCTTGCACACCCTGAAGTGCCTTCTACTGCTTAGATTCTCATATGTGTGAAAAATTCATACTTGATGCTAATTAAAGCGGAGTTCCAGCCAAACTTTTATTTTTTGTAATTTAGCAGCTACAAGTACTGTAGCTGCTGACTTTTGATAAGGACACTTACCTGTCCAGGGAGCCCGCAATTCTGGCCCCCCGAGGCTGAACTGTCCATTGGATCGGGTGCAGGCACGACCATTCCAACTAAGGGAAACTGGCAGTGGTTCCTTCAGGCTTTACAGCCGGTTTCCAACTGTGTTCTCTGCGCACTCCTGATTGGCTTTTGGCCACAAGCTGCTTGTAGAAGGGGGGAACCAGGAGCGCTGGCGTGGGACCAACTAGTGTGAACGCTGAATTCTACATTGTGAAGAAAGGCTCCACTATACTGGGCAGGAATCATTTTGATACACTAAACCTCCACTTAGTGTATGGTCCTATCACAACAGCTTTGGTTACCCCTATGCTACCAGTGTCCAGAGTTTCACCTATCGACAACACATCACAGGGCTGTGCAAAGAACTTTGTACACAAAATGAAAGTGCGATCAGATAGGAAATGAGTGTTTCAGAAATTAAGACACTTACTCTTTTCTGTAAGGGAAGCTTTTTACAAAAATCTTAAAAAAATAGAACAAGCCTGTCTTGCATGCCCAGTATAAGTAAATTTACAGGGCTTTCTACGAAAAAAAGGGCCAAATTCAGAAAGTGAATTGAGCATTGTGTAAAACCTTAAAGGACGAGACATGAAATTTCCTTAGTTGATGGCTACATTTTCGGTGGATCTTATAGCTTACTAGTACCAGAGACCTGGAAAAGGCACTGCAATCACACGTTGCACTGGCGGTGCCAATAAAGCACCGCTAAACTCTAAATATGCTATATGCAACTTCCTGTTGCTCTTTATAAACATTGTGCCGAATATATTATGCAAATAAAACATTCTTACTTTCTGAACGGTCCAGGTAGTATGTTGCTGCCATCATTATAAGTCCTGTATTTTGCTTCCCAATAGTAATGTATTTCCGTCACTATGTCTCCATGGCCATAATCCTGCACTTGAGCATCTGTCTTTAGCTCCGCTCTCTGTCTCTCAGTCTCTTCTACAACCCCTGTGACATAGCAAGTCACATTGCGTTAAGGCTCAGCATCTGAATGGGGAAGTAGTGTCTCAGGATCTCGGGGTTGATGTCAACCAAAGGAAATGATACAGCCCTGGCAAATACACAGCATTTTTCTGACACAAGAAGCTTTCCGAAAAAAAAGGACTAAAAGCGCATGCGCCGGTGACGTCATTGAAAAGAAAACTACGGATTACACAGAAAGCAAGCAGGTAAGAAGACATAAACACAAAGCTATACTATAGGCTCCATTGATTAATTGAAAAGAAACTTGCTAGACTAAGTTTACAACCACTTTAATTGTTAACATCACCTCAAATGCGGTTAGCAGACATGCATTTTGTCACGTAGCAAACATCCCAAAACAAAGAAATCGGAATTGTAGGAAAGGAAATGTAAGAACAAAGCAAAGAGTATGTGTACTATTCTGGTGGCCAGGCATGGATTCCCAAGTACTAATTGCCATTCAGCTTTATCTTATCTTATCTGCTGTCTTATACATTCAACCACTTCAGTTAGACCCCTTTTACAATGGAGCGCTTTTCAGGCATCTTAGTGCTAAAAATAGTGCCTGTAAAGCGCCTGATAAGCACCTCTCATGCCTCCCCAGCGCTTGCAGGACAGGAAAAAAAATGGCTGCAAGCAGCAAATTTGGGGTGGTGAAATGAATGGGCAGTACTGCCAAAACGCTTAATCAGCGCCGCAACACGGGCACTTTTTACTCTTTCCTCTGCCACTAGCGGGGTTTAAAAGTGCCCCCTAGCAGGCGAAAAGTGCCGCTATAACAGCGGTAATGTACCACTAACGGCACTTTACCGCTAAAGCTGGCACCACCCCAGTGTGAAAGTACCCTTAGTGCCACTGCTTGAAGAAGCTTTCTATTGATACTGTGGGTCCAGATTTACAAATTGATATAAAGCACATTGAAAAATTAACCATGATGTAACACATACAGTATATTCTTGACTATATGGTCAGCTTTGATAATATATAAAAATTCACAGAAATGTAATGATTTTCTGATCTTCTCATTATACTAATAAAACTTCTTCCCTATGAACATTAGGCTCTTGGCCTTTATATTTCAACTATCCCTAAACTCACCCCTATCCTTACCCTATTCTTAAGCCGCGTACACACGATCGGACCAATTTGATGGTACGGCCCATCGGACCGTTGTCCGTCGGACCAAAGTTTTAAAATTTGCTTTAAAATCTGTCCGACGGACACCTGTCCGTCGGACAGATTCGATGGTTAGTACACAAAAGCATCGGACCAAAAACACGCGCATGCTCAGAATCAAGTCGACGCATGCTTGGAAGCATTGAACTTCGTTTTTTCAGCACGTCGTTGTGTTCTACGTCACCGCATTCTGGTCCGATGGGATTTTGGTCTGATGGTGTGTACGCACATCAGACCATTAGACCACTTCAGCATGGTCTGATGAAAACGGTCCGTCGGACCAGTCTCATCGAACCGGTCTGATCGTGTGTACGTGGCCTTAGACTATATCATTTTCTTGACCCAACCTCAAGGGTTCTCATTAGATATTCATACATCGGGAAGATATGTAAATCAATATTACCTCTATTGTTGGAAATGTACTTTCACTTTACTGAAATTATATAAATTATAATGTGTTGTTTAAACAGTGCTTCCTTAATAAAACCCAATTTGAAAGATATTGTGGATCCTATCACAGAGGCACCCGTGGACTGACAATTTGCTATAATATTAATAGATTATTACAGTGAATGGCCAGAAATTGCATTTGTCTCAAATATAACATCTGCTACTGTAATTATAGTTATCTCCACAGTCCTCAGCAGGGAAGGTAACCCAAAGGAGCTAGCGCCTGACAATGGATCACAATTTGTTTCATCTGAGCTTGAATCCTTCCTGAGAGAGGGAAATATTGTTCATAGGAAATCCTCAGTTTATTACCCCCAAACAAACAGACATTGAAAGATTCAAAAGAAGCTCTTCAGACTACGAAATCATACATGGAGATCTTGGCATATTTTTACTACAAAGTTCTTACATGTCTACATACATGCAATTACACAACTACATGCAACTATACAATCATCACCAGCTGAACTACTATATGGCAGACAAGTGTTCCCTAAACTAAATATTGAAGACATATACTGTACCCCCAACAAAGTCCAGTGCCACAGAAATACTCTGTTGATAAGATGGCTAAAGATCAACAAGATAATACATAGAAAGTAATACATATACTGTTTGAAATTGTGGTGAGAGAGAAGTACAATTTAAGCCTGGATCACTAGTTAGTGTTAAAAAATTGGATTACTTAAAGGGGTTGTAAAGGTTCATTTTTTATTTTCTGAATAGGTTACTTTAAGCTAGTGCATTGTTGGTTAATTTGCCCTTTCCTTCAATTTCCCTTCTAAATATTTTCTTTCTTTGTTTTATTTGTCTGAATTTCTCACTTCCTGTTCCTCCTCAGTAAGGTGTTCTGACTGACTTTCCACCACTCAGATGATGGTGGAAAGCTTACTGAGAAGAAACAGGAAGTGAGAAATTCAAACAAAGAAAAAAAACATTTAGTGGGGAAATCAAAGGAAAAAGTAAGTGAACCAACAATGCACTAGCTTAAAGGAATCAATTTAGAAAATAAAAGACGAACCTTTACAACCCCTTTAATTTTGGATAATCCAAATTTTCCAACCTGCTTAGGTTGACAAGTCAATGCGGACCATATATCTGTAAACTGTCTGAAAAACGAATATCGAATGGCAGTCATCCTGTATCTCTTAGGCACTTTAGACTTTTGATTTGTTAAAGGACATTTTCCAGTTCCAAACTGAAGAAGAGGAGCCCAAACTGCCTAAACATATTCAAAGGATCAGAAGGTCTCCTGGCCTCCTTTAATGAAAATGCATAGAACTGTTTTGTGAAACAATTCTTTATATTGTTGTCTGTATTTTTCAACATTGAGAAAAAATATTCCATTCTTTTCTATGAGAGGAATATAAGGTGTTCATATCTCTACCCTATAAATATAAATCTAGAGTTATGTGTACATTACTTTCTGTGCTTTCAAGTGGGAATACAATCATATTAAGCCCAGGTTCACACTGACAGTGAGATTGAAATTGTGCAAGTTCAGCTGAACTCACACAATTTCATACCCGCATGTCAGTTCGACTTCGGGGGAGATTTTAGAGACATCTGTGTGGGTTGCTGCACAGATGTCTATACAAATCTCACCCCCTGAAGTTGCCAAAAGTAGTGCAGGAATAACTTTTGGGAATCGGTGCACCGATTCGGACAGTGCCATTGCTGGCAATAGCCATGTCAAATCTCATGCCAAATCGCATCAATGTGAACCTAGGCTTAAACTTGTCTTGGAAGTGATGTGCTGCAGGAAAGAAAGAGCGAGAGGTAGTTACAGAGCACAGACTTCAGGAAGTACACTTTTACTGCCCTACTACTGACCCTGTAAGATGGCCTATGCTTCTTGACTGTAGGGAATTACAGGAAATTCTGATTATTGAAAATGTTATGAATTGCTGCCTGGGCCTGTGAAAAGAAAAAACACCAGACCAGAAAGATTTGTTGAATTTGACTTGTGTGGATGAATTATTTTCTGCCTTTTTGCTATTAACGTTTAGACTGTTTATGTAACTCTATAAACATTCACGTGTGTTAAGGAGATGGTGACGATACCATTTACTGAAATAAGCATGCTCTTTTCGCATCTTTAAACCCTCCTGATTAATCAGCTTTGCTTTCGCATTCAGTACATGGATAATTTTAGGGACTTTGCTTTCCAAAGAGTCACACGGCATAGTATAAAAAAAAAAAAAACTCAAAAGTATTCCAGCTTTTACAGGCCAGTTACATATACAGCTGTAGTCATAAAGATGATAAGACAGTAGAAGCAACAGCTATGCCAAGCACTGAAACTTTGGGGCTCTCATCTCATTTAATAAATTGGTGACTGAAGGGAAGACTGAAATTCAAAAAGTGTGTCAAAAAACTGTCAGCCCAAATCAATGCATAATGTGCCTTATATACAATGCACTGAAGGAGATTTACAGGTAAAATACAAACTTCAGTATAGAATTCTGGAGTTATTTGAAAGAGGAACTTACTTCCCCGCCTGCTGTAGCTGTACTGGGGAGTTCTTATGTATCTGCCTGCTCCTATTGGCTCATATATTCCTCCTCCACTTGGCGTTCTTCTGTTCCATCATTGGGTCAAACCCTTCACTCACTCAATTATCACTAACCATGATAAAACAAGATCCTGGGGTTGTTCTGAGCTCTGTGAAAATGGCAGTAAACAGATATTGAATACTGGCAATTATGATCCTTCATGACTTCCTACAATCTTGCTAGTAAGATCTAAAAAAAGATTAATGAAGTGTGGGAGAGAACATAGGGAACCTACAGCTCCCAACCGTTGAAATCACAACCCTCTATCCCTGCATTCTTCTTAGGCACAGAAGTTACATGGAGCTATAGGCAAAATCAAAAATTATGATGTAAATGATACTAACATTAGCAAAGCAGTTCTTGTTTTTCTGCCCCCCCCCCCACTTAAGATAATTGTATTACTTGCTCATCCTGCCACCATTATTTTTTACTTTCTGTTACAGGCCAAGCTGTCTAGCAGGAGTGGCAGCTAGAGGATTGGGGAACACCATAAAACATTACCAAGAGGTCTTACAATTGTCAGCTTTTTCATAAGACCAAAATAAGTTTGCTGTTACTGCGTCAGGTGTCTGTGATAGTGAGCCTATCAACTCAGAGTTCACCAGGGCATGGAGTCTAAGCCCCAGCCTGCTTATTCATCAGAAAGCTGGAACTAGATGAATTCTGAAATTGTTCAGTTCCAAATGCATTTTTATAACGAATTTCGACAAATTAGTTAATTCGGAAATATCTGAATTAACGAAAACCCGTTCACCAAATTTTTTCAAACATTAGTAAATTAGAATATTCTAAAATTCATAAATTTGTGAATTCGTAAATTCGTAAATTCTAAAATTTGGTAACTCGTAAAAAAAATGTTAGTTCAATTTTTATTGAGTATTTTCAAAAGTAAACAAGTTACATAAAATACAAGACAAGACAATTCGATATACACAGATTCAGTCTAAATTATGAACATGGTAGGTACTCCATTAAACAAAGATAAAGGTGAACAAAGATGAACAAAGAAAACAGATATGAATGCTCAATAAATCAGGGATTCAGTACTCCCTACATACTATCGTGTTGTTGTCCATATGGACCACATTTGGTCAAATCGGACACAGTGCATAGAGTTGATGGCTATTAAGCGTAACTTGTAAATTTGAAGTTTCGGAAATTTGAAATTCAAAAATCCGAAAACCTAAAAATTTGAAAATCTGAAATAATAACTAACTAATAATAATAATAACTTAACTATTACTGACTATTAAATTATAGGTATTGGAATTTCCTTTCAAATTTGGCTGTTAGTGAACGTAAAAAAATACGAATGCTGTATCTAAACAAATGGAACGTAACAAATTATTAATAATAAATAACTATAATAATAATAATAAAAACATTTTATCATTATTATTTATTATTAAATTCTTGGATTTTCTTTCACATTTTCGGATTTTTTAATTTTCAAATTTAAGAATTGACTTTACGAATTTATGAATTTTCAAATTAGGATCATAACGGATGACCCAACCCCCCCCCCCCCCAAAAAACCCCGAATGAAATGAAAAGGAATACATTTTTCAGTAGTGCACGTCTAGCTGGAACCAGATCGTGGCACTCAGGTCTCCCCAGCTGAGGATGAAGAGACCACTCATATGTGCAGAATACAATGGCAGGAGACAGAAGGAAATCCAGGAATCAAGCCAAGGTCAGGTGTCAGGCAAGTACAAATGGTAGACGAAGGCGGGGTTGGAACGCGGGAAGTCATACACAGAATGCACATAATAGTAGGCAAACATGAGCTCCGAGAACTGAGAAGTTGTGTAGGCAATGTGTGTGTTATATAGAGAATCAAATGTGGAGGTGGGCCAGGGAGTGGAGGAAGGGAAAATAAATATAAAATCACAGAACAGCAGGGGACGGCCATAGGTGAAAACAGAAGCCAAACAACATATGTAAAATAAATCAGAGGACTAGGAAAACTGCAGGCTAAATTGTGACATACTGTTTACAAAGTGTTGGATAGACATGAAGTGTTAAAATGTTAGCTCATCTGTTCATTGCCAAACTCTGGGAATGCTGAGCTGTCATTGTCCACACAGCTGGGCCAGCAGTCCAGAGATTTGAAATCCTTGTTCTCTCTCTTCTCTGTGCAGAATTTCTTGGACAGACCAGAGTGATTCACTGTGCAGGCATTGACCAATCAGAATTGCTCTGGTCTGTCCTGAAAGCGCTACACAGAGAAGAGGGAGAATAATGGGATTTTAAAAACCCCAAACCACTAGATAGGCTGCATGGGCACTAACAGCTCAGCATCCCTGGAGGTAAATACAAGGGAATCGGGGGTTGGAGACGGTATACAGTGTTACTTCGCCTTTTAATTTTAATTTTTTTTTGTAAATGTGAGATAACACTTTGAACAAACTAAGTGAAAAAATAAACACATTAAAGTCTGACTTCAGCTATAAAAAAACAATAAAAAACAAGGCGCATAGGTGTGTCAAAAAGTGGCTTGTGAAAAAGGAAGGTTAAAACCCAGACCCTTGCTCCCCAACTCTTAAGACCACATGAGGGACAAGAAAAACCCCAGCAATAGGAGCGCTGTTCCAATGAGTTTAAGTGGGCACAAACAAGTTCAAACCAGTGAGCAATTTATTAAAAAGCTTGACGTACTGATAGTTTAAGATCAGTTTATAAGCCAATGCAGGGAGGTATAGGTAGGCACCATAACTCACAGGTACCGCTGTTAGTTCTGTAAGGCCCAGAGGAATGTATGGCTTACTCTGTCCCTGGAGCTCCTGTGGTTAGCGGTAAACTCAATAGAGGCCAGGTGAACAGGCAGTGCAAGCCGCGGCTGTGCAACCAGAAGTGACAGCCGCAGTTGGAGCTTGTGGCTGTCGGCCAGAGATGACATCAAGAGTTAGCGGAAGTGCTCCACCAGAGGGAGTGTGCAGTGTGGACAACAGAGGATGAAGAAACCAGATGGCCTGTTTGGAATCTCTGATCACAGCAGGGCAATAGAATCCAACAGGAAATGATGCCGAAGCTTGGACCAGGACGGACTACATGTTTTGGAGATTAATGCCTTCATCAGGTCACCTATCAGTATGTCAAGCTTTAATTCAGCCAAAACTACCCTATTCCCAGGGTGACAACGCTGCTTTGAACTTTCAGTTGAGAACAAACAGCATTGTCAACCTATTATAGTTAATGGAAAAATATTGGATCTACTCATAGAGAAAATAAAGCTAAAGGGGGTTCAGAAACTGCTCAATTTTTTTTTCTAAATGGACCTTTTCCCATCCATCTAGGTGAAATGTATAGATGCATGACAAAACCTGGAAAAATAGGTTGTTCCAGCTTTGCATATATTGTGTTTTTCTCCAGCCTGTTAGTTCAGATATAGTTATGTTTACATGTGTTTGACTAATGACAGAAACCCCAACACGATTCATAGCAAGAACAGAAATAACTGTCTAATCTGTTGTGACTGACAAACCAGCATTATAACTAGACCCTTCATAGTCACAAAGTATCTGAAATCCTCTACAGCATTTCTCTTCTTTTGAAATATACTTTACTTACTTACACTCTCACAGCCAAAATGTTGCATATCTGCATTTCACTTGTTAAAAAATGCCACTTTTGTCCAAGGAGGGTTTACCACTTTTCAGCTGCAGATAAGGATTCTGGGTAGCTGTATGCAAATTAGCTCAAAGGTCTCATTTATATGTCATGGTTGGATGTAAAGTAGTCTCCTTATGCAGATATATGCATGCCGGGGTCTATTGTGTGCAATTCCCCAAATCTTTCTCTCAAGGAGTTCTGCCATTGGTATCATTTACTATTCAAACACAATTTTCTCAGAAAATGGAGAAGTCTTTAAAAAAAAAAAAAAAAAAAAAAAAAAGATTTGGAATAATGGCAAAGTCAAATCAAACTTCTATTGATCACTTTTAATTCTAGGCAGCTTTATGTATTGTAACTTTATATAGACTTAAAACTTTTTATATCAAACTTAGCATTTTGTAGAGGGAGGGTGATTTTAACACTGCTTCTGTTATAGATGTGACTACGAAATCTGAAACACATTTCATAAATCTGTCCTGAATACGGTGGTATTATGATTTAGCAATGAGCTGAAAGTACTGTACTAGACTGAGGCTAATGCATTTAATTATAGCAGCTTGTTGCATTGTTTGATTTTTTTCTCTGGTTTAATACTGGCAAGGTTGTAGCTTAGTGCGGAAGAGGCAGAATCGATTCTCTTTCCCTTGCTGAATGCACCCTAGAAATAAAATATGGATAAGGTTCTAAACTAAGCCAAACCCTCCATTTCTAACAAAAGGCCTTAGTCTTTTATTCTTTACCTTTTTTTTCCCAATACAGCTGAAACATTTTTTGTGTCTGTGCTTTTCATGGTGATGCAACCTTGAGGGCTAAAATTTGAGGTGTATTCCCACATTGCAAAGCTGAGCCAGTGGCGAAAGGAATTTCTTTACTTATACAATAAAAGGCATTAAGCAACTGACATTTTGAAATCACATAAATCATCATGCTGAAATAGTATTAATATTTTTATGTTTAGTATTATTGCTTTTCCTGTTATTTTAATTCGACATCGCAGCTTCCCTTCTGTTACTATCTTTTTTTTTCTTTTTCTTTCTTTTTTTTTTCAAACAAGACATTTGTTTGGCTGCAGTTCCTCAGAACCACATATAATGTGCTGAATAAGATTATCTTGGGAAAGGCCAGCTGGATAGCCATTAATCCAAAATACATGAGGTTCCATCATTATATTTACCACCCCAGTGATTCCATACACTCGTAGAAATTGGATCCTTTTTTTATGATTTTTTTTTAGCCTTCTCTACAAAATTCAGGTGCACTGTCCATTCTTTGTTGCTTCAAGAAGAATGCTGTCATT
The DNA here is from genome assembly GCA_029574335.1 of Rana kukunoris. Taxonomy (NCBI): domain Eukaryota; kingdom Metazoa; phylum Chordata; class Amphibia; order Anura; family Ranidae; genus Rana; species Rana kukunoris. The sequence continues at coordinate 76,458,522 of CM056053.1, forward strand.
GGGTTACCGAGCTACACAGAGTTTCATGTACTTTAAAAGATGGAATGGATTTTGCTTAAAGGAAAAAATGTAACTTAGCTAAGTGTGAATGTAAACCCACCAGTGGACAAGAAAAGTTGATCATGTTCACTGAAGTGTTGAGAACAATGCTATTAGGCTAAGTTATAGCCGGAAAGATGGACAAACAGAGAAATAAATAAATAAATAAAAAACAAATGTAAGCTGACAAAGGCCTGACTGTGCTAGATCGGTGCTGGATAACCAGTTAGATTGTTGTGGCTTCAAATGTGGCCCCTTACTCTGCTGAAGGTTTACAGATAGTGTTATTACTCATTTTGCTCTGTAACAAAATAAATAGAGAAGAACTTTGATCAAAATGTATAATTACTTTAGTTAAAACATTTTTTATAGTGTTGGATAGAGCATCAGGTTTGGGAGATTTGCTATTGGACATTGATCATACTGTAAAGAGAGCAATGAGTGGGTCTTTTTACTATGAAAAAAAGCAAGTGTTATAAAAAAAGAATACATAATCCATTTTGTGGGGCATTGCCTCCACTTACCTACACATTGGCAGACTTAAATTGTCTCTGATTTTGGGAAGATTTATGGTTTCCAATGTTTCTGGGACAAAAAAAGTGAGGGGTAATATACCTGACGGGAACAGAGCAGTTAACACATGACAGAGATTTTAACCTTTTCCAAATATAAATTACAGTTATGAGTTATGCAAAGTAAGAAACTATTACTTATGCCTTTTTTGTTTTTGGATGCAAAATAGGAAGCCTGCCTCAGACAATGTTCTGCTTCTATTGATTACATACTATTTCAAAATTCATGAAGTTAACTTCCTCCCTGAACAACTAGAGATTAATTATCAGAGGTGAGCAAATTCATCGTGAGCTGTAATTCAGTGCTTTTAGGTTTACCAATTTGTGGTGTTTTATTTCATCCACCAATTTTCTAAAAGCTACCAACCCAGCACAGTGTACATAGCAGCTTGTATCTCCATGTCTAGTAGGCTATAAGCCTGTAAGTTCTCTGCAATGCTAACTTCCCCTATCCTCAATACATTCTGGAGGATACTTTAGCTGAGTTCCATTCCTCAAACTTTTTTTTTTTAAAGACTGCTTTGGAATTGTCCAAACCTGTACATGAACATTTCTAACATTTTCTATTTTTTTTGTAAAGATTGGATAATTGAAGACACGGCCCCCCAGCTTAATTATCACCCACTGCGCTAATGAAAGAAACCTGATGTGCTAGCTGCCGCTATAAAGTGCATGGATTGAGGAAAAATTATATATGTATACACAAACACCAGAGTGAATCAGTGTCCACTAAATGTAAAAGCAGCGCTTAACCAGTGAAATGTGAATTCCACATATCTAAATAATATAGAATGTATGATATAATATATGACATATACCATATAACATAAAATCACCTTAAAAAGATGTAATGATAATATTCAAACAAAATATTAACAAAGAGCGGAAAATATTAAAGTCCCGTGATAGTAGGTGATAAGGTAAATGAAAGTTCATAAATAAAGGATTATCCTCAATCTTCTCAATCTTCTACCACACCGCTTGTGTATAGTGAATCCTTCACCCTTAGAAAATGCGCACTCACCACAATTCAATGCCCTGCACTCTCGTGTTAAGGCATAAACGCAAGAAATCCAAATCATTCAAAAGTGTTGATATCAAATTCCATTTCAGTGATAAGTTCCAATGTGTTCACATGAATAAAGAAAAAAGTGTACAATAGTGTGATATTGTAAAACCAGTTTAATGAAACACTAAAAATTCTTCACAAATTGCACTCACAAACGTGATCTTTCACCAAACTTTGAATAAACCATAAACAGCGCTAGTTGCAAGCTTCTATCCAAATAAGCCAGTGGTCACAGCGGACCCTTGTTCGATCTCAGTGTACTCACAGCCCTTGGAGACAGCTAGGTGAAGAGGTGGTGTTTTCTATAGCCCGATACAGCTAAGTGTGTGTCGCACATCCGTATAACTCACACAGGATCAGACAATGATTAGTGACCACGCCCCTCTATTTTTTTTGTGCTTTTACTTTCTTTAAAAATAGTTTGTTACTTACAGATCTCGGAAGCAGGCAGGTTCCATTTTAGCTGTGGGCATCCTCCTGATCTCGCACATCTGCAGTAATGCCTCTGCACGGCTCTCCTTTCCTGTCTACAAATAACTCAAGATTTTATCAGTAGGCGATTAGCAAGAACTCCTGGGATACATAATGCCGATATCCAAGGAACCCTTACAAATTACATAGTGACATAATTGCCTAGACGGGACTAGCGGAAGTAAAGGAGAAATAACATAAAAAAAGGTATTTCCAAGCAGAAAAAAAATATTTAATTGGGAAAAGGATGAGGCAAGGGAATACAATAAAGGGTGGAACTCGATTTCTTCGCACCTACTGTCCCAGTGACAATGGTTTTTACCACACAGCAAGTAAAGAGTAATCTACAATAGCAAGACAGAAAATTCTTAGGCCACGTACACACGATCAAATCTATCTGCTGGAAACGGTCGGCCCGACCGTCCCAGCAGACAGTTCAATCGTGTGTACGGGCGAGCCGACAGATTTGGCCAGCCGACAGATTTGAAAGCATGCTTTCAAATCTGTCGGCTGGGAACCCGTCCGCTCGACATGTCTGCTGGTTAGTACACCAACCAGCAGACATGTCTTCTCGCACACACGTCAAATGGTTTCGACGCATGCGCGGAAGTGTTTTACTTCCTGGTGCGGTGACGTGGCGGCGTCAACGTCACCGCCACGTCAGCGCACCGTCTGCCGGCGGGGATTTTTGTTTGATCATGTGTACACGATCAAACCAATACGTCCCCAGCAGACAGATTTGTTCAAATCGGTCTGTCCGACCGATTTGAACAAATCTGTCTGCTCGTGTGTATGGGGCCTTACAGTAGGGGAATACTAGATTCACCGTCAGCTTTTTTGTTTCCCTCACTTCCTGTCTGAGCAAACAGGACAGTAAATAAGTAAAATACAACAAAAAGGTAAGAAGGACTTTTTTAGGCGCGAATGCGCTAAACTACACTGCTCAAAAAAATGTAAGGAACACGTTTTAATCAGAGTATAGCATCAAGTCAATTAAACCCCTGGGATATTTTTCTGTTATGTTAAGTAGCACAGGGGGTTGTTAATCAGTTTCAGCTACTTTGGTGTCAATAAAATTAACAACAGGTGCACTAGATGGGCAAAACTAAGACAACCTCCAAAACAGAAATGGTTTTACAGATGGGGGCCACTGACATTATCTTTTCCTGCTCATTTTCTCTTGACTGTTTTTCACTACTGTAGTTCTGCATTTGAGTAGGGTTAGTGTCACTACTGGTAGTACAAGGCGATACCTGGACCCCATAGAGGTTGCACATGCAGTCTAACACCTCTAGGATGGCACATCAATATGTGTCATTGCCTGTTGGTTTGCTGTGTCTCCCAGAACAGTCTCAAAAACAGTAAGGAGATTCCAAGAGACAGGCAGTTACTCTAGGAGAGCTGGGCAGGGCCGTAGAATGTTCTTAACCCATCAGCAGGACCAGTATCTGCTTATTTGTGCAAGGAGGAACAAGATGAGCACTGCCAGAGCCCTACAAAATGACCTCCATCAGGCCACTGGTGTGAATGTCTATGACCAAAAAATCAGAAACAGACTTCTTGAGGGTGGCCTGAGGGCCCGACATCCTCTAGTGCAGTGGTCATCAACCCTGTCCTGCAGGGCCCACTAACAGGCCAGGTTTTATGTATTACCTTGGGGAGATGCAAACTGGAATACTGCAATCACTGAGCAGCAAATGACATCACCTGTGATGCATTTCAGTTATCTTGCAAACCTGGCCTGTTAGTGGGCCCTGCAGGACAGGGTTGATGACCACTGCTCTAGTGGGTCCTATGCTCACTGCCCAGCAACGTAGAGCTCACTTGGCATTTGCCATTATTCAGTCCATATTAGTATAGATATCCAGCAAGATATTTTTCCCCATTGAGATCTGATGTCTTTTCAAAGTGTTTCTTTCATTTTTTTGAGCAGTGTATAATGAAAAAAAAAAGTTTCTATTAACCACTTAAGGACCGCCTACTGCACATTTACGTTGGCAGAATGGCACGGCTGGGCACATCAACGTATATATACGCTGATTTTAGTACCCAGCCGTGGGTCGCGGGCGCGCGCGACCCGGTCCGAAGCTCCAGGACCGGGACCGCGGGATTCGCGGACCCGATCACTGCTGCAGTGCGGCGATCCGTCCCTCTAGCGGTAGAACGGGGAGAGCCGTGTGTAAACACGGCTTCCCCGTGCTTCTCTGTGGCCGTAGCATCGATCGCGTCATCCCTGTAATAGGGGGACGCGATCGATGATGTCACACCTACAGCCACACCCCCCTACAGTTGTAAACACAACACATAGGTCACACATCCCCTACAGCGCCACCTGTGGTTAACTCCCAAACTGCAACTGTCATTTCCACAGTAAACAATGCAATTTAAATGCATTTTTTGCTGTGAAAATGACAATTGTCCCAAAAATGTGTCAAAATTGTCCGAAGTGTCTGCCATAATGTCGCAGTCACGAAAAAAATCGCTGATCGACGCTATTAGTAGTAAAAAAAAAACAATTAATAAAAATGCAATAAAACTATCCCTTATTTTGTAAACGCTATAAATTTTGCGAAAACCAACCGATAAACGCTTATTGCGATTTTTTTTACCAAAAATAGGTAGAAGAATACGTATCGGCCTAAACTGAGGAAAAAAAATGTTTTTTTATATATTTTTGGGGGATATTTATTATAGCAAAAAGTAAAAAATATTGCATTTTTTTTTAAATTGTCGCTCTATTTTTGTTTATAGCGCAAAAAATAAAAACCGCAGAGGTGATCAAATACCACCAAAAGAAAGCTCTATTTGTGGGGAAAAAAGGACGCCAATTTTGTTTGGGAGCCACGTCGCACGACCGCGCAATTGTCAGTTAAAACGACGCAGTGCCGAATCGCAAAAAGGGGCAAGGTCCTTTACCTGCATTTTGGTCCGGGTCTTAAGTGGTTAATATGTCATTTAGAATCACACAAGGTTCACAATATGAAATGTTTACATCATAGGATAAAGTGTCTCTCTATTACTTTCTCTACATGTTTCATCATGTTTTGCGGACACTCGTGACGAGCAATATGCGCCGGTCGGAAGCACGTCAATCACAGCCTGTGAATAGGAACGCCCACTCCCGCGGGATTCACTACCCGGAAGCCAGGGGGTGAAAATAGCCATAAAACGCTATGTACGAAAAAAAAAAAGCATACTGTCGGTCTTCTAAGTCGGCTCAATGTAATGTTAGAATATTTTTTTAGGGTGAACCCCCGCTTTAATATTCATAATCAAACTTGAATTGCTCATCTGAAACTGTATTTTTAATCATGTGACTTGCACAGCACCAATCAGGGCTGGCCAGACACAGTCGCACAGTGTAGCATACATTAGCAGAGTAATAGAAGCCCCTCCCTCAAGGAGCATTATCTGCAGATGCGAAAGAACAGGGAAAGATCATGTGACCACACGACTGCACTGCAGAAATAAGGTACTTTTTTTAATTTAAAAAACAAAATGGAGTGGCATGATATATGTGATTTATGTAAATGTTTATAGCAATTAACACTGCTTTTTCTCTGTTTAGTATCACATTATTTGCTTCTGCCACTCCATGTATCTATGGAGAGCAACATTCTCTGACTTTCCCAGTGACTGACAAAAGGATTATATGGGAACACAGACCCGTCAGTATTTTGGACTGTTTTATAGACATAGATTTTGGGCCAGATTCTCAAAAGAGATACGACGGTGTATCGCAGGAAACACCGTCGTATCTCTGTTTTTTTTACTGGGTATCTATGCGTCTGATTCATAGAATCATTTACGCATAGATACAGTGAAGTTTCGACAGGTGTAAAACACTTACACCTTCGGATCGTAGATGTAATGACTTCGCTGGCCGCTAGGTGGCCTTTACGTTGATTTCTCATTTGCCTATGCAAATGAGCCTAATACGCCAATTCCCAAACGTTTTTACGCCGCCCCGTCGTCGTTTACATCGTTTCCGTAAGCATAAGGTTATATGAGGGGTAACCTTACGAAGTTCCGTCGTATGCCATGTTAAGTATGGCGTTGGGTCAGCCTCGTCTTTTTCCGTCGGTTTCGCCGTTTTACTAAGTCATTCGCGAATAGGGCATTGCGTAAGTGACGATCAAGTAGTTTTCACGTCGGTTTCAACTACGTTTTCCGACGTGAGCTGGAGCATGCGCACTGGGCTTTTTTCCCGGCCGGCGCATGCGCAGTTCGATCGACGCGGGGGCGTGCTTAATTTAAATACAAGCCGCCCCTTTGAATTACATGGGCATACGCCGGGCCATTTACGCTACGCCGCCGTAAACTACGGAGCAAGTGCTTGGAGAATACGGCACTTGCTCCAGTACGTTGCGGCGGCGTAGTGTAAATGGCTTACGCTACGCCGCTGCAGATTCTACAAGAATCTGGCCCATACAGTCTATCTAACTATATTTATATATATATATATATATATTTATATATTATATATATATATATATATATATATATATATATATATACATACATAGAGAGAGAGATACTCTACGTACTGGAGTGGGATGGGAGTATTGCCCAACGCCTATCATTGTGAATATTCCAGGAATAACATGCACAGTTTAATGTATATGAAAATTATACCAATTACACATGTAAAAGAGTTGCTTACTTAGAAAATCAAAACATTTAAAAAGGTAATTTTATATCTTGCTGGGTATACATGACACTTGCTCGTTAAATTGGCTATTTACTTAATTAGATTATATATGTCATTTTTCCTACAAGACTTTGTATAAAGAAAATGTCCTACTCTCCCATTAACAAGACTTCTGTGATGTAATCCAGCCCTCTATCTCACACATTTCCCTTTAAATTTAATTTAAATTACATTAATTGTCCTTTCATAACATTCCCTCCTGCAATGTAATTGCACCAGCCTTTTCTCTTACATATTTAATTGAGAAATCATGTAATTAGGGCGTTGGATGCAGCTTAGGGAAAATCTGCTAGGTTCTCCCGCTCCGGTGTTTGAGCCTTACTTTTCCTGCCTACAGACTTCCAAATTGGATCAATGTAGACTGCTGTTTTGGTGTGCTAGAAATAGTCAATGATGAACTTTAGTTACAGTGAAAATTTCAACACTGCCCCTAGTAATTTGTTTTTAGCTTATCCCAGGGGTACACTCTGCCTGGTTTGTAAAGTCGGGTTCTTTGTTAAGGCTGCAACTGACTTAAAATCAACTTAGATGGTCCATCAGTGCTCAATCAATCATAGCCAACCTGAACCTGAACTCATTTAGCCTCCAGCACTTGTACTAAACAACTTGGGTGCATGACACTGCCCATGCCAGGTTCTGGAGGTGCAAGTAGCATTTTCTTGCCCACAAGCTAAATCAGGAGGGCAGGATGTCTAGGTTAATAATTAGGGGAAGTTACTTCCCTGACATTCAGATGGATTTTACAGAAGCAATGAATGGATCAATGAGTGACTCCATTGCCCCCTGAGACTAAAGCCTGGTACACACTAGGGGCTAGATTCAGGTAGGAGCGGCGTAATTGTAAACTGGCGTAGCGTATGCTATTTACACTATGCCGCCGCAACATTTACGGGCAAGTGCTGTATTCTCAAAGCACTTGCTCCGTAAGTTGTGGTGGCGTAGCGTAAATAGGCCGGCGTAATGCAAAATGGGAAGGTAGGGGGCGTCTTCTATTTAAATTAAACGCGCCCCCGTGCCGAACGAACTGCACATGCGCATGCTCCAAATCACGATGCAAATACTCAATGAAAACGACATGAACGTCACTTACGCAAAGCCCTATTCGCGAACGTTTTACGCAAACGACGGGAAAAAATACGCCGGCACGACGTCCATACTTAACATTGGCTGCGCCTCATATAGCAGGGGTAACATTACCCCGTTCAGGAATCTATCTCATTTGCATATTTGACACGTAAATCAACGGAACGCCACCTAGCGGCCAGCGTAAAAATGCAACTTAGATACGATGGCGTAAGAGACTTACACCAGTCGGATCTAATGGAAATCTATGCGTAACTGATTCTATGAATCAGGCGCATAGATAGATCGTGCCCCGTGAAGAAGCAATCTCTCGCGAAACTTGTTGGGCGGAACGTGTGGTACATCGGCATCACCCCCCCCTTTGACTTTTCGCAGTTTTATCCTTTTTGGACGGGTAGTCTGTTCTGCTTCCGGTCGGAGCACCAGACTGAATAGCCATTTTAGCACTGCAAAAATGTGAGTGTTTTCTTGTCTTGTTTTAAATAAAATGTTATCCAATGGTTTTTCACTATTGAGGCCCCCTATGTTTTTTTCTATGTTATACGGCATCTAAGGTTTTTTTACCCATTGGAATGAGGTGGTGATTGTCATCAAACTGCGTCCATCCAGCATGCAGGTCCTTCAGTTTAAAACCTACATGCTACCTGGGGTCCCCTATGATTAAGGGACCGCTGGGAATCTGGTAAGCAGATTCACTTACTCTCGTAGTGGAGGATCTCTTTTACTGGATTCTCACTCCGAATTGGTGTTTTTAAAATGTGGACTTTTTTCTCTTCTCACTGGTGAAAGACTTTGTCACTACATTCATCCTTTAAGGACATTTTTTAAATTTCTTTGAATGTTATACCAACATATGTTAAGTCATAAATTCTCATGTGATTTTGTCACAGACATATATGTTGATCCATCATGTTTAGCGCAACTTGTTTTTTCCCCCGCATAGATAGGAGGGCTCAGATGCAGAGATACGACGGCGTATCTGTAGATACGCCATCGTATCTCTTTCCTGAATCTAGCCCTATGAGTTTTTTATGTTCAACCCGCTGTCAGATCCAGTCAGAGCCGCTGTATTAATGATCCGACATTAGTACAGTGGTCTCCCCTGCTGAGCAGTTGTGTTCTGACAGTGGGATGGCTCACCCGCCAGAACACTCCGGTCAGCGCTCTCAGCCATTAGCTGAGAGCGCTGATCTGGAGATGGTTGGCTACTGGTTTTCCAGCATGCTCGTCCAACAGAAGCCAGTTAAACAGATGACTGGCTGCAATACACATGGGCCGAAGGTCTTTTTTGTTATATTGAACTGGCCAATGTCACCCGGCATTCAGCCCGTGTGTAAAGGGCTTAAGGAAAAAAAGCACCCCACTACTTAAAGGATATCTAAACTTAAAGCCTAACTCCAGGATCCATGAGAATGAGAGTTGGCACCAAGGATATAATGTGGGTATGGGCATGTGGGGAAATGTTGCCATCTCCCGCTGTCCAACCCAGAGGTAAGGGGAGAAGCCTACATCCCCAGTAGTCAGCTCTAAAGTAGTTTAAACCCGAAAAAAAATTGATCCTGTTTCTTTACCAATTCAATACAGGGCCCCTTCCTGCCCAAGCCAAATTTTAGCTTTCTTTTTTTTTTTTTTATTATTTTATTTATATCGAGGGAATTAGTCCACAAGGATTACAAACAAAGAAAATATAACAATAGGAATAGATAATAATGATATTGCTCATGCACCTACATGGATAACATAAACTTAACAGTTGTATTTATTTTCCATTTTCTTAGGGAAGTGAAAAAAAAAAAAAAAAAATTGTATATATATGTATATGTATATATATATATATACACATATACATATACATATATATACATACATACATATACACACAAAAAAAAAAAAGAAAGGGAGTGAGGAATATAGAGGGGAAAAAGAAGGGAAGGGAAGGGGTTTGCAGGCATGGAAGTTTAAATATCAGTCCTTCAATACAATATTGTCCTGGTTCACTTCCCAGGTGTCATTTATGGAATATGGTTCATATGATTCATATGAACCCACTAATGGTATGTATGGAACGATCAGTTTGGCGTAGCGGACTCTCTGAGGCGTTGGCCCTCTATTGAGTACCTGCATATATTCCAGGGTTGCCAGGTATGTTTGTAATTCTCTTGTCGTTTTTGTCCAGTGAGGACCAAATCCTCTAACCGACCGATTTCGTCAACCCTCCGAAGCCAAGAGGCTATAGACGGAGGATGCGGTGACTTCCAGTTGAGTGGGATACAGTGTTTGGCTGCGTCGAGAAGGTGTCGGATAATTGATTTTTCATAAACTCGCATAGGGATATCAGTTACATGTAAAAGAAAAAAGGCCGGGTCTTCCGGGATCGTACAATCCATGAATTGTTGTACAATTCCACGAACCCCCTCCCAGAACCCCCTAATACGGGGGCATGACCAAAATATATGTAAAAGAGTACCCCTATTATTCTGGCACCTCCAACAAAGATCTGAGGACGTCGGGAATAGACAAATTTTAGCTTTCAGCGCTGTCGCTTGCGTAGACATGCAACATTTTTATCATTTTGTTCCCACAAATAGAACTTTCTTTTGGTGGTATTTGATCACCACTGGGGTTTTAATTTTTTGTTAAACAAAAAAAGACCGAAAATTTGGGGGGAAAAAAGGTTTTCTAACATTTTGTAAATGTTTTCTCCTTCACTGATGGGCACTGATGAGGCTGCACTGATGGACACTGATGAGGTGGAACCAATGAGGTAGCACCGATTAGGTGGCACTGATGAGGTGGCACTGATGGGCACAGATAGGTGACACCGATGGGCACTTAAAGGCTGTACTGATGGCTACTTATGGGTGGCACTGATGGGCAATGATAGGCAGCACTGACATGTGGCACTGATGTGCACTGATAGGTGGCACTGATGGACACTGATAGCTGGCACTCATATGCATCACTAATGAGGAGGCACTGGCAGGCATTAATGATGGGCAATCCCTGGTGGTCCTAGGTGGTTTCACTGGTGGTTTTGGGTGGGCATGCTCAGGGGGCTGCACTGATAATCAATCAGTACAGACCCCCCCAGTCAAGAGCGCAGCCTAACAGCTCTCCTTTACTCGCATTTGTCTGACACGATAGAGGAAAACAGGATACAAGGCCTGTTTACACTGTGATCAGCTGTGATTGGACACAGCTGATCACGTGGTAAAGAGCCTCCGTCAGAGGCTCTTAACCCAGATCGGAGTTGCGGTGTGTCAGACTGACACACCACGGCACCGATCGCCACGCTGCACGCCCCTGTGAGCATGTGCTGGCTTGTTATCCTGCTTGACATCATATGACACCCAGTCAGAATCACTAAACCACTTCCCCGCCATCATTCTGCTATAGGCCGGGTGTACATAACAGCACAGGGGTTGTACTGTGTAATTTGTCCCTTTCTATCATCTAAAATGCCCGGCTGATCCTACCTGGTGCTGCCCTTCCCTCTGCAAACTGACCACGCTTATCATGGCTGCTGAGCCCTGATACCATGGTCAGTTTATGTGCCTCCGTCAGCCCGCTGTCTCTCTTTTCTCCCCCTCACCCCCTCCCTGCCTGTCAGATAGTCTCTGTGCCGCCCCTTCCCTCCTGCTGCTATAATAAATGTGTTTTGTTAATAGAATCCCCTTTGTTCCATTATGTTATGTACTTTATAAAAAATATGTAGCCGTATACCTTATTTTAGAGCGCTGCTCACGTGACCGACAGCTGCTCTCCCCTTCTCCTCCCCTCCTCCTGGCTGATGTCAGTGGGGGATTCTTACCCCCTCCCACTGTAGTTCTTAGATCAGGGAAGATAGCGGAAGGCTGTCATGTGAGCGCCAAGCAGCATTCTGGAATAAGGTATACAGCTAAATATTTTTTATAAAGCACATACACTGGGGCACATAACTTAATGGTACAAAGGGGATTCCATTAAGTAAACAAGGTTGCTTTAAAACCACCTCAACTTCACCCTTGCTGCATGAGTGACTTCATGCACTGGGGTGAGTATAACAGTGGGGGCGCTTGAAAACAGTCCCAGTTTCTTATGCTGCTCCTTGGGAAAATGAATTACCCATCCCTGCTGCATACGGATGGCCATTAGAACTTTTAAAGCATTATCTATTGAAAATGTTGGGTCCCGAAGTTCAATGCTGTTTCCAAGGCACACACAATTTTAAGACTTTATATGTTGGGTAACTGTTTACTAGGCACAACCTAATCTTTTAAATTTACAAAAATGGGATACTATGTTGCATTTGTGTGCGCAAAAATTAATACTAGTGTTTTTTTCTTCCTGAAAATTTTCTACAATATCTTGTGACCTAAAAGACTTAACTCTACCACCATCTTTTTCTCTGGGGTGCTTTCCGAAAATGTATACTGTTTGTGGATTTGAAAGGATAAGTTGACCTTTCTTAACATGTTAGCTGTTACACCCATATTTAGGGTGTAACATCTAACATGTTCGGCATTTTTTTGCCTTGCAAAAAAATGTGCATTTATTATTTTGTTTTGTTAAAAAGTATATTCAGGCCGAAATGTATGTTTTTTATCTGTCAAATAAAAAATACTAAAAGTGCTTTGACAGCATAGATGGGCACAAATTTGGGCTTCATGGAAGATTGGCAAGAAGAAGGTTATTGTTGAAAGAAAGCCATAAGAAGTTCTGTTTGCAGCTTGTGAGAAGCCATGTGGAGGTGGGGGAGACAGCAAACAAGTGGAAGAAGGTGCTCTGGTCATATGAGACCAAAATTGAACTTTTTGGCCTAAAAGCAAAATGCTATGTGTGGCGAAAAACTAACACTGAACATCACCCTGAACACACCATCCCCACCGTAAAACATGGTGGTGGCAGCATTATGTTGTTGGGATGCAAGCAGGGACAGGAAAGCTAGTCAGAGTTGATGGGAAGATGGATGGAGCCAAACACAGGGCAATCTTAAAGGAACACCTGTAAAGCCGTGTACTCACGATTGGTTTATCCGATGAAAACTGTCTGATGGACTTTTTTCATCGGACAAAAAACAATCGTGTGTGGGACCCATCGGTCTTTTTTCCATTGGTGTAAAAAAAATAGAACATGTTTTACATTTTTCCGACGGATAAAAATAAGTTCACTTTTCTTAACATGTTAGCTGTTACACCCATATTTAGGGTGTAACATCTAACATGTTCAGCATTTTTTGCCTTGCAAAAAAATTTGCATTTATTAGTTTGTTTTGTTAAAAAGTTCTATATATTCAGGCCGAAATTTATGTTTTTAATCTGTCAAATAAAATACTAAAAGTGCTTTGACAGCATAGGTGTTAAACTAAACTCTGTTTATTTCCTAGCCCCACTGATTTAAGAAAGAGTTAGCCCCGCCCCAAAACACGTAACCATGCCCCCACCTACGTTACGTCACTTCCAGAGCCACGTGTGTTCCACCACCGACTAACTTCCTGTCTTCCTGTGCTGTCCAAAGCTTCCTATGACACCTACAGGACCCTAGCTGCTGTGGAACCCAGCCTGGCCTGCCTGTTTCTGGAGAAGCTGAGAGGCTGATCGAGTAGTGTGAAGACAATTCGTTCATGTTACCACTAGGCACCTATTCGCCTACATCTGTGAGTTGCCAATACTAAAGTGTGTCTTCCTTTTCTCTACTGCTACACTTAGTTTGCTTCCTCTGGTGGTCTTCTTTTACTTTACAGCCCAGATGCCAATATTCCTTTGAGGAAGCATGTCCTGCTGTGTAAGCTGCCAATGGACCATTTAAATAAATGTTTTTAATAACCACTACACTTAGATGCACCATCTGCTGTCTATATTTAAACTCTGTCCGGGATCACAGCTAAACCTTAAATTTACATAAAATGTTGCAATAAATGAAACACAGAAACCCTTTTTATAATAAGGGCTTCTTGAATGAACACTAGGGAATTACAGAAGACAGGATGAAGGTGTATAGTTTACCTTTCTCTGTAGAAGTTTAAGGACTTAAAGTTTGATAAAGTAAAATCTTTCTTTATACCTATAAGCAGGGCCGGACTTACCATTGGGCTTGACTGGGCTCAAGGCCATGGGCCATGCCCAATAGAGGGCCCCGCCCTGCCCAATAGGGGGCCCCTATTGGATGCAGCACGGGAGGAGGTAGCAGGAAGAGGAGGTAAGAAATCACCACCCCCGCTCAACAACCAACCATGATCGATCGACAGAACCCCCCCGCTCATCAACCACGGTGGAACGGCACCCCCCACCCCCCGCCGCTCAACAACTTTGGTTGAACCCCTGCTTCTCTGCTCCAGGGGACCCCTTTAACACTCAAGCCTAGGGCTCAAACCCCCCCCCCCAAAGTCTGTCTGTGCCTATAAGACATTCTCCATGCTGTAAATAAAATATTATTAATAATTTATCTATAAAAAGCAACAGAATGTAGGCAGAGATGGGAAGACATTCACTTATTATTGAATATTAATTTTAGATGGACTGATTATTAGCTAAAATTTCTCATGCAGGATTCACAAGAACACATTACTGACCTGGTTTGAGCTATCCACCTTAAAGCTGACAGCATGACATGTATTTTTGAGAATATTTTACTTCTAAGAAAAATGTAATACACATAAATCTGCTAGCTTCGGGTTTAAGTATAATAGATCAGTCATGTATTACTTTAATAGGTTTAAAACATCACTGTGTCACATCCTGGACAGTGGAAGGTATTTGTGGCCGATTCTTGATGGTAGCAGCCTAGGTAAGATCTGAGGATCCAGAACTTAAAACTGATCAATTGTGTGTAATCCATCTTTTATCTTATTATGGTTTCATTTAGTTAACAACATATAGATTACAATGTGGTGTTTTTTGCTTTAACAATAATATGTTAAAAGCTAGAATTACCTACCATATTTTGGCAATGTAATGTCTTATGCCCTGTACACACAATCTGATATCTGATGGAATGTAATCCGATGGATTTTTTCGTTGGATATCCGATGAAGCTGACTTTCATCAGTCTTGCCTATACACCATCAGTCAAAAATCCGACCGTGTCCAACGCAGTGACATAAAACACTACGACGTGCTGAGAAAAATGAAGTTCAATGCTTCCGAGCATGTGTCGACTTGATTCTGAGCATGCATGGATTTTTCTCCGATGGAGTTCCACACAGACGGTCAGTTTTTTCTATTGTTTTTTTATCTTAAATTAAATTTATTTTAAAATTTTAAAACATGTTCTATTTTTTTCACCGATGGGAAACAAACCGATGGGGCCCACACACGCTCGGTTTGTCCAATGAAAACGGTCCATCTGTCCATTTTCATCAGACAAACCTATCGTGTATACAGGGCCTTAGACTTTTTCTTTTCATACATTGCCTTGAAAAAATATTCACACCCCTTGAAATTGTTGACATTTAGTCATGTTACAACCAAAAACATAAATGTATTTTGTTGGAATTTCATGTGATAGACCAACACAAAATGGCACATAATTGTGAAGTGGAAGGAAAATTATAAATGTTTTTCAAAATTATTTACAAATGAATATATAAACCCTAAACCAATCTTTCTATAGACAGAAGGCTGTTTTTTATAGCTAGCACGGAACGTTAACAGATCCAACACAACCAGACCCTGTCTTAATTGTTACTTATTTTGTCAATTTTTTGATTTAATTAGTACCATAGTTACATACTTGCGTTTGTTCTGACCATAAATGTTACCATTGATTGCAACTATCGATATGCTTTACCAACTCTCTGTTCAACAATGTTGTAAACCTACACTCTTTTTTTTACTAATAAAATATTGTGAAAAAAAAATATCTAAAAAGTGTGGCGTGCATTTCTATTCCGCCCCCTTTTTCTCTGATACACCTAACTAAAATCTAGTGGAACACATTGCCTTCAGAAGTCGACAAATTAGTAAATAGTATAAATACAGCTTCTGTGAAGCCCTCTGAGGTTTGTTAGAGAAACTTAGTGAACAAACAGCATCATGAAGGCTAAGGAACACACCAGACAGGTCAATGGATCACTGTTCAATCCATCATCAGAAAATGGAAAGACAAACCTAGCAAGATATAGCCGTCCACATAAACTGACAGCCTGGGAAAGGAAAGCATTAATCAGAGAAGCAGCCAAGAGGCCCATGGTAACTCTGGAGGAGCTGCAGAGATCCACAGCTTAAGTGGGAGTATCTGTCCACAGGACAACTATTAGTCGTGTACACCACAAATCTGAGCTTTATGGAAGAGTGGCAAGAAGACGGTTATTGTTGAAAGAAAGCCATAAGAAGTTCTGTTTACAGTTTGTGAGATGCCATGGGGAGGTGGGGGGACAGCAAACAATTGGAAGAAAGTGCTCTGGTCAGATGAGACCAAAATTGAACTTATTTGCCTAAAAGTAAAATGCTATGTGTGGCAAAAAACTAACACTGAACATCACCCTGAACACACCATCCCCACTGTGAAACATGGTGGTGGCAACATTATGTTGTTGGGATGCAAGCAGGGACAGGAAAGCTAGTCAGAGTTGATGGGAAGATGGATGGAGCCAAACACAGGGCAATCTTAAAAGAACACCTGTTATGCCATACACACGATCGGTTTATCCGATGAAAACAGTCCGATGGACTTTTTCATCGAACAAAGCGATCGTGTGTGGGCCCCGTCAGTCTTTTCCATCGGTGTAAAAAAATAAAACATGTTTTACATTTTTTCGATGGATAAAAAAACAATAGGAAATTCCAATCGTCTGTGTTAAACTCCATCGGAGAAAAATCCATGCAAGCTCAGAATCAAGTCGGCGCATGCTCGGAAGCATTGAACTTCATTTTTTTCGGCTCGTCATAGTGTTTTACATCACCGCATTTTGTATGGTTGGAATTTAGTCTGATAGTGTGTATGCAAGACTGATGAAAGTCAGCTTCATCGGAACTCCGATGAAAAAATCCATTGGATTTTATCTCATCAGAAATCTGCTAGCGTGTACATGGCATTAGGTTTTGAAAAAGACTTGAGACTGGGATGGAGGTTCATCTTACAGCAGGACAACAACCCTAAACATACAACCAAAGCTAAAATGGAATTGTAGATCAAAGCATATTCATGTATTAGAATGGCCCAGTCAAAGTCCAGACCCAAATCCAATTGAGAATTTGTGGCAAGACTGGAAAATTGCTGACAGATCTTAAGCTATTTTGCAAAGAAGGATGGGCAAAAATGTCACTCTCTAGATGTGAAAACTCGTAGAAACATACCCAAAAAAAGACTTGCAGCTGTAATTGCAGCGATAAGTGGTTCTACAAAGTATTGACTCAGGGGGGCTGAATACAAATGCACACCACACTTTTCACATATTTATTTAAAAAAAATGTTGAATACCTTTTATCAACGTCCTTCCACTTCATAATTATGTGCCAATTTGTGTTGGTCTATCACCTGAAATCCCAATAAAATAAATTTATGTTTTTGGTTGTAACATGACAAAATGTGGAAAATTTCAAGGGGTATGAATACTTTTTCAAGGCACTGTATGAGAAAATAAAATTCAATATCGACACTGTTTCCTTTGCCATATATCCATTTTCCTGCATTGTTGTCATCAAATAGTTACTTATTTTTGAGGGTTTTGGAACCTTAAGGTAGATCAGCAATGGGAATGGGCAGCTGCGTTGCGGCACTGACAAATGACTAAGATAATGAGAATGTAACCTACAAGAACTGCTGGTTTGGGTGTAATTTGGATGCTGATTTGTGCTCTCTGGAGAAAAGCTGCAAGAACAAATATCCATAAAACCAACAAGGTAAAGACATAGACTCCGATATATTACAATTTCAAAAAAGAAAAAAGCTAATTTTAGCTGGGTACTCTACATGCATAAAAACATGTTGCACTGAGCTTTTATGGGTAATCTGGGATTACTGCCTATAATAATGTTACAGTGAAAAAAATCATATCATTTGTAACTGCTGACAGGAGAATATAAAGACCTAAAAGCGGTTAGTATAGCTGTTTTAGAGGTTTATGTATAATACTTGGGGTGCGCATTAGAGGTTTATGTATAATACTTGGGGTGTGCATACACATACAGTCCATGCAAGCATTATCTAACTACCTTCCAAGACCTTCAAACCCAAGTGTTTCATGAATAGGAATGTCTGTCTTTGACTGAAAGGTGTTCTTTATGTGAATGGAGAGAACAGTGGAGGAAGATGTTCTCCTACCACTCATGTCATAGGAGAGCAATAAAGATTGGAGCAGGATTTCCACCTTGCCTGAGTGATTGATAGTCATAACCTTCTATAGGCATACAGCACTGTGTAAAAGTTTTAAGAAGGTATGAAGAAATGCTGTAAAGTAAGAATGCTTTCAAAAATATATATTTTAATTTTTTTTTTTTATTAATTTACAAAAATGAAAAGTGAGCGAACAGAAGAAAAATCGAAATCAAATCAATATTTGGTATGACTACCATTTGACTTCAAACCAACATCAGTTCTTACACTTGCACACTTTGTACACTTGCACAAAGTCAGGGTTTTTGTAGGATCTGAGTCCGTCCTATTGATTAGTTAATTATACTAAGCAGGTGCTAATGATCAATTTTCTTTTCAATTGTTTTTTATTGGTTCAAAAAGAAGTTATTACAATATTGCATAGGTCATCACAAATTTCAACATTTGTTATTGCAATACCAACAATTATCAGTGCAAAACAGAAGTGGGTACAACACGTACATTTATAGTATAGGCCTCAGTACTGCGTAAACTCCCATCATATATTTAGAAGTAGGAGGGGCTCCACGTCCTACTGCTAAATGTAGACGTCACAACCCCAAGTTAGGCTTAAAGTGATGGGGATCTACATGAGTGACACAGGAGACAAGATACATGCCATCACCACAAACAATCATTATTTTTACGAAAATATGAGTAGTATTAGAAAGTAATCTAAACCAGTGCTAAAACTGCACCGTTAAAGAGCAATCGAAAGTTGAACCATAAAACAAACAAAAGGTGCACCTTTTACCTATAATAGAAATAGCTAAAGAAAAATGAAAAAGGTAGGGAAAGAGAAATAAGAGGGTAGAGGGAGGAAAAAGAAAAGGGAGGAAAAAGAAAAAGAAAAAGGACCTGAGCATTAACGCTATATCGAATTTAGTTTGGATGCCTATCTACTGCTCACCTTTATTTCATGAAAGGAAAAATAAAAATTACAATCGAAGGTTTGGGACTTATTCTTTGTATCTAGATGTCCATGGTTTCCATTGATCGCAAAACTAAGCAATCGAGTGGGATTGAATAGCAAAATGTTTCTCGTAGGAATACTGTACCATAACCCTTTGTATAACCCTTTGGTGATGTGGACCAAATTAGTCCTCCATTTGGATTTGATCGTTAGCCTAGCAGCAATGATTATGTGACTGGTAATGCTTCTAAATTGTAGAGGGATATCCTTAATGTTAAGGAAAAGTAGAGCTAGGTGGGGTGACGGTTTAGTAAAAAAAGAAACAGTTATCGAAGAGATCATTTTAAAGACTTCACGCCAAAAGCTGCGCATACTTTTGCATTCCCATAATATATGATAAATATTTCCCCTTTCTCCGCACATTCTCCAACACTCACTGGGCTCTGAGGGAAAAATTAAAGACATCCTTATTGGAGTCAGATATGACCTATGGAGTATCTTCATCATCAGATCCCAGTGGTTGGAACAATGAGAGTACCTGTAACAGTTCTTAATAGCGGATTGCCACTCCTCTGTGGATGGACAGATGCCAGGTCCCTTTCCCAGCTCACCATATTGGACGTTTTAGTGAAAACAGCATAATTTTGTAGAGTATTGTAAAACCAAGATAGGCCTTTCGGTCCATCGCAGCAAGACAATAGGTATTTCCACACTTCATCATGTAAAGTATATGAAATGTCCTGGTGTTTAATTATGAGATGCCGTATTTGCATCTGAGGCCGTGTACACACGATCAATTCTATCTGCTGGAAACGGTCTGACAGACCGTCTCAGCAGACAGATTCGATCGTGTGTACGAGCAGACGGATTTGTCCAGCAGACAGCTTTAAAATCTGTCTGCTGGGAACCCGTCAGACTGATATGTCTGCTGGTTAGTACGCTAACCAGCAGACATATCTGCCCACACATGCGTCGAATGGATTAGACGCATGTGCGGAAGTGTTTTACTTCCTGGTGTGGTGACGTCACCACGCTGTCTGCCGGCGGAGATTTTGGTTTGAACGTGTGTACAGCGATCAAACCAAAACAGCCAGCAGACAAATCTGATCAAATCGGTCTGTCAGACCGATTTGAACAGATTCATTTGCTCATGTGTACGGGGCCTTAGAGAACTGGTGACTTACCGGATTTTTTGCAATTAGGTCACTGTAGGTGAATATATTCTCCTTCAACCAATGATGTATGTTGACATTGGGTATCAGGAATTTGTATATCTGGAGATTGGATAAGGTGTGTTTTGATAGCGAATCAGAAGGTGAAGTTTTTTCCATGCATCAATTGTCACTTCAATAGAGAATTTGGAACATATCAGAGGCAAATCTATCAGACTAGCTAGTAGAAGGGAAGGTAGGTCTCTGTTAATACAGAACTCTCTATTTGGACCCATAGTTTAGGGGACTGTGGGTCAAACCAAGCTTTCACCTGGTCTAGAATAGCCGTCCTATAGTAATTCCTTACGTTCGGAAACCCTGCCCCCCCATTCTTCCTATGTTTCTGAACTATGGTGTAGGGGATCCTAGACATTTTACGGTTCCTTACAAATTGTCTAAATAGTTTATCTATAAGATTAAAGAAGGATTCAGGCAATCATATAGGAAGTGAATTGTTCTAAAGTAATAGAGTAACTTAGGGAGTATAACCATCTTTAAAGCAGCAACCCTGCCGAGCCAAGAGAGTTCATAAGAGGCAATATGTTGAAGATCACTTTTTACCGTATTGATTAGATTAGGAAAATTGGCCTCGTACGTGGACGAGGTAGGAAAGGACAACTTAACGTCTAAATAAGGAACCACCTTTGACATCCATTGGAACTGGTACTTTCCCTTCAACAAGCTTATTTTATGTTCATAGGTAGCAGGCAAGATTTCACCACATTCAATTTATAATAGGAAACATCACCATCATTATTCAACACTGTAAAAACTCTGTCCAGGGAAGAAGCCGGGTTATTTAGCGTTAAGACCACATCATCGGCAAATAGGCCAATCTTGTGAGTATAAGTTCCCACTTTGATCCCTGAGATTTCATTGTTGGATCTGATGGCCTCCGCTAGGGGCTCCATCATAAGGGTAAAAATGATGGGGGATAATGGGCAGCCCTGGTGGGTGCCATTCGTTGTGAAAAATGTGTCAGAGAGGGCATTAGATGAAAAAACTTTTCCTGAGGGTATAGAGTAGAGTGCTAAAATTGCCGACAGAATATTCCCCTGTAGATCAAATTTTTGTAATGTAGCCTTAAGATACCCCAGTGGACCCTATCAAAGGCCTTTTCGGCATCTAGTGCCAAAATTGCCGCCGGCACATTTCTGCTTTCTGCTATGTGCAAAAGGTCAAACAATCTCCTAGTGCCGCTAATGATCAATTTTATATGTAAGTTGAATCACAGTAATTAACTGAAACAAAAACAGCCCTTTAGGAGGCTTAAAACTGGGTGAGGAATAGCCAAACTCTGTTACAAGGGGAAGTTGTATAATACACACGATTGTAAAATCCGACAAGAAATCCGTGGAACAAAATTTCAGGTAAAAATTGTCTCCGTTCAAGCTGTCTTGCATACACACGGTCACACCAAATTCTGACCGTCAAGAATGCGGTGATGGGGGGGCGTGTCCAAGATGGCGACCAGGACGGACGTCTAGGTGCAGAGCTCAGCAGCCAAGGGGGCCTCTAATCCGATTTCTTCATCCTTCACATCTTCGATCCTGTCGGGGAGCCTACCATTCTGCTCCAGCAGATGATGACGAGGCGGAGGTACCAATCTGGACTTCAAACGCCCAAATCTACATCCGCTAAGCCCGCCAGAGACATTGTGCACGTGTCTGAGGCCTGGAGCATGACTTCGCAGGCCTCGGCCGCCGCCCCTGACGTGGCTCCGTCTCTCTCGGCCCAAGCCAACTTTGATGCCCTGATGCAGGCGATAGCCGAGTGCCAGGCCACTCTCACCTCCAAAATTGACTCCCTGCAGATGGAGGTGAGTCTCGTGCGGAGGGACTTTGATAAGATCCGAGGCCGAGTGGATGAAGTGGAGAGCCGGGTGAGTGACACTGAGGACATTGTTTGAGATCACTTGGCCACCCTCTATACCGTACAGCAGAGGCTGAAACACCTTGAGTCCCGTGCCGAAGACGCCGAAAATCGCAACAGGTGAAATAATCTCCACATAGTCGGCCTGCCTGAGGGCAGAGAAGGGTCGGACACCACGGCCTATACGGAACGCCTTCTCCGCACACTCTTCCCAACCGTGGCCTTTTCGCCCAAGTTTGTGGTGGAGAGGGCCCACACGATGTCGCCTGCTCGTGGACCTTTGGGAGCGCCACCACGCACCTTTATATTCAAGCTATTGAATTTCAGAGACCGGGATCTAATTCTCAGGGAGGCGAGGAAGATGGATGACATCTGACATGAAGACGTGCGCCTGATGTTCTTTCTGGATTTCTCCGTGGATACACAGAGGCGTCGGAAGTCCTTTGATGCGGTTAAACAGTCCCCGAGAGCCCGCAACATCAAGTATATTATGCTCTTTCCCGCTCGCCTCCGGGTGGTAGATGGAGAATCTACAGTTTTTTTTGTTTCTCCGGAGGAGGCTGCCCACTGGGTGCACATTTTGCCTCGGGCTTAGGCCCCTGCTCTTGGACTCCTGCAAAATCGACATGTGAGTACTGATCCACGAGACTGTTATCCTACCCTAACTTTTATTTTTTTACATATATATTTTTTTGGGGGAGGAGGGGATTTACATTCTTTTTTTGTTTTTCTTTTTTCTCTTTTCCCCTCCACGTTCCCCCAGAATAGACTCTCAGACCTGTCGGGTGGCCCTGTGGTGTGGCTGCGGGTGGGGGTGGGGGGGAGAGCTACTGACGTCCCCGCCGTGCAGACATGCTGCTTACAGGGTGCTTGAACTACGGACGGCGATTACCCTGTTTCCGGGACGCTTTGCTGTGAGAACTGCTAGAACCTATGCCCCCCCCCCCCTCTCTGTGGACTCACATGTAAATAAGTTTGTGCCCCCTAAGTTGGTTTGGGTGAAGTAGTTCTATTGCGCTGTGCCCCCACTGGCAGCGTCTCTGCAATGTACCTCAGCGCCTTTGGCCTGGGGTGTACTCACCTACTTGTCTGTTGTACATGACCATCTGTGGTAGTTAACCATGTTTGTTACTGGGATGCAAATGCATCGCAGTTGGGGTGATTGCATAGGGTGGGGGGATGGGATTATGTTGTTTTGGGTAACTGTTTTTGTTATGTTCAATGCTGAAGGAATGTTTTTACTTTTTCTGAGGAGCGGGGCTTGTGCTTGGAGGGGCGGAGGCGGACATATCCCTGTGGGGGGCTGTGCTCCTTTGCTGTTCCCTGTTTGGGGTTCGGCCGGCGGGATGGGCTTCCCGATATATATCTCATCCCACTGACATGACTCCGGTGACATTGATATCATGGAATGTCCGGGGGATAAATTCTCCCATTAAGAGGTCTCTGGTTTTCAAATTTCTTAAAGATTACAACCCCAATATCTGCATTCCCCAGGAGACGCATTTGGTGGGGGGTAGGGTCCTCGGCCTTAAAAAAACGTGGGTGGGGCACTACTACCACTCTACCTATACCTCCCGGGCTCGGGGGGTTAGCATTCTTATCCGTAGAACACTCCCTTTTGTCCTGCTGGATCTGAAGTTAGACCCTGATGGTAGATTTGTTGTAATGCACGCTACCATTGATAGCCTTCCTATGGTGGTGGTGGGTTTGTATGTCCCTCCCCCTGCTACGATTGGTCTCCTCTCCAGGATAGCGCAGCTGGTGGCCGAATTTCCTGTGGCTGCGGTTGTCCTGGCTGGGGATTTCAACATTGTTCCGTGTCCGAATCTGGACAGGCTGACACCGTACCCGGGCTTGGACTCTCCTCTCTCCCACTGGGCTTCGGCACTGGGACTTACTGATGTGTGGCGGTGGAAGCATCCGCATGTCAGAGGGTACACGTGCAACTCAGCCACATATTTGGCGATGTCTCGTATTGACCTCATTTATGTCAGCGGCCCTATTCTGCATAAGGTGGAGGAGGTTACTGCCCTTCATAGAGGTATCTCGGACCATGCCCCTGTCTTTTTGAGATTGCGGATTACTGAGGCGCCAGCCAACTGCCTCTGGACGCTCTCCAGATACTGGGTCACAGACAAGTGGGTGGAGCCGCAGATCGAATCGGCTGTGGTGTCGTTCTGGTCCTCTGATTCCCCCCACAAAAATCCCCCAATAGCTGGGAATGCTTTAAAACTTATATCAGGGGGCAATATCAGGGGGCCATCGGCTCTGCCGGCCGGTCCTCCCGGGAAGCTCTATTGCAGGCGGAGTCGTCTGCTCAGGCGCAGGAGGCTAGGTATGCAGAGACTGGGGAGGAGGGCCACTGACTGGCTCTCTCTGTGGCGCTCCGGGAGGTTCAGCTGCTTAGGGTCTCAGCTGCCAAAAAACAATTGCTCTATAGATCGCAAAGGATTTTTGAACATGGTAAGAAGACGGGGCGTATGTTGGCCTGGCTCTCTAGAGAGCAGGCGGCATCCACCTCGGTGGCTAATATTAGGGACAGTGCGGGGAGGTTGGTGACTGAACCAACTGACATCAATTCATGTTTTGCTTCCTACTATGCTGACATTTATGCTTCTAAAGCCAACTATTCCACAGCCGACCTTCAGTTTTACCTTGACACTATTGACCTTCCTATGCTTACGGTGGAAACCCGGGCGAAACTGGATGCCCCATTCACTCTGAAAGAGATTTGGAGGGCTGTGTCATCTATGCAGGCGGGATAAACCCAGGGGGAGGATGGCCTCCCAGACAAATTCTTTAAAACACATGGTGAGTCATTGCAAAATGTAGTATATACCGTAGTATGTACATTCACCGCGCTACTCAAATAACATACAAAAAAATGGCAGCCAACACAACTAAATGAGATCAATTTAGCAAGACAAAAACAAGAAAAAAATTTGTAGTGCTAAATTAAGTATTAAATGATGACAGTGTGATGAGTGATCAGCACAAAAAACATGGGGAAAAAACATAGACAAAAAATGCTACCAGTAGTGTTCAAATAAAGTGTCTATAAATTTGAAAACAGTCTCTGTAAAATCCAACAGGATTGATGCAATCGTGACTTAGTGTATCCAGATAAGAGAACCACCACCAGTGAAAATGATGAAGGCTTACCAGATGAAATGGACCAAAATAAGCATATACTTATTAGGTCAGGCACGCTTTAAAGGACATCATAGGTTCTTTACAGGATAAAACTTCAACGTTGGGACCGTGTAGTGACACACCAGACCAGAATGAAGAGAGACCAGAAATAAAATCACATCCAAAGGGTCATCCGAATTGATGGATAACTCAGAAGACCCAGGTTAGGAAAAAAGAAGAAAAAATGCACAAAAATGCAGTATTTCCCGAAGCGTTTCGTTTTCTAAAACATCCTCATGGGTACCCATGAGGATGTTTGTGATTTTATTTCTGGTCTCTCTTCATTCTGACATGGTGAGTCATTGACTTCCATACTGGGGGAGGTCTTCAAGACCTCGATTGGGGACTCTCAGCTGCCGCCCTCAATGTTACGAGCAATCATTGTGGTTATCCCTAAGCCGGGAAGGGACCCTGAGCTTTGTTCTTCATACAGGCCCATATCCCTGCTTAATGTTGATGCCAAGATCCTTACCAAAATCCTGGCTAATCGACTTAATGGCGTGATATTGTCCTTGGTGCATGGAGATCAGACAGGTTTTATGCCCGGGAAGGGCACGGATATTAACTTGAGATGGTTGTTAACGGTGTTTGACCGTGTGGCTGGGGGGGAGGGGGCGGAGGTGATTGCCTCCCTGGATGCTGAAAAGGCCTTTGACTCAGGAATATCTGTGGACAGTGCTACACAAGTTTGGGTTCGGACTGGTTTTTATCTCATGGATAAAACTACTCTTGTCCCACTGCTAGGGTCCGTACTGGTGGCATTTTGTCCATGGCCTTCCCAGTCTGCCGAGGCACTAGACAGGGCTGCCCTCTCTCCCCCACCCTCTTCACACTGGCTGTTGAACCATTGGCCGCACTCGTGCGGTCCTCTGTTGAGGTGGATGGTATCCGGGTGCTGCCCCCCTGGTGGAAAAGATCTCTATGTACGCTGACGACACCCTCTTAAATTTAGGTGACCCTTGTGCTTCCCTTGAATTTTCGAGTGGTTTGGTGGGTTCTCGGGCATTAAGATAAATTAGGACAAATCGATTCTACAGAAGTTTAACCTAAAGTGTAGTTCTTGGAGGTCTATCCCGCTGGCTCCGGTTGGTAGGGTCAACCTGATTAAGATGACCTTTCTCCCCAAATTTCTTCACGTGTTTAGACATTAAAAGGGGGGGTGGGGTTGGGACTTTGAATGAGGCATGTGATACTAACTACCACAGGCCTCCATCCCTGTAAATGTCTAAAATGGTACGATTGGGACTTTGAATGAGATGCGCTTTATCGCAATATGCGATTAAATATATAATTATGGAATATGAAAAAAGAAAAATTCCATAGTGGCCAGGCTCTGGGTTGCTAAACAAAAAAGCACTAAACCAAATTGATCTGTCTAACTATATGCAATTAAAAACAGAGGTTTAGTTACATGCATTTGCAAATACCTGTTTAAGCTGCAATGCCATCGTCAAGGCACTCCGTGTATTGCAGTCCTAGCTGTGATTTTAAAGCCTCCTAGTAAGGAGCACAGGTGTGCTAATCAATAGGCAGGGGGCAGGTGGTAGCCTAAACCCGCCCCTACCTACAGTTTGTCCAGCAAAGAAGAGCACTGGAAAAAACAAAACAAAAAAACAAGAGTGGAACCAAAACATGTCTACCAAACCAAAAATACCACCAGACTAAGTGCGGACCACATCAACCTTGGGTCTGCTAGTCAAAGGATGACAATACATAGATTGACTGTTGGTGGTAGATTTGTGGAGGCAATATATTTCACTCCTGAAAGCGCATCTCCATCCCTAAGTAGTGATTAAAAGGGGGGGTGGGGTTGGGACTTTGAATGAGGCATGTGATACTAACTACCACAGGCCTCCATCCCTGTAAATGTCTAAAATTTTCACTTTCAGGAGTGAAATATATTGCCTCCACAAATCTACCACCAACAGTCAATCTATGTATTGTCATCCTTTGACTAGCAGACCCAAGGTTGATGTGGTCCGCACTTAGTCTGGTGGTATTTTTGGTTTGGTAGACATGTTTTGGTTCCACTCTTGTTTTTTTGTTTTGTTTTTTCCAGTGCTCTTCTTTGCTGGACAAACTGTAGGTAGGGGCGGGTTTAGGCTACCACCTGCCCCCTGCCTATTGATTAGCACACCTGTGCTCCTTACTAGGAGGCTTTAAAATCACAGCTAGGACTGCAATACACGAGGTGCCTTGACGATGGCATTGCAGCTTAAACAGGTATTTGCAAATGCATGTAACTAAACCTCTGTTTTTAATTGCATATAGTTAGACAGATCAATTTGGTTTAGTGCTTTTTTGTTTAGCAACCCAGAGCCTGGCCACTATGGAATTTTTCTTTTTTCATATTCCATAATTATATATTTAATCGCATATTGCGATAAAGCGCATCTCATTCAAAGTCCCAATCGTACCATTTTAGACATTTACAGGGATGGAGGCCTGTGGTAGTTAGTATCACATGCCTCATTCAAAGTCCCAACCCCACCCCCCCTTTTAATCACTACTTAGGGATGGAGATGCGCTTTCAGGAGTGAAATATATTGCCTCCACAAATCTACCACCAACAGTCAATCTATGTATTGTCATCCTTTGACTAGCAGACCCAAGGTTGATGTGGTCCGCACTTAGTCTGGTGGTATTTTTGGTTTGGTAGACATGTTTTGGTTCCACTCTTGTTTTTTTGTTTTGTTTTTTCCAGTGCTCTTCTTTGCTGGACAAACTGTAGGTAGGGGCGGGTTTAGGTTACCACCTGCCCCCTGCCTATTGATTAGCACACCTGTGCTCCTTACTAGGAGGCTTTAAAATCACAGCTAGGACTGCAATACACGGAGTGCCTTGACGATGGCATTGCAGCTTAAACAGGTATTTGCAAATGCATGTAACTAAACCTCTGTTTTTAATTGCATATAGTTAGACAGATCAATTTGGTTTAGTGCTTTTTTGTTTAGCAACCCAGAGCCTGGCCACTATGGAATTTTTCTTTTTTCATATTCCATAATTATATATTTAATCGCATATTGCGATAAAGCGCATCTCATTCAAAGTCCCAATCGTACCATTTTAGACACGTGTTTAGACATACCCCCGTTTCCATTCCTAATTCCTTTTTCCTCAAACTGGGTCCTTTGTGTGGCAGGGAACAGTTCCCAGGGTGGCTAGATCCACGCTCCAGCTCTCACTGTCAGGAGGGGGTCTGGCGCTGCCAAATTTAAAAAAAATATTATTGGGCGGCGGTCCTGGTCTCTGTGAGGTGATGGTTTATGCAGGACCGATCTAATCCAGCGGTGAATCTTGAAGCGGCGATATTGGGCTCGTACACGGAGCTCAGTAACTTAGTCTATCGTGGGCCTCGCTGCAGCACACATGTTACCACCCCCATGAGAACCACTGTCGGGGGGTGGAGGCGGGTTTCGGGATCCTTGTTGGTGCCCCGGACCTACTCTCCATACACTCCCCTGTGGGGTAACCCGGAGCTGCCCCATTTGCGGACCGTGCCGGATCCGCGGGTGTGGGCCAGGTTCGAAATTAAAACCCTCCGAGATGGTCGTCTCCTCCCCTTCGGTGAAATAAGGAATAGATTTGCACTCCCTCCATGGATGTATTTCTGCTATATGCAGCTTGCCCATGCCCTTAGAGCCCAGTTCCCGGAAAAGATTACCTTGGCCTTTACACCCGGTTGAGCGACTTCTTGTGGCACGGGTCATTGGGAAGACGCTGTCCTCTATTTATATGAGACTCACCAGCCTCAAACCTTTTTTTTTAGGAATCCCCATTGAAGAGTGAGAAGTAAAGGGACCTATAGCTTCTGGATATCCACGCCATGCAGTTACAATTTGACCTTCAAGGATTGTTCTTAGGAATCATTGATGTACAGACGAGATAGTTTATGTCAAGCCAGGCCAACTGCATATCTGTTCCTATAAAGAGGAGAAGCAATACAGGTGTAGCATAAAATAGCCTTTTGCTCAGTTGGCCGATTTTTACCACAAATCCTACAACATGTTTGAAGGCACCGATAGATAGATAGATAGATAGATAGATAGATAGATAGATAGATAGATAGATAGATAGATAGATAGATAGATAGATAGATAGATAGATAGATAGATAGATAGATAGATAGATAGATAGATAGATTGATTCTGTTCTGTAGCTCTGAGAAGCATATCTGAGAGATTGGCATAGTAGCTGGTATATCCTGATTAAGGCATTATGACAAAATGTGCTGAGTATTGATTTCATCGCTTACATGTGGCTGGTTGTGGTGGTCCGGTTGACATTTTTGATTGTGGTTGGTAAGAACTTATCTATTTCCCCCCACTGATAGTTACTTGATTAAAAGGTTACCCAGCAGCTACATCTTGATGCTTTTCAGAGAGTAGTGCCACTCATGCACTTTTAATATGTGAGTGGTTGTTTTTTATATTTTTTTTAAATGTTACTACTCTCTGGAAGCTATTTTTTCCCTCTCTTTTCTGAGTGTTTTGCCACGTACAGACGATCGGAAATTCCGACAACAAAATCGCGGATTTTTTTCCGACGGAATGTTAGCTCAAACTTGTGTTGCATACACACGGTCACACAAATGTTGTGTGAAATTCCGATTGTCAAAAACGCGGTGGCGTACAACATAGGCAGTGCGGCTCTTCTGCTTGATTCCGAGCATGCGTAGGATTTTTGTGGGTCGCAATTGCATACAAACGATCAAACTTTTGTTGTCGGAAAATTTGAGAACCAGTTGTCGGAAATTCCGACAGAAAATGTCCGATAGAGCATACACACAATCGGAATTTCCGACCAAAAGCTTACATCGAACATTTCTTGTCGGAATTTCCAATCATGTGTACGCAGCATTTAACTCCCTTTTGAATTGAACAAATATATCATCTGTTGCATTTTGGACAGGTATAAGTGTTGCTCTTACATATAGGCCCGGATTCACATACCTGGGTGCATCTTTATGCGGGCGTAGCGTATCTTCTTTATGCTACGCTGGCGCAACGTTGAGAGGCAAGCATGGAATTCACAAAGCAAATGCTCCCAACGTTGCGCGGGGTAGCGTATATTCGTCGGTGTAAGCCGACGTAAGTCAAAGTAGGTGGAAGTGGGCTGGAATTGGGCGTGATACATTTAAATGAAGCGTGACCCCATGCAAATGATAGGCTGAGCTTTAAACAAGTACTAAAAACGAACGGCCCATGCGTTGTATCTTGGACGCATCCCAGTGCGCATGCTCACAGTCACGTCAAAATAACTGCCTAAGATACGTCGAAAAAATGCCTACGACGTGAATGTAACCTACTCCCAGCCCTATTTACATACTACGTAAACGGCGTACACGACTGTATCCGTTCCCTGGTCCATACCTTTGCATGGGTTGCGCCTCCTATATGAGGAATAACTTTATGCCGGACGTAACCCTTACGTAAATCGCTTAAAACATGCGCCGTATTTGCGTCGTGAATCCGCGTATCTTACTCATTTGCATATTTAAAATGGGAACGCCAGATGCGTCCAGCGTAACTATGCGCCCATGATACGCCGGCGTAGGCAAGTTACTTCGGGTGGCTAAAGCCTATTTTTCCAAGTATCTAGCTTTGGGAATTGGCGCATTGATACGACGGCGCACATTTGTACTTACGACGGCGTATCTCGAGATACTTTGGCGTAAGGCTTTGTGAATCGGGGCCATAGTGTTTTGATTTATGTCATTTGGAGTTTTGAGCAGCTTTTCATTCACATTTACTTTTATTCTTTATTTCATTGATGAAAATTTCACATTAATTGGGCGCAGTGTCATCACAATTTATTTAAATTCAGTAAAACCAAAAATGTATAATTTGGTATAGTGATGTGACGATTTATAGAAGGATTATAAATTATATATATATATGTATATATATATATATATATATATATATATATATATATATATATATATATAAAATAAATGTACTTTGTTGAACATTTATACATTACACTACAGTATAAATACATGAATATGCAGAAATTGGGATTCAAGGTAAAAAGACCTTTATTGTAAAAGTATTAAATATATTGGCCCAGATTCACAGAGCGATTACGCCTGCGCAACAGGAGATGCGCGTGCGTAAGTCGAAATGTGCACGTGCGTTTCGATGCACGGCATCCCCAGAACGAGATACGCAAAAAATCAACTTTTTTTTGTCCCGCGTAATTTCGTTAGACTGGCGCATCCGTCCACGCAAAAGTGCGCTAGACAGACCATTGATTTGCTAGTCAAATATGCTAATGAGGGACTTACGGGCATCCACAAAAGAACGTTGGGGCAGCGTAGGCTACGCAGTGTGCGCAACAGCAAAATGTCCTGTCTAAAATTAGACCATATAAAAGCTGGTCTAAAAAGAGAAAAAAAGTCTACTTGTTAGATAAAGCAACACTGTTAGTGAGGAGCTCAGCAGTCACACGTTTTGCACAACAATCTGTATGCCAACATGCCAGGGGCATCGTCGCGCATAGCTATACTACTGACTTTAGATGAACAAAGAAGGATGAGGGCACTGAGGAGGGCACTAAGGAGGGCACAGGAATATTTTTTTTTTTTATATTTTTTTATTTGCTTATATAAACTTTACAATTTAATCTAATCTAATACAATATTCTTATCTGATACAAGCCCCTCACTCTTCACTTGATATATCACACATGCATAGACATCTTTGGCATGAGTGATTCTGAGGTGTCTCGCATCTTCAGATTCACCCCTCATGCCATCATGGAATTACC
Organism: Rana kukunoris; assembly: GCA_029574335.1. Classification (NCBI taxonomy): domain Eukaryota; kingdom Metazoa; phylum Chordata; class Amphibia; order Anura; family Ranidae; genus Rana; species Rana kukunoris. The sequence goes on from CM056053.1 coordinate 76,490,719, forward strand.
ACAACCTTGCAGGAGGACATCAGCAGCCCAACACATGGCACTACCCATGACACCCATGACAGCTACATATACAATCAGAGCCCCATCCCCACAAATTTCGAACAGAACATGTATGGGGACACCTGGCTGGTTGGTGAGTGACATGGGTGGCAGGCATGACTGTCCCCCCCCCATGATGCACACATCAAAAGGGGCACATGCACTACTAACATCCTCCTGTCTTTTCCCTTCAAGGTGACTCTGCATATGCACTGGGACCCCATCTCATGACCCCATCTCATGCCAGCTCACATATACATCTTTGCACGTTAAACACACACATTAATCATGGCACAATGAGAATGCATGCATGCACATCACTGTGGTCCCTAGCACACACACATCACATCCTCATCACATTGGATTGGCACAAGCCCACCATGCAGGACTTGTGAGAAGCAACGCCATGCCGCGGCTCCAATTATGTCACTGTACATTCATACACCATTCACACAGACCTGGGGATCACTTCTCCATCACAAATGAGGGTGACACCCCTTTTCCCGCAGGAATATCACCCCCACATTCCAAAATCATACACAAACAGAACCAAAAAAATAAAATAAATGACGAGCAAAAATAAAAAATGCCCAGCAAAAATATAATTAAAAAAAAAAAACAACAAAGAAAACACATAAAAGACAAAAATCACTCTGCAAAACAGTCCCCAAATATCTCAAAGACACGTCACAAACAAACGCTAATAAACAAAAGCACCTTGCTGTATAGGAAGGGACAAAGGGATGTACTTTTGCAAAGGAAGTGCGTTTGTGTCTGTCTATTTATGCTGTTTGCGTAGTTCACAAAGTTGCCCTAGTCCATTTCCAATTTCACTGATTGTGCCACTCCCGAGTTGTGAGCATGCGCACAGCGGAGCTGACCATGGTCTCCTTCAAGCGCGCATGCGCGAGCCGGCCGGCCCTTCATTTGCATGGGGTCACGGCTCATTTCAATGTAACACGTCCACGTCCTTCCCAATTTGTATTACTCCGACTTACGCCTCTGAAATAACGTTACGCATGCGCAATTTTCTGCGCAAAAGCTACGAGAATAGGGTGATTACGCAACAAAATTGCGCAAGTCTAACGTAAAGGCGGTGCGCTACGCCGGTCCAATAATGCGCAGATGTACGTGAATCTGGGCCATAGTATACATTATTCACTGATAAATACTTTCCTTGGAGGAACATTACAATATTTTTACAGTGCAGAAAATTTTCCCTCCTTTCTCTGAGATGAAGCTATCAGATCAGAGCCATCAATACCTTGTGTAAAGTCAACAATTTTTAGAACACATGTTTTTACTCGTAGAAGACTGAAATATCCAATTTTCGGATGAATTTCCTTTTCATCTGTAGACAGCTTGACAATTCTATCTTACAAAGAGTGATAGTCTGAATGCTTGTACATAATGTTATACTTGTAAGTAAAGCCTAAAGCTGGCTCCTTGTAATAGAAAATGGTCTTCTATTCGGATGTAGGATGAAGAAATAAGAGAGCATCCAAGCCTGGTCCTCTCCGTATTAATGGGCAACACGTTTCAAAGTAACCGCTCTGAAGTTTGCTTGTATGTCTTAGCAAATTTGATGACCCTGGTCTTCTACAAACTACTCAGCCTTAAAGTGATACTAAAGTCTATTTTTTTTAGTTAAAAATAACAAACATGCTATACTTAACCATCCTAGAGACTCCTAGATCCGATCCTTCTCTTTTTTGGGTCCCTTGCCAGCGCTCCTGGCCCCTCCCTCCTGTTAAGTGCCCCCACGGAAAGCAGATTACTATGGGGCACCTGAGCCGAACCACAGCTCCCTGTGTCCATTCAGACACAGAGCCCAGGCCTGGCACCGCCCCCTTTTTCTCATTGGATGACAACAGCGGGAGCCAATGGAGCCGTGCTGCTTTCTTGGCCAATGAGGAAGGGGGTCCTGGGCAGCCGAGACACTCCTGCAACATCGCTGGATCTAGATGGGGCTCAGGTAAGTATTAGGGGGGGCTGCTGCACACAAAAGATTTATTATATTAATGCATAGATTGGATTAAGATAAAAAAAACTTCTGCCTTTAGAACCACTTTAAGTTTGCTGGAGATTAATCAAAATGTGGTCAGTTCAGCAGAGACTGGCTGGATGAATTTTAATTCATCTATTGCTGTTCCCATTTATGAGAAAATTATCTAACGGGCTTTTCGGAAAATTTTGCCTTGATTAGCTCTTCAGCCAATTGGCTACAATGCTGAACAGTGTATTCTGACAGCAGGGACTCCCACTGCCAGAATACAATGACACTAAGGGGAGGATTCCCGCATCCACCTCAAATGTGTGGATGGAGGAATTAGTTAATTTCTCTTGCTGAACGGAATAAACAGAGGCATCTATAGTCAGCTTAAGTGTTCCTGCATTTTTTATATTTTTTTAATTTGAAAGTAAAATTCATGAAAGTAAAATTGCATGAACAAGCATTCAGATTACCCCCCCCCCCCCTTTACGGTTCCTTTTGAAAGTACAGTTCCACGTTTTGAGCCAAATTTGAGAACCCCCCACGTATGTTTGTTACATGTTCCCAATCACACAGCATATCTAAAAATAATAAAAACAATGGCCCAGATTCAGAGAGAATTGGATTTTTTTACCTGGCTCTACGTGGAATCCAGGTAGATTTTGTCCAGTAAACGACGGCGGCGTAGTGTATTTCTCCCGTCGCAATCCATCTAGACGAGTAGGGGGCGTGAAGGATTTAAAATAGGCGCGTTCCCGCGGCGATCGAACTGCGCATTCTCCGTTCGCAAATTTCCCGCCGTGCATTGCGCGAAATCACGTCGTTACGTCATTCGTTGTTTGAGTAGCATCGTTTACGGACATTTCTATTCCCGAACGAGTTACGCAAAAAAAAAAATAATAATTTAAATTCGACGCGGGAACGACGGCCATACTTAACATGGGCTACGCACCGTTAGACCAGCAAAAAGCTGGTCTAACAGTACGTAAAAAAAAAACGACGTAAGCGATTGCGAAGACCGCTCGTATCTTTGTGGATCGCCGTAAAAACACATTTGCATATCCCGACGCATGAAAACGACGCAAACTCCTCCCAGCGGCCGCAAAAATATCGCAGTGTAGATCCGAAGGCTTACGAAGACGTAAGCCTCTCGGATCGAAGCCCGAAGCCGCCGTATCATGGTTTGAGGATTCAAACTAGTGATACGGCGCGCGAAATTTGAAATTACTCCTGTCTAACACCAGTTAGACAGGCGTAATTGCTTTTTGAATCTGGGCCAATATTTCTTACCTTTATAGTTGTTTCTTAGGATCAGATTTATACAAGACTGCTTATTATAAGAATTTGAACAAAGTGAGATAAAATGCATTAACACACAATGCACCACCTAAGCCTTAAGAGCTTTAAAGAGGCACTTCTCTCTCCTTTACATTTTTTTCTTCCCCTCCTTGCTTGACCATTGACCTGTCTTCAAAAAACATACTCAGGCGACAAGTGAATCCAGCATTGTTTGGTGTAGCCTGCTGCTCTGCCCCTGTCCGTCGGGTCATGTACCTTTATCTTCTGTCAGCACTGTCAAGTAAGTAGAGGAGTGCCAATAACCGGCACTTCCTATTTATACTGTGAGTTTTACATTTTTTTGCTAAACAAACAATAAAAGACTGAAAAAAAAAAAAAATAAAAAAAAAAAAGACATTGATTTGTTTCTGTTGCAAATTCTTGTAAATAAGTATTTTTTTCCTTCACTAATTTGTGCTGATAAGGCTGCACTGATGGGCACTGATAGGCTGCACTTCTTAAACGGCACGGATGAGGTGGCACTGATGAGGAGGTACTAAATGCAGCACTGATGGGCAGCCTTAATGGGCACTAATGGGCAGAGATAAACTGCAATGATGGGCACTGATGGGCGGCACTGATGGGTACTGATAGGTGGCACTGATGAGAAGGCACTTACAGGCATCACTGGTGGACACTGATTGGCATCACTGGTGGGTATCACTGGTGGGCACTGGCAGGTATCGCTGATGGGGCTGCACAAATAATCATTGCACTGATTATCAGTGCAGATCCCCCACGGTGAGGAGACCTGCTTATCGGCTCTCCTCTACTCACACACTGTCAGCGTGAGTAGAGGAATACTGATAATCAGCACTTCCTATTTACACTGTGATCAGCTGTGATTGGACACAGCTGATTACATAGTAAAGAGCCTACGTCATAGGTTCTTTACCGTGATCAGAGATGCAGTGTGTCTAAGCGACACACCGCACTACTGATCACCAAACGGCACGCCCCTAGATGGAAATCCAGAATGTTTTCAGCACTGGATCTTCTTGAAGGTGTAAAGCGAAGTTCTTAGTATCCCTCATCCTTTCATTTTGCTTTTAAATATCCTTATTTCTTCGGAGAAATACTCACTTCCTGTTCTTCTGTCTGTAACTCCGCACAGTAATGCCAAGCTTTCTCCCTGGTGTGGAGAAAGTCTCTAGAGGGGGCAAGCAGGAGTGTCAGAACTCCCACTAACACACAGCTCCTTTCTCTATCTGCAAAGTAGAGAGTGTCCTGACTTGCCTGCTCGCCCCCTCCCCCTCAAGAGGCTTTCTCCATACCAGGGAGAAAGCCTCGCATTAGGGTGTGTAGTTACAGACAGAAGAACAGGAAGTCAGGATTTCTCAGAAGAAATAAGAACATTTAAAAGCAAAAATCGAAGGATGAGGTAAGTGAAGGAGGACTGCACTAAAGTAAAGGAAGCTAATTAGGGAAAAAATAAATTGTACTATTACAACCCCTTTAACGTATATCTAAAAGCATTTTTTTTTGGACATAGTGGAGAGGCAGGTTTTATTGCTGCCTGTTCCCCTTGTTAGTGGGGATAAATACTTTTCATGCACTGTTTATTACCAAAAGGGAAAGAAAGTCCCAAACTTTGAGTTGTCCTCTTAACAGTAATAGAGGGGAAATCTTCCAAGGAGGACAATAAATCTGTTTAAATCTGGTGATCCTGGTGACAACCAGGGATTCCCTTACTTTGGTAGGATTTTTACTCTTGCTTCCTGTTTTGGCGCTAGGACAGGAAAGAAAATTCTTCCCAGTGGGACACAAATAGGACAAACTGACGGGGGTTATAATCCCTTACTCCACCAAAATTTTAAATAAAAAGCATTTAGTTAAACTTTAATACACTTTCTAATAACAAGGCTTCAGATTTTGCATTACACAGGGAAGCACAGGATTTCTGTCAGGATCAACAAGTATTTTTTTTTTTTGCACTTAAAGGAATATAACATAATACTTTAAGGCTGGATTCACACATATGCGGCTCCGGTTTGCAGTCCAGAGTCTGGTGCGCTTCCATTCACCAGTTCAAGTGGGATTTAGGTGCAAATTTTTACCTGAACTCACACCTGAACCAGGCTCAAAAATGCCCAGGACCCTTTTCAAAATACATCACAGCCACCCGCACATGTGTCAATCCAATTCTCATATATGTGAACCCAGCCTAAAATGTTATATTTAAGAGACAGAAAGGGAGAAAATAGGAGGCCTTAATCTTTAGGGTTAGAATTCTCAGACTGTTCCTTGAAGTAAATTTAGTTTAGCGAGAGTAATGTTATAAATATATACAGTATGATCTAAAGTAATTAAAGAGAAGAATTGTTTTTTTTGTTTGTTTTTTTATTCATACTTAACTGGTCCGATGCTGCATCTGTCCCCTGGCACATCTACATTGCGAACCAATCAATTAAACACTGCTAATCACTCGGTTCTCACAGCTCCCCGAGCAGAGAGCGGGTGACTGTCATCCACAGTTCTCTGCTCTGCCACCTCCTCATTTACTGAAGCACTGAGCTGTGGAGGGGGTGGGAGTGTCAGTCCAGGGATCTGGGCGGATCCCGACTCTGTGGTCGTGATGATGCAGGACAAGACAGATAGCACCTTGTCCATGCAGTAGTGTATTTAGGATTTGTGCTGCCCTAGGCCTAACTAAATTTGTGACCCCATAATTTAAATATGACCCACCCCTTCCTGTCAAGGCCACACCCCATTCTTTTTAAGACCCGCCCTGGCATTGGATTCCCTTAATTTGCATACATTTCCTCTCACTTCCTGTTTGGCTATGGGCAAGAAGTGAAGGGAAATCTCTGCAATGGGACATGGATAGTAAAAAATAAACTGACAGGGGCTATAATCCTCCCTTACGCTATCTAAAATAAAAAAAAAGCGTTGCTTATAGTTCCACTTTAAGCACAAATTTCTGATCATTTTATGGAGAGGACAAAGAAGATATAACCATGCCAATGGTGCAGCAGAAAACATATAGCACAGTGAGGAAGGTTTGTGGTCCAGGATGATAGGACAGTCAAAATTAGAAGCAGCTTGCTTTACACTAACAGTGTAGTGCAAGCCGTCGTGGACTCTTTCCGCACTGCCCACCCCCCCCGCAAAGTGCTGCTCTAGGCCTGGGCCTTGTTGGCCTAGGCCAGGATACAGCGTTGTGTCCATGACAAATGCAAATATACAACTATTAGGGTTTTGGCACAGGAATGCCAAGGCACGCTCACTCACAAGCCAGAAAGTGCACTGCTTTTTTCCAGGAGGCATTCAAGAAAAAGGGTAATTTATTCACTGTTTTGTTTAAACAAAATCAACATTACAAAATATAAGATTTTCATTTTTTGTATAATTTTAATGTGCGCCTGTACTAACTATCTTATTTATTAGCCCCCCTCCTGCTGCCTATATTTACTTTTGCCTGAGACCCATCAAAGCAAGTCATAAAATTCTTTGTGGATAGTGATACCAGATCAGTCTAATAGAGGTTAAATAGGGCTAAAGCTCCTTTCCCCCGCTCCTACAAAACAACTGTCGGGTCTGGTAACTGGCCATTCAGGTAGCCAGCTCTTCAATGTGGATGGAAGGGAAAAAAGTATCCATTGTCAAATAAACAATTTCACATTCATTGACACTAGTGTTTGTGTATGTCTGTGTCTGAATGTATGTGTAATTGTGGCAGGGAAATTAGAATGATCACATGACTTGCCACAGGAGGGAGCAGAGGTTCCAGTTATTACAGCAACATCTGCATTCTTCAGCGATTTCCTAAACATTTCCATCATGTATGAAACTTGCTGAATTTAAAAATAGCGTGGCACTGAATTTTAAATATAGGTCTGATTCAACCCTAAGGCCATACCTGAGAACTTTCCAGCCAGATGACGGACTCCTTTCACAACTGTTTTCGTCTTTTGTCCAGAGTACTTTAATGAGGATTTCAATTACATTTACTGTGTGAAAACTAAAAGATAGAGTTGAAAGTTTTTTTTAGAAAAATGCTTAAGTGTAATGGAAAATGATTACAATCTAAATTAGTTCTTCAATTATACATGCATTCAATAATGGACTACACTGAAGAAGGTTTGTGTCTTGGCACAATGGCAAAGTATTTCCTCTCAGGACCACCAGCCCAACGTATTTTAGCTTGGGTGGCCAATGGGACCTTAAGGACAGTTTGGTGTCTAAATTGTGAAGTATTTCCACTCATATTAATGATCATTCGCCAAGTGACTTAGCGGCATGGATGGATGCACAAATGGCCCTTCAAAAATGTATAGAAAAAAAGGCTATCAATAAAAAAAAATTCAAAAAAGTCTGTCATGGGTAGAGGGTGAGAAGATCGTTAGACTATTGGCTCGCATTGCTCGATACCAACTATCAGATTTTTTATATTGGGGCATTATGTGGCATTTTGTGACAATAGTGGATATATGTGTAATATTTCTTTCTCCTGATATTAATAACATCCTACGTTCATTTTATAATGAGCTATATGCATCTAAAGTTCAATAAGTCCCTGCCGTTTTACAAATATTTCTGAACCAGCTTTAAGTATTGCGGATAAACCATATTAAAGCATATTTTGATACTCCGTTGATGCTCCAGGAGTTGAAGTTGGCAGTGGAACGATATCCTGACTGTAAGTCTGGGTTGTAACAGCCTACCCGTCAAAATCTATAAGTGATATGGGGATATCCCTTTGCAGTTTCTTCTTCAGATTTTGAATGAGACATCCAGGTCAGGTTTTCTTCCTGATCCTATGAGTAATGCCTACATTGTGGTGATTTCCAAAAAAAATATAAGGACTCTACAGTACTCAACTTCTTTTGCCCCATTTCTATACTTCCATTTGACATTAAATTAACCAGGTGATAACCAATTCATACATTGAGAACAGGCAGGCTTCATTCCCAAACTTTCCACAGCTTAATATAAGTTTTTTAAATATGCAAATCCCAATGATACTCTATGACTTAAAAGCATTTAACAGCATTGAATGGGACTATATTTGGGCAGTTCTTGACAAGTGTGGGTTTAGTAACAACTTTTGCTCCTGGGTTAATCTTTTATATGCTAAACCCCAAGCCTCCATTTAGGCAAATGGCCTTCTTTCTCCAACTTCTTTTGTTACAGCTAGGGACAAGACAGGAGTGCCCCCTGTCTCCACTTCTTTTTGCGGTTTGAACCAGCTATTGAACTATTGGCATGTTTACTTCAACAGACCATTGGAGTGGGGAGATTGTACTTCATTATTAAATTTGGAATATTTTTGGAGTTTCAAATTTCTTGGGAGAAGTCCACTCTTCTTCTAGATCCCCTTCCAGTAGCTCTATTACATTAATGTTTTTTCCCAGTTTAAATTTCTGGTTATTATGAACTCTTTCAAAAAAGTTGACTAAATTACTCCTTATTTGGACCTGCTGATTTTACATTTTAGGTTGCAGTCCATGTCCTGGTGTAAGGTACCCATTTCTATGGTGGGACACAAATAATTTGATCAAGTTGATCTGGAAGCCTCTATTATATATGTTGCAAAATTCTCTTTGCTGGATTTCCCCTTCAGATGTTTTTTAAATTGTTGTCTGCTATCTTCAGAGATTTTATTTGGAAGAAACGTAATCTAAAAATAGGCTAGATTTTCTCCAATACCCTAAAGATAATGGAGGTTTGGCAGCACCGAATCCCTGGCTTTACTTTTTGACTGCACAGCTTCAGCACCTGACTGGCTGGGAAAGCTTTTCCTCCCCAAAAATATGTAGATTGTGTTTTTTCAAAGGGCTAGGTCCATAATATACATTGGAGACCTCTGCATATTCTTGGCTCTCTTAACATTTTTTTACTATCCATCTGATAGGACATCTTTGGGCTCTGTAAAAGATTTACTTGGAATTACTGGTTATACCAGATTCACCCCCATATAGTCTAAATATCTACTTCCTGAATTTGGGAAGCTGCAAGGGTTTCATGACTGGGCCAGAAGGGGCATTTATGTGAAAATCAATCTTTCAAATCGTTTCAGCAGCTGCAAGTAGAATTCTCTTTAGATAAAAAGGTATTTTTTTATCAATATTTTCACATCAAACATGCCTTTCAGGTCCAGAATGGCTCTCTCATCTTTTTAATTACAGACACTCCATTATGCGTTAACATTTTTAAGATGCAGGAGTTTCTGGGATTTATGGACAACTTTTATCTAAAACAAATCTTGAGATATCCAGCCTCTTGTAGACAGAAGTGGGAACAAGAGTTAGGCCCTTTTTCTGGTGATACCTGGGACCAGGTTTTGTAAGTTATTCCACTTGTTTCTCTCTCTCACGCAATTGTTTTTTATTTACCCGGTATATCGGACTCCCCCATTTTCTTTATGGTATAGGTCTATGGCAAGATTCTAGATGTAGAAGGTGTATTCAACCCTATGAAAACTTGATCCACTTGCTCTGGCACTGTCCTAAACCTAAATGATATTGGACAGAAGTCATTCAATCGACTAACAATATAACAGGTCTTACACTTAATGTAGACTCTTTAACATGTATCCTGGAATTTCTTGATACCTCTCTTTTAGATGAGTATACATTTTTGGCGGCTTTTAGGTCACTTTGTTACGCGCATAATGATTATTGTCAAAGGAGTTTCAACTGCTTCCAAAGGATATCTAAATGGCTACAGCAGATGAACAATTGTATTGCATTTAAGAAGCAAACATATATTTTATGTAATGCCATGCTTAACCACTTGACTACTGGGCACTTAAACCCCCTTCCTAACCAGACCAATTTTCTGCTTTCGGTGCTCTCACAATTTGAATGACAATTACTCAGTCATACAACATTGTACCCATTTGAAATTTTTGTCCTTTTTTTCACACAAATAGAGCTTTCTTTTGGTGGTATTTGATCACCTCTGGGTTTTTTATTTTTTGCGCTATAAAAGAAAAACGACTGAAAATTCTGTAAAAAAAAAAACTTGTTTCTGTCATATTAGCAGGTTATTTCTCACACACAGCATATGCATACTACAATTTACACCCCAAAACACATTCTGCTATTCCTCCAGAGTATGGCGATACCCCATGTGTGAGACTTTTACACAGCGTAGCCACATACAGAGGCCCAACATGCAGGGAACGCCACCAGGCGTTCTGGAACACCCAGACCAATTCTGACATTTCTCTCCTACATGGAAAAATCATCATTTATTTGCTAGAAAATTACATAGAACCCCAAAACATTATATATTCTTTTTTAGCAAAGACCCTAGAGAATACAATGGCGGGCGTTACAACTTTTTATCTCGCACGGTATTTTCGCAGAAATTTATTGAACGCGTGTTTTTTTTTTAAAAACTGTTTTGTGCTTAAAACAAAACAAAACAGTAAAGTTAGCCCAATTTTTTTTCATAATGTGAAATATGAAGTTACGCCGAGTAAATAGATACCTAACATGTCACCCTTCAAAATTGCGCACACACTCGTGGAATGGCGCCAAACTTCGCTACTTAAAAATCCCCATAGGCGGTATTGCAGAGTATCGCGCAGGGTATTGCAGAGTATTGGGGTATTGCAAAGTATCATGCAGGGTATTGGGGTATTGCCGAGTATTGGGGTATTGCCGAGTATTGGGGTATTGCCGAGTATTGGGGTATTGTTGAGTCTTGGGGTATTGTTGAGTATTGGGGTATTGTTGAGTATTGGGGTATTGACGAGTACTGGGGTATTGCCGAGTACTGGGGTATTGCCGAGTATTGGAGTATTGCCGAGTATTGGGGTATTGCTGAGTACTGGGGTATTGCCGAGTATTGGGGTATTGCTGAGTATTGGGGTATTGCCGAGTATTGGGGTATTGTTGAGTATTGGGGTATTGCCCAGTATTGGGGTATTGCCGAGTACTGGGGTATTGCCGAGTACTGGGGTATTGCCGAGTACTGGGGTATTGTTGAGTACTGGGGTATTGTTGAGTACTGGGGTATTGTTGAGTATTGGGGTACTGGGGTATTGTTGGGTACTGGGGGATTGCTGGGTACTGGGGGATTGCTGTGTACGGGGGATTGCAGGGTACTGGGGTACTGCAGAGCTGGGATGGATTGAGGGATGGCTGGATCTGTGACTGCATTTGTCACAGATCCAGCCACAGCTCAGCTGCTGACACCCCGCCCCCCCCCTCTCCTCGCACACTGTACCGAACGGTACAGAGAGGAGACGCAGGAGAGGGAGGAACCGGCGTCATCAAATGACGCCGGTTTGTTTACAAGTGATCGCGCCGTCATTCGGCTATCAGCGGCAATTTACCGTGATCCGTGATGCGCCTGGTCTTCTAGACCCGGCGAGCACGGACACTTTCGCGAGCGCGTCCCAGGGGACGCGCAATCGCGAAAGTGCACGACGACGTCCCAGGGACGTCGTGTCACAGTAGCTCGACCGCGCTGTAGCAGTATTTTTGCTATAGCGCGGTCGGCAAGTGGTTAAGTTTGATTATATATGGAAGTGTTGGTTAGATTCTTCATATCCAGAAACCATGTCATTTAAATCTATATTTGTATTTTGTGGGGGGGGGGGGTTGTGTATGGTTAAGCAAATATGTTTTGTTTTGTTTGTTTTGTGAATCTGCATGGTTGACAAGTCCACTTTAAATGTGTATGTAATTTATAAAATATAATTATTTTTTAAGTATTTGTCAGCATTGAGTTCACCTGCTGGTGGCACTGGGGTTCACTTTGCCGATGGCTGCAGTTCCTATGTCCAGCAGGTGTCTCCCCGAAGCCAGCGGGTTCTGATCAGCCACACCTGGCTCCAGCTGCCAGGTGGATATTAAAGGCTGCTCCTACCTTCCCCCAGGGCTTCACTATCCTTCCTGATTGCCTCCTTGCTACCAGATTGCGCCTGATACCTTTCCTGAACCTTCCTGTGTCCTGATCCGTCCTGCACCCCTCTGCCTTGTTCCATGCTCTTGTACCCAATCGTGTTTCCCTTCTTTGCATCCCTGTTAAAATTGTCCCTTGTGTTGTAGATATTGTATATAGATAGAAGTTAGGTTCATTAGTTATTTTTGTTCTTGTTTGCTGGAGTGGATTATGTTTTCACTGGTTGCTGTGTATATTTATTGGTGTGTGTTCACTATAAATAAATATCACTTTAATTATAAATACTTTGGTCTCAGTTCCCTTGTGTAGCTACGTGTTTGGTCTACTTAGACACTGATCCCTAACAGTATTTTTGATAAATACAATCTGATTAAAAATGTATTTCTACGCAGAATCGCCACCCAACATATTTTAAAAGAACTGACTTGGATGGCAAATGGGACCTCAAGGACTGGGATACCCAAAGAATGTGGACCTAGCTACACCAAGAGAGGGATGCTGAACACAGATAATGAGTCTACTTGGAAGAACTGTAAATAGTTATCATACCGTGAAGTGTTGTGCCTAATAAAACCCATGTCTGCCCTACTCAATTATCTTAATTTTCCTCTAATGCTGTATTACAGAAATATATTATGCATGCCTTGCTTCTTTACTGGTAGTACAGCAGAGTACTTATATATACTGTATGTACCCACAGAACTATGCTTATTGATCCTCCACCGGATATATTACACTCATTTTTTATCTTTCTTTCAAATCAATGTCAGTAAATATATTATTTAATGTCCTATAGAAAATCCTGGCCTACACAAATCTTCACTATTTATTAGGTACTATACTACTTAGAGACCTTCTTTCTGTCAGTATGGAAACATCCCTTCTGCACCTGTAATACTACCAAACATTGGGTAATATTCCTTTAAAATGAATTAACCTGTGTCACATTTTAAGTCTCATCTTGGCTCCAACACTGGCTAGTCCCCTTTGGCTAATTTAAAAATTCATTATTTCCAAGGGGATATTGCAGAGTGGTTGGGCGATTTTCTACTGCTGCAGGAACAAATGTGAGAGGTTTTGGCAGAAAGTAACCTGGGCTAACCTTAAATACACTTTAACTGTGACTTCTGTTTGAAGCATTCATAATGCATATTGTTAGATATTTTAGGTAATTTAATTAGTAAGCTGCATACAAATTTGCATATATAGATATACAACAAAAGGGGGGGGGAGTAGGAAGAAGAGAGGCTCTACATGACTAATATACATATGTACAATTATATTTTAGCTATTGTTTCTAATATTTTGCCAAGAATGTTGAATGAAATGTTAAAACATTTATACGATTTCATGACAGACTCTGGTTTTCTATGCAGGATCATTATCTATCTATCTATCTATCTATCTATCTATCTATCTATCTATCTATCTATCTATCTATCTATCTATCTATCTATCTATCTATCTTTCTTTCCCTCTAGCTATCTATTTATCCTACTTTATCCATCTATACATCTTTAAAATGAATGCATTTCCTATACAGCTGGTACATAACATATTAGTCAATTTTACTTGGTACTGGTGACTGTACATAATGTATTTGGACCAACTTCACGATAGTGACAACAGTGGACAATGCCTACGCAATGTGTGTTAAGCTGGCCATACATTATACACATTTTTTGTTCAATTTCCTATAGATTTATCTTTAACTATGTAGTGCAAGGGCCTGCCTGATTGCATACAAGTTGAAAGTGTTTAGCTTTGACCTTGTATTATATGGTTTTGGTAAATCTAAAGGAAAATTGTATAATGTAAGGCCAGCCTTAGCATGGGGCATCAGGGGCACATGTGATGGGATGACAACACAGGAACACCGTTAGGAGACAGTTGTCACCCTCTAAATGCAAGTGCCAAACAAGGAAAGCTACATACTGAAAGGTTCAAAAACAGCTTTACATTAGCATGTTAAAGCTTCTATGAGATTTTAATGATTGGGTTTAGATCTATTTCATGTATGCTACACCTGCTCCTTTTCATTAACCTTGCTAATTTGGGAGGCATACAAAATTCCAACAAAGGGCTGTGTTTAATCTCAGCCTCTTTTTTATTATTATTGGAACCACCAATCAGGTTCACAATTTTTTTTGTTTTTAAATTATTAAATTTGGCTTAAGTGAATAAGTGTTTGAAAGATGTTTCTTGTTTTATAGTACACAATGGTTTTATAGTAAACCTTTTAGCAAATTAGCCCCTAAACTGGAGTATAAATGACCGTAAATACAATTTGTGATGAGCATGACTTAACATAATATATAATATAACTTGACCTTATTTTTGCTTTCCTGAAACGTGACATTGTTGTACAGAGTCATCATATGTGTGCATTAAAAGGCAAGTTTATTCCACGTCAATGTATTCATTTGTTCTTACCATCACTTTTACTGTTCATGATGGTATAAAAACATAGGCACAAGCTGTCCCCAGGACACAACACATGGCCCCTGGGTCTCATATTAACTTGTCATGTTTTTTTTGTTAACCAAAATATGTAAGACATACATCCCCTATGGAAAATCAGGATGCATGGCTACAAGAATGCACACAGGATTCTGTATCTGAGTATCTTTTGAATAAGAATGTCTTACCTTATGCAAAGTTAACAGTGCAACTGGATCTATGCAGTCTGACAAAGTTCAGCCACTGAGCTGCAGCATTAACTTGTATTTTAACAAGATTAAAATATATTTGTCCAGGGGATTAGCATACTTAATTCCCCCTCTGCCTTTTTAGGAGTGGCAGTGCACTTTGATCTGCCTTGCATGGCAAGAGCCCTGCTTGGTCCCGGCCATTGGAGTGCCAAGTGTGAAATTGGCCTGATGTCATTCTTTTTCTTCACCGTTTACAACTCTCACCCACTTTAATTATATTTCCGCCACAAAGCCCAGCAGCTTCATTCTGAATTCAGGTTGGACTAGGAAGCATTTAAAAACTATAACTGAAAACAAGGGTGGGGGGAAGGGACAGAATATCCATTAAGAAAAATAATATAATTGTTTGTTTGCTTTGGTTTTTTTTGTTTTGTTTTTTTACAGTGATACTGAATGCAAATTTACATGTAAAGTAGCAAGCTTTTTAATGCTCGGTTTATTAGAATATTATCAACTTTTTGATTATGATGGTGTTTCATTTTAGATTTATTTATTTAACCTTTTCTAATACTGTCTTTAATTAAATTGCAGTATCTAGATATACCAGAACTGAAAAAAAGAGTACAAAGGTCTAAATTAAACTTTAAATTACATTTAAGCCAGGCATGACATATTAGGCTGTATTTAACAGCTCGGATTAATGATGCCTTGCACTAAATGATAGATTATATTAACTTGACTCTACTTAACTGCTAAACACTTTGGTCTTGTTGGATAATATTGGATATGGAACAGAACTGTGTTTGTCACATGGGGCTTTTTATTAATAAATTGTGTATTGGAAATTGGGGTGTTGTCCATAGCAACCAATCAAATTGCAGCTGTGCTTATATATTTTTTGTTTTATTAGTGCAACTTAGAAAATGAAAGCTAATATTTAATAACCTACATTTTTTTTATCTTGTACTCATGTTATAACTAAGCTCTGCTGTTATTAGAAAGGCAATGTTTAGCCAATTTTTCATTTCTTTTGATTGTTCTGCATTCACCCTCTCGGTTTGAACTTTGTAGGATTTACTTGACAGATATTAGACTTGGTAATGCAAAGTGGTTGATTAGGGCTCTGGAAATGAGATTGGCAAATCATGAGCCCCTGGGCTGATTGTAGAGGTGCGGGATGTATTTAGGGAGAGGAAATGAGCCACCTGCAGCTTTGACAGAGGCTTTGACCTTCAGCCCAGTCTTATGGCCACAAACTCCATTCAGCCTGCATGGGGTGTCTGTGAGACAGGCTATTCTCTCATTCAGCTCAGCTCATCAAGTCAGTGGCCGTTGGGCGTTACTTCCACATACAAGTTGGATAGAATAGGAATGGAGATGAGCTGCCTGGGTTTTGGAGAGCAGGTCAACGCTGGGAAATAGGTCCTCGCAGACAACCCCTATTGTCTGGAATTTTCCACTGTTTCCCTCTCACTGCATGGAAATCTGTGACAGGTAGCACAATATTACTCAAGTGTTGTACATTCTACACGGTACCCCGCAGCAGAATGTGTAGGAGCTAATTAACAGAAATACATAACTGAATTTTACATTACATAAGACTCACAAAAATAAACTGCATGCTTTATTCCTATTAAAGTGGGAACATTTAAACGTCTTCAAATTAATCTCCAAATTTTACTTCCCTCACTTAAAGTCTTAAATGTGTTCTTTTTATATGATTTGTCTATTTTTTATTCCCTATAAAAAATAAATCACAAGTACCCTATTTATTCCATATCCTGCTCCATTCTTAGGCTGTTTGTAAAATTCACAATTTAACAGGGTTCTTCAGATTGACATAGAATTATTACTGAATTCAGAAAATTTAATTTTAAAATGCACTTGTCAGGACAGAAAAGTGGAATCTACCATTGCTGACTTATTTTTTTGTTTTTTTAGCAGGTTTAATGGCTCTTGCTTTTACATCAATATCAAAGTAATTAACCTGGAGTAAGCAGGACAGGAAATTGGGTGAAACTTAAGGTACAAAAAGCTATGAAAAAAAAAAAACGCCAGTAGATTTGCAGGGAGCCTTGCAACGTGTTTTAGTATTTTTGCATTAGCTTTAATCAGTGTTTTTCAGTGTAGTTTTTTTTTTCTTTAATGGATAAAAAGAGCAAAAAAACGATTGCGCCTGCGGTTTTTAGTGTTTTTCTGCGTTTTTAGCCGTTTTTAGCATTTTTTCCCGCCAAAAAACTGCACAGGCGTTCAGAAAAAAGCCAATAAACTCCAAAGCTCCTTAACACTTAAAAATGGCTAGGTGTGCATGGGCACATGGGCTAACATAGAGTTCAGTTTATGGGCTTTAAAAAAACACCAATAAACTACAGTTTATCAGCTTCAGTGTGCATGGAGCCTTATGCTGCGTACACACGATAGGTTAGTCTGATGAAAACGGTCTGATAAACAGTTTTCATCAGACGAACCTATCTTGTGTGGGCCCTATCGGTTTTTTATCCATCAGTCTAAAAACTAGGAACTTGTTTTAAAATTATCTGATGGATAAAAAACGTATAGAAAAAAACGATCGTCTGTGGGTACATCCATCGGTTAAAAATCCACGCATTGCTCAGAATCAAGTCGACGCATGCTTGGAAGCAGTGAACTTCATTTTTTTCAGCACACCGTTGTGTTTTACATCACTGACGCAATTGTTTTTTTAACTGATGGTGTGTAGCTTCATCGGATAACTGATGGAAAAATCCATCAGACTATTTTCATCAGACTAACCTATCGTGTGTACAGGGCATAGGAGATTACATGCTTGTTCCAAGCCAGGTCACTTGGTGATAAAGCAAAGATCAGGGTGACAGCCTTGAAGCCTGTGCCTTAAAAATCCTGTCAGCAATAAGGATACCATATTCCCCCACATGTTCACATTAAAAAATCATCCAGTATGTCAAAAGTAAGAGCTGGTGTAGATATTATGCTTTATGCATTCATACACATTAGGTGAAAAATCTGCAATTCCAATTAATCCGTAGTAAAATTCACTAAACCTTAAAAGCAGGATGAATGTATAATTAGGCACAATAGGCATGTGCCTAAAGGCAGCAGAGTAAAATAGGTCAGCTTTTCCCTGTACAGTATTGGCCACACATTTTTTTCATTATCAGTACAAGTAGTCATCTCAAATAAGGTTATATACGAAGTAGCATGACATTCCAACCCAGAGCAGGAAAACAAAGTATTTCCAAAGTGATCAAAAGTGTGTTACTTTGTGCACCAAAGGTTATTTGTTTACAGGTTCCCATAATAAAATCCTGCAAATAGAATTACAATGAGATATTGATATTCACAAAGTGTTAATGACTCTACAGGACCACATTAACACTATTAGGTTGATTTACTAAAACTGGAGTAAAATCTGGTGCAGCTCTGCATAGAAACCAATCAGCTTCCATTTTTTTTTGTCAAAGCTTAATTGAACAAGCTGAAGTTAGAAGCTGATTGGCTACCATTCACAGCTGCGCCAGATTGTGCACTCTCCAGTTTTAGTAAATCAACAATTTGTATTACATGTGTACCTAGCTTAAAGTCTAAGTATAACCAATTTATTTATTTTTTTAAATCAAGTTGGGAAAGGTAAAACCCCTATCAGGTTTTTTGTTGTTGTTGTTTTATATATCTTTTTACTTTCTGTTTTGGAGACACAACAGGAAGTTTAAGTGAAATTTCCTCAAAGTGAGGGAGATTCCCAACTTAATCAGCTGCCACTCTAATATTTGTTACCATTGAAACATTTCCCCTCGTTTGACAATTACAACTTAGGATTTCCCCTCAATTTCTGTCTTGGTGACAATGGTGGTAATAGAGGGGTAAATCTTCCCAGTGGGGACACAGAAAGCCCTTTGAATGCATGCTAAAGGAGTACATGGGGTCATAGCTCCATTATCTTTATGGCTATCCATTTTGTCAAGTAGCAGCCCAGTTTTTGATCTGTTGTCGTCAAATCATTTAAATATTCATTATAATTTTGTCGATATTCAGTACAGTACTTGCCACATCATTGCAGCTCTTTATTATATCTTGTTGAATAAACTTTTGGACTTCCCATTTAAAATCATGTACTTCATTTATCAGTACTATATACAGCCTTATTTCTTTACCTATCAACATGTACAGCTAACAATATACATATCACCCCAATTGCCTGATCTGACATTTTTAACAAGTTTATAAACCATGTGCAAAACCACAATCCTAATCAAAATGTTCTGTCCTGGGATATGCAGCCTCCTTTCCTCCACTGCCATGTCTTCTCAATTCATATGAACACGCATGTTCGGCTGAGCTTAAAGTGTATCTGACCCAAAAACAATGGTGGAGTTTACTAATCCATAAATGTGCTGGCTGCATTCATTTTTTAGGTTTTATTTTTTTTCATCTGGTGATCCAGCCAGTAATGCACTTCTTGTCTTAAAGGGGTTGTAAAGGATTTTTTTTCCCTAAATAGCTTCCTTTACTTTAGTGCAGTCCTCCTTCACTTACCTCATCCTTCCATTTTGCTTTTAAATGTCCTTATTTCTTCTGAGAAATCCTAATTTCCTGTTCTTCTGTCTGTAACTCAACTCCGTAATGCAAGGCTTTCTCCCTGGTGTGGAGAAAGCCTCTTGAGGGGGGAAGGGGCAAGCAGGCAAGTTAGGACACTCTCTACTTTGCAGATAGAGAAAGGATCTGTGTGTTAGTGGAAGTCCTGACACTCCTGCTCGTCCCCTCCCCCTCAAGAGGCTGTCTCCACACCAGGGAGAAAGCCTTGCATTACAGTGGTGAGTTACAGACAGAAGAACAGGAAGTGAGGATTTCTCAGATGAAATAAGGACATTTAAAAGCAAAATCGAAGGATGAGGTAAGTGAAGGAGGACTGCTAAGGTAAAGGAAGCTATTTAAGGGAAAAAAATGTCTTTCCTTTACACCCCCTATAATATGGGTTCACACACATAGATTCTTTTAATTTGACCTGTGGGCTGAATTAAAATAATCTTACAGATTCCTCCATCCACACTATACAGCATTGATGGAGGATTCTCCTATTGTAACTATTTTATTCTAACATCCTAAGCTGGCACTGGTCGGAATACCTGAACAGCAGCTGCATCTGATTGGATGCAGCTACTGTTCGACTAACAATTTTCCATTTTTCATCCAAAGGATGTTGGTAGGGGGTGGCCAACAGGAATGCTCACATAGTGAATTTTGTATAATGTGTACCCAACTTTAGAATGTCTCCACTCCATTGAGAAGCAACAGAGTCACACTTGTAAAGCAGTATTTTTAGCCTGTGTAGAGGATGGTGTTAGATGCACAGGCATAGACTGACTTGACTAACAAATTAAAGCCATCTTCCAGTTAACATTTAAGCATTTACAGAAGCAAAGGTTTTATATAAATTGATAAAAGTTGACCATTTTAGGCACCCTTGTCATTGTTAAGTGGTTTGTTTCAACCCTTTAACTGACACTTTTGCTGCACAGCTAGGTCTGTAAAATAAAGTTAAAAAATAACAGATTTACGGGCTTGATCAACAGTTAAATATAAAGGGGTAAAAAAGAATAAAAAAGGAATGCTGCCACTAGCTTTAATGATTGATAAGCTGCAATATATTTTATGTTTGCTTTTGGTTTTAGATTGCCTTTACTATATGTGCTTGTGATGGTACTGCTTATCCTGCTGTCTGAGAACAGTCACATTGTGGGGTTGATTTATTGAAACTAGACATTGAAAAATCTGGTGCAGCTTTCCGTAGAAGCCAATCAGCTTCCAGGTGTTTTTTTTTTTTTTTTAACAATTGAAGTTTATTGAAAAAGAGAAAAAAAATAACATATTCAATTAAGTAATATGCAGTCATTTTGAAAATGATAGCATTTTTAGAAATAACAGTAATTAAATAAGTCAAATATAGCTCATATAACATGACACTTAAATAGAAGGCTTATTTAGAATAGCAATACTTTGACAGTCTTATCATTTAGATAACATTAATTGTTTACATTGTGATAACAAAAAATATTAATGAATATTTTTGATAAGTAATTATTAATGTCATTAAGGTCAGAGGTATCAACAATAACATTAGACAATTGGCATTCTTAGATCTGGAGTTATGCCATGATTATTTTTTTTGTCAAAGCTTAAAAGGGTTGTAAAGGTTTGTTTTTTATTTTCTAAATAGGTTCCTTTAAGCTAGTGCATTGTTGGTTCACGTTCACTAACCTTTTCCTTCTATTTCCCTTCTAAATGTGTTTTTTCTTTGTTTTCTTTGTCTGAATTTATCACTTCCTATTCCTCCTCAGTAAGCTGTTCTAAATGACTTTCCACCACTCGGATGATGGTGGAAAGCCTACTGAGCAGAAACAGGAAGTGAGAAATTCAGACAAAGAAAACAAAAACATTTAGAAGGGAAATCGAAGGAAAAGGTAACTGAACCAACAATGCACTAGCTTAAAGGAACCTATTTATAAAATAAAAGACAAACCTTTACAACCCCTTTAAAGGTTTACAAAACCCAGGACCCTGCATTTACTGTATCTGGTCTCCCACAGTACATAAAACATGGAAATGCAATAATTTTAGTAAATATAAAACTGCTAGATACCTTTTCTCATCATCAGTATATAACAGCCTTGTGAACTCTATTAGTGTCTGGTTGAAACTTGTAGGAGGAGTTTTATTTTTTCTCTGACTGTCCTATGAGGCTGCAAGACTCCTGACCCTCTGTCTGGACAGTGCTGATAGGCCCTGTGCTAAACACATGCACTATCCCAAGAAAATAAAAAAACAACTCTTTAGCAATACACATCAAACTGAGCATGTGCAGAGTACCTCCATGGCTCTGTACTATCGGGTGATGGATTGGGGACAGTGGAACAGCCTTTTTACACAATGTAGAAGATTAACCTCTTAGTTTCCTCATTGAGTATAACAAGCATGATTTACTGCATATACAGACTGATTTTACTGTTGCGGGTTTAGTAACACTTTAATTGATGACGATGAATTTAGAAGCTGATTGGCTACAATGCACAGCTGAACCAGATTTTGCACTCTCTAGTTTTAGTACATCAACCCCTGTGGGCCTATACCCAACCACCTTCAGAGTTTATAGAATTAGTCATCAGCCATATGCAAATTAAACAGAACAATCCAACCAGTCAGAAGTCCTCATTGCTCTGACTGCCCATAGCTGATGAAAGGTGACATATGATTGGTTCCTATGGGTTATATCCTTTCACTCTCTGCAATGCTTTATTACTGAATATTTCTGTAGCGGCATAGCTAAATATCCCATGTCTGTAAAATTTTATGTGACAGTAAATGTTAGTCCTGTTAGACTGTCATGAATAAAATCATAACTGGATCCCTTAGTGTACTTTAACAGAACTCATTAGTGTCCTCTGTCCAATTCAATATTGCACACCTGAATTGTCGTGGGTGATCAGGACATTTTCCACATTGTGCTGTAGCTTTTTTGATAAGTGAACCCGATTGACTGAACAATTTAGTTTAAGGTAACCACATAAATGTATACTACAGACTATAGTCACTAGAGTCTCTTATTATCTAACAACACAATTTCATGTTTCAACTGTTCTCAAATAGCCTATAGCTTAGATCAGCTATGATTCACAGGAAATATTTATAAATCCTGGAGGTATGGAGGTTCTCGTACAATACACAAAGAATTCTTTTCACCAAATATCTGTTTAGGGCATTTCAGGTGAACCCTTTTTATGCAAAGGCAGCAAAGACAGCTTACGTCTGCACTATCATTATTAGTATTATAATATTATATAGGAATTTATATAGCGCCAACAGTTTGCCCAGAGCTTTACATTATAAAGGGAAATAGTACAGTTACATTACAACTCAATACAATAGGGTTAGAAGGGTACTGCTCCTGAGAGCTTACAATCTAATAGAGTGGAGCAAATTGAAGAAAAGGTCATTACTGTGAGCGATGAGCCAATGGGAGAATAAAACGATTGAGCTGTTAGGTGGAGGTGGGGTAGGCTTCCATAAAAAGATGAGTTTTCAAGGATTGCCAAAAAGTAGGAGATAGCCACACAGATTGGGGTAGGGAGTTCTAGAGGATGGGATATGTTTGAAAAAGTTCTGGAGATGAGTATGGGAGGAATAAACAAGGGAGCTTAGAGGGCAGGATGTGATGTGCACATTATAGCAGCAGTAGAGAGTGGGCTTAAAATTCGAAGCCTATAGGCCCAAGGCTCTGATCCTGGGAGATCTGCTGTTGCCAAAAATCCAAAAATGTAACTATACTTTTTTTTGTACCCTGCACTGCTTTTAGAACTTTGATACTATTATCTGCATGGCTTGTGTGTGTTATTACTCAAGAAAATTTAAATTCTGGTAAAAACAATAATTGTATATCCATAAATCGTTTTATTATAGAAAAGACTGATTAAATGAAATTCAATAGGCACAACTTCACTTTCTAAAACAAAGCTTCTCACACAAAATGTATCACCCTGTGATTAAAGTGAAAAAAATAAAAAATAACTAGTCCACCAATGTAATATTTCATCAAAGCTCGAAAATTAATTAATAATATCCCATGGATTAATAGATTCGTTCTTCATATGTTCCAATCTTGAACACTAAATCTCTTCCACCAATGTGCATAATTTCATTTCCACTCTCCACAAGACACCACACTCACCAATCTGATTTGCCTCTCAATTTACTGATCAGCAAAAAACACATTCATTAAGTCCTTCTGAGCATCACCAACAGTCCCCATATTACCTTGCATAAGTGTACTAAAAAAATGGTCAACACAGTGTAATCCCATTTAAAACTCTTTATTAAAAATGTATTCTCACTTAAAAACACACTCACAGTGTTTAGTTGATCCAGTTGATACTGCTAGCGTCTCACCACGCTCGCCTTACACGTCAGTTCTGGTCCACATCACTTCCGGTCCAGCATGCTGACATCACATTCAGTCGCTATATAGACCCGTGCTAACGTGTTTCGTCATCATGACTCTTTTTGTCATTTGGAGTGCAGGTGAACAAATCAGTGGCCTGCATTAGCATCGTAGATCAAAAAGATTTATGTTCAATCCATACTGCTTCATAGGCAGCACTGGGAAGATATCTGGACAGTGGATGTGCATGTTGGGAATAACTAGTCTTGTATGTGTGTTTAATTATTTTCTTCTGAACCCTCAAATCCATCCATATTTGACAATGCTAAGGGTCTATTACAACTGTCTAAATCAATCTTTCTCAACCTTTTTAACACAGAGGAACCCTTGATATAACATTCTGGTCTCAGGGAACACCTGCTAAAAATTTCAGCATGGCTGTTTGCATTCTGCATCAGAAGCCCTTGTGACAGGGTGACAACACAAGAGCACAATTGTGGGACATGGAAGGTTATCAACCCTTAACAGGAAGTGGCTGAACAAAGAACCTTTATGGAAAGATTTCTAGCTTGTAATTTCGCTTCAAATACATTTTTATTAAAGGTTATAGAAGAACAGCAATTGTTATGAAAAAGTATACAGTTCTACAATGTGCAATCCGTTTTTAAAGCTTCAATAGGGAACAATATAGGGCAATGTCTAGATCAGCCTTTCTCAACCTTTTCAACATAGAGGAACTTTCTGGTCTTAGGGAACCCCTGCTAAAAGTTACTATATCTACAACTCTTAATACATTAGTGTGATGGTCAGTGGGAAGAATTCTCCTTACACTTGTGGACACAAGAAGGAATTACCCCTTACAAATAGCTAAAAAGATCAATGGTGGCAGTGGGAACTTATCGAAGAGGCAGAAATGTCTATGTTCTCAAGGAACCCCTAGCAACCACTGGAGGAACCCTTGGGTTCCATGAAGCCCTAGAAGAGAAACCCTGGTCTAAATGCCACCATTTTTTTGAAGGCTGATTTCAATCAGCTCTATCATATTTGGATCTTGCTTTATAATGAAAGAAAAGCAATAAAATATATGTTTACCTATACTTTTGGCACTGTTACAAATTGCTGCCTATGTCAATGTACAGTAGAAGATCACCAACTGTTATTCATCTAGGGCATAAATTAAAACCAAGCACCTTAGCGGCAGAAGCTCCACTTTTTTCCTGCAGTTTTATAAGTCAAGCAAACCACAATTTAACCTGCCTAGCAGTATTCCAGAGCCTGGCTCGGGAATACTCCGCCCCCGTTGCGACGCACGGGGGCGGAGATCGGAGCCAAATTCAAAAAAAGGAAAAACACACAATACATACAGTATACTGTAATCTTACAGATTACAGTACTGTATAAAATAATTTCACATCCCCTTTGTCCCTAGTGGTCTGTCCAGTGCCCTGCGTGCACTTTTATATAATAAAGACTGTTTTTTCTGCCTGGAAACTGGAGACTGTCCAAACCAAAAAGTGTCTCTTTATGTCAAAAGTGGCTTTAGAGCAGCTAGAAAACAGCGATAATAAATTAGAATCACTTGCAGAATTGAGCGATAGCGATTTGTGAAAGTAATGACAGCGACAATTCTGCAACTGAGCTAATTTCAGTATTTTTGTTTTGATTACATAATTGATTAATTGTTATTATTATTATATTATTATTATTTGTTATAATTATTTAGAGTTATTTATTATATTATAATTTATGATTTTGTGTTTCAAACTTTATCATACCCGGGATGTCTACTAGACTCTTGTTTGGACAGATTTAAGTGATTTATTCCTAAGAATTACAGGCCTACAATATAAAACGCCAAATTTCCATGCAAAATAATGGTACCGCTTTCAGCACCTAAAATCTGACATAATCATACCGCCAGGGAGGTTATAAGAAATATATAAAGTTTTGCAATTTTTATCAATGTGTGTCTATGTTTTAATAGCCTTTTATATATGCATAAGTGGTAATTATATATGTATATGGGGGGGGGGGGGGGGGGGGGGGTAGCCATAGTAGATCAAGGCAAGGCTCTGCTTCCTGCTTTGCGATGGTACACAGTTGACATGCTTTACTTCTCCTTATGACAGTCTATGAGGCTGACTCATTAATGGAATATAGACCATTTCTCTAAGCTTCATAAATATAATGAAGCTGTGTTTACTTCAATTACCAATCACATACTAGAAAAAAAATCCTGTTTTTTTTCCCCTTGCACATGATTGAGTATTCAAAGTAAACACATCTTCCCCTTTTTTTTTGTTCACTTTGCAAAGTGAACATTCGCTTTTCATAGCAAAAAAAAACAACATTTATTTATCTAAGTAAACAACTTCTTCTCTTATGGTAAAATCAAACCCTATGAGTAATCTGTCAAACTGAAAAGAACATATTTCCTGAGGAGCTGATATCTTGTCAATTGACAATGAGGGAAACAGAGTAATTGCACTGAGCCAATGAGAACTCCCTGCACCGGCTAATCTACAAATCACTATAATTAATATAACAAGCATATAGAAGAGCAAGCATGTAGAATGTGATATGATAACTCATAAATTGTTCTCGCCTAAACACACCATACATACCCTTTAGTTATAAGACACATTATAAGCTATATAAGGTGATATACTTTCACAGACTGAAATGAAAGCAGAGCTCATGAACTGGGAACTCATGTAAGTTTAAAACCATTCACAATGGCAATATTGAATCTCTATTTTAAGATATTGAGGACTCCAGTAAATGTTATTACAATAGTGTAGGATAGCAAGGATCTCTGTTTTATGAGTGCTTTCCATGCCAAGGGCTGCAATGCTTCACTGACCATGTTCATAACCAAGGTTTAACCCAAAAGTGCAAGTTCTAGCTTGCCAAGTGTAAGTCAAACAGGCTTTTTCAGCAGTAACCCATTGCATGCAAACAGATTCAGTTATTTGATGTTGGATAAGGTATATCTGTATATATATAGAACGAGGCCAGCGTTTTTCTCAATATTTCCAATGTCCAATGCAGTCCATAAAGATATTTTACACTCTCACCAGAAAAACATACCCCTAATATTACATATGGGGAAAAAAAAAAACATTTGTTGTGAACTATCTTCCAAATATGTTGTGTGCTGTTGTTCCCCAAATCCACTTTCTCCTCTAGACATGCGAAGACGTGAGAAGGTGGATTTGGAGAAAAAAAATGAACAAGACATTTGGATTATGGTTCACAACATAAAAAATTACCCATTTTTAATATTAAGGATCTGTTTTTCTGGTGAGAAAATAAAAAAATCTAAATGGACTGCATTGGACATTGGGATCTTTAACCACTTCCATACTGGGCCTATTCTGGCACTCCTCTCCTACATGCAAAAATCATAATTTTTTTCTAGAAAGAGAACCCCCAAACACTATATATGTTTTTTTTAGCATCAGGGAATAAAATGTTGATTATTGCAACTTTTTATCTCGCACGGTATTTGCGCAATAATTTTTCTAATGCCTTTTTCAAAAGCGGTTTCATGAATTAACCTCCCTGGCGGTATGATTCTTTCAGATTTTAGGTGCTGAAAGCGGTACCATTATTTGCAAGGGAATTTGGCGTTGTATACTGTAGGCTTGTAATTCTTAGGAATAACTCACTTAAATCTATCCAAACAAGAGTCTAATAGGCATCCCGGGTATGATTTTTTTTATTTTATTTTTTATTAAAAATTATAATATAATAAATAATTATAAAAAATTATAACAAATAATAATATAACTATAGTAAAGATTATTCAATAATGTAATCAAATCAAAATCACTGAAATTTGCTCAGTTGCAGAATTTTTGCTGTCATTATTTTTTTTTTTATGACGAATTTCCCCATAAATCGCTATCGCTAAATTCTGCAAGTGATTCAGATTTATTATCGGTGTTTTTTAGCTGCTCTAAAACAATTTTTGCCATAAAGGGACACTTTTGGTTGCTATGGGCAATCTACAGTTTGCAGGGAGAAAGAACAGTTTTTATTATATAAAAGGACATGTAGTGTACAGGGCAGACCACTAGGGACATGGGGGGTTGTGTATTTTTTACATACAGTACTGTAATCTATAAGATTACAGTGTACTGTATGTATAGTGTTTGTTTACATTTTTGAATTTGGCGCCGTTCTACGTCCCTGTGCATCGTAACGTCGCAGGGAACGGAGATCGGCGGCGTGCGGGACGCTGTGTGAATCGAGCGAGCACCCGCTCGCTCACACAGCGCGGATGCATCGCTTGATCCACGGTGAAGGTAAGTAAACAGTCTCTGTGGATGCTGCGAGGGGAGCCCGAGTCTGACTCGGGGTTACCGATCGTAGCACAGAAATCTAACCCCGAGTCAGACTCGGGAACACCGCCAGGGAGGTTTAAAAATAACAAAACAGTAAAGTTACCCAAAGTTTTTTTGTATATTGTGAAAGATTATGTTACACCGAGTAAATAGATACCTAACATGTCACACTTTAAAATTGGGCACACTCATGGAATGGAGCAAAAC
Source organism: Rana kukunoris (assembly GCA_029574335.1). NCBI lineage: Eukaryota > Metazoa > Chordata > Amphibia > Anura > Ranidae > Rana > Rana kukunoris. Next base: position 76,519,084 of record CM056053.1, read on the forward strand.
TTCAGTACTTAAAAAACTTAAAAATCTAATTTTTTGTATTTACAGGTTACCAGTTTAGAGTTACAGAGAAGGTCTAGCACTAGAATTGTTGCTGGTGCTCTAACGCACGTGGCGATACCTAATATGTGTTATTTGAACTGCTTTTACATATGTGGGTGGGACTTGCATGTGTGTGTTTGCTTCGGAGTGCGAGCTACCGGGGACAGGGCCGTTTTAAATTTAATTTTTTACCTTTTTTTTTTTTTGATCACTTTTATTCCTATTACAAGAAATGTAAACATTCCTTGTAATAGGAATATATTGTGACAGGTACTCTTTATGGGGTACCTGGAAAGCATAAGATCAGGAAAAAAAATTCACCAATCTCATGCCGACAGCTGCGATTGTGGCTGTGTTTACTTCTGGGTACCCGGGCGTGACGTCATAACATCACGCTCGGGCCTCCAACGCCCATAGAGATGACTGGGGACCATCTTGTCCCCAGTCATCTCTATGCTTTCCATTCGACGATGGCGAATCATTTCTCCCTGTCCCCGATGGCACGGAGAAGCACCGGATGGTGGCGGGAGGGGGGATGTCACATCCCGTCACCTATAAGAACGATGAAGCAGCAGGACTGCCGCTATGATTGTTCTTATGGTGCATAGAATTGTCAGCAGAAAACAGTGATATCTGAATGATGCCTGTAGCTGCAGGCATCATTCAGATATCCCCACTGAAATTCCAGGACGTCATATGACGTCCTTGGGCGGGAAGTGGTTAAGGTTTTACTAAACCCATGACCCTGAATTTACTATAACCAGTCTCCCAAAGTTAACAAAACATGGAAATCAATTGTTGTAGTACATATAAGTTGCTAAATACCTTTTCTCATCAGCAGTTAGAGCATTTTTGTGACTATCAGTGTCTGGTTAAAGCTTGTAGGAGAAGTTTGCGTTCTCGTATGAGGCTGCATGATCCCTGACTCTCTGTCTGGACAGAGCTGATTGGCCCTGTGCTGATCTCATTTTCCCCTACCAAGAAAAGAAAAACCTCTCTAGAAATACACACCAAAATGAGCATGTGCAGCTTGTCCTGGATAGTGGCTCTGTACTATACAGAGATGTTTTGGGGACTCTGGAAGAAGGGGAGGATCAGAGAAGACACTATCAACTAGACTTTTTACACAATGCACAGGATTAACCCCTTAGGTTCCACAATGAGTAAAGCAAACAGGCTAATACAGACTAAGAAAAGCGTTGGTCCTGTTTTATATATTTTCTTCTGCCCGGGGGGCTTAGCTTTTCAGCTCCTGTGACTGTATTGACATTTTTCTGTGCGTTAATATGATCTTTATATGTGCTATCTAATTGGTCGCTATGAGTTGCTGCATATGTACACCAATGCTGTCCTTTGTACCAGCTTACACACAGAGATCTGATTGGCCATAAACATGCATTATTCACTGCAGTCTATGGCGATGATTTACTAAAGTAGTGCATTTTTCTCTGGACCAAGTAAATTTGTGGTCAGTTTAAAAACTCACTCACATCCGGGGGAACATAAAAATGATCTGTATCTGTGATTGGATGTTCAAAGTGAATTCAGCTTTAGTGTGCTAAGTGAAATAATGTATCACTTTAGAAAATTAACTCTTGTGAGGCAGTACCGTAGACAGGACTGGAGCAAGGGTTTTTGACAGCCTAGGCAAATCCGAATTTTGTCGCCCACTTTGGCTTCACCCCTGACTCCACCCCTTTCTCCTGCCCATGTAAACCCCACCTTTTTAATGAAGCATCCATCAACTGCAGCCTCACCAGCATCCATCAACTGCAGCCTCATCAGAGCCCATCAACTGCAGCCTCACCAGAGCCCATCAACTGCAGCCTCACCAGAGCCTATCAAATTTAGCCTCACCAGCGCCCATCAAATTTAGCCTCACCAGCGCCCATCAAATGCAGTCTACCAGTGCCCATCAATGAATGATTGCTTGCTTCCATTCATTCGGGAATTGGGACACAGACACAGTCCTCTGCCGCCACTGCACCTCCGACACAATGTGAGACACCAGTGGCCGGCACCCTAGGCAGCAGGGTGCCCTAGGCAGCTGTCTAGTTTGCCTAGTGGTAGCACCGGCCCTGACTGTCGAGAAGAATTCTAACTCATCTGTGTCTACCTATTTATTAATTTTTTTAAAAGATGTAGGGGTTGATTTACTAAAACTGAAGAGTGCATTATCTGGTAGCCAATCAGCTTCTAACTTCAGCTTGTTCAATTAGGCTTTGACAAAAAAAAATGGAAGCGGAAGGTTTCTATGCAGAGCTGCACCAGATTTTGCACTCTCCAGTTTTAGTAAATCAACTCCATAATTTGTATTCAGACAAAACCTGTCTTATTTTTGGTGACACAGATGCATATGGTACACTTGTGGCACAGTCTATCATATTTTTTTACTCTATCTTTATGGCCACCTCTCCTGAACAGCTTCTGTAGCAGCGTTTCAGCAGACAGATTCGATCGTGTGTACGGGCAAACAGACGGATTTGGCCACCCGACAGATTTCAAAGCATGCTTTGAAATCTGTCGGCTGGGAACCCGTCCGCCTGACATGTCTGCTGGTTAGTACGCTAACCAGCAGACATGTCTTCTCGCACACGCGCCGAATTGTTTCGACGCATGCGCGGAAGTGTTTTACTTCCTGGTGCGGTGACGTGGCGGCATCAACGTCACCGCCACGTCAGCGCGCTGTCTGCTGGCGGGGATTTTGGTTTGCTCGTGTGAGCAAACCAAAATGCCAGCAGACAGATCTGTTCAAATCGGTCGGTCCGACCGATTTGAACAGACACATTTGATAGTGTGTACAAGGCCTAAGATATAAGAAACCAATGAAGTTGGTTTACGGAAAAAGCAGTGGTCATTAACGTATGAAAATAAATGTTAGTAAATAAGGTGAACCTATGTTCACATTCAATGTCCAATCATGTACACACACGATGGGTTGATTGATGAGAGCACAGCTTCATCTCAAATGACTAAAGTCACATTAAGTTTCTTAGTGTAGTGTCTCTCAACCTTTTTTCAGTCAAGGTACCCTTTAAAATTAGAACCCTTTCCCACTGAAGCGGTTTTCAGGCATTTTAGCGGTAGAAATGGCCTCGAAATAGCGCCTGAAAAACCGCCTGCTTTTCTTTTCAGCATGACTTTTCACACTGGGGCGGTTCCTAACGTCCCATAAGCGCATCGCCCCAGTGTGCATTAATATTGACGTTAGGAAAAGTCCTGCAAGCAGCATCTTAGGGATGGTTTGGGAGCGCTGTATCCAGCACTCCCAAAATACCCTGCCCATTGAAATGAAGGGCGGTGCTTCCAAAGCACCTGAATAGCAATTCGGAAGCGCCACAACACAGGCATTTTTGACCCCTTTTTTGAGGTTAATGCAACCTGCTAGGGGATGAAAAGCGGCACAAAATCGCTGCTAAAACAGCAGTAAAGAGCCAATAAAATGGCCGCCGCGTTCAGTGTGAAAGCAGCCTTATAGACAGTGTTGAAGCACCCCATTCTGAAATGTACAAACAGCTTTACATATTGCAACAACATCCACATTTAGGACACCCAATGTTAGAGGTGATTTATTCTTCCAAAAAAAAAAAAAAAACTTTTGCACACTGGTACTGGCTATATATATAAGGATAGGACTTAGGGTGGTGGGGCCCCCTACGATTGAGTCACTTTCGGGCCCTACCTTCTATACATTACTTTAAATAGAACAAAATGCCTTATGTAGCTATGTATTAGAGCTACACAATTCTGGATAAACTGAGAATTAAAATAGAGATCACGATTCTGAACAAACAACTTAACAAAATTACATAATTTATGTTAATTGCTGAAGTCTATAAAAAAAAAAATATTAATCTGAATTATTAAAAAAAATCGGGTTTAAATGAATGATTCATTCCTCAATTAAATACACTTGTTTCAAAGGTGAATCAGCATTTTTTCTGTACCTGTCAGGTGGAGAGTGATAGTATAATTCCGTCGTACGAGCCGTCACATCTGTCCATCGGTAGCCGCCGCAGCTATAAATAGTGTCATTCGGATCACCGCATATGCGCAGAAGAATGACTGGGCATAATGACGTCATCGCGACTGTGTCACATAATGATGACGCGCAGTCATCAATAGTAAACATAGTGTTGTCCCGAAGGACATGATGTATACTGCGCATGGGCATAAAAAAGCACTGACACAAGTCAGAGTGCAATGTATTCAAAGGGCAAATCTAGCAATTGGAGCCAAAGTAACATCCACATCCAGCAAAAGGACAGACACCGGGCATA
>CM056053.1:76528402-76535902 GCA_029574335.1 Rana kukunoris
ACTGCTAATAATAATGATAATAATAATAATAATAATAACAATATAAATAGCAATACTAATACTAATACTAATTACACTACTACTAGTATTACTACTGCTTATAACAATAATCATATAACTAATAATAATACTTCTACTACTAATAATAACTGTTATACCAAAACTACTACTACTAATAAGAATAATTAGTGTTCATATTCCTGAGTGTTCATCATTGCAGTTGATATCTTTAATAGCAGATGTTTATATTACCAGTACAACACATAATGCAACACACTGTAGGCATAATAAAATGGTTTATTTGATGCATTTTTGGAGGACTGAACAGACACAATATGGAGTGATATTTTAATAATAAAATTACAAACGTCAGGCCATATTTCATAAACGTAAAAACTAACATAAAGATGCTAGTTTCCAGTGATAAAGCGATATATTTGCCCCCTAAAACTAGCAGAAGAGGGTGAAACAACATCCATATGAGCTTTTCTTTTTTTTTTCTTCTTTTTTTTTTCTTGAATTATACATTATATTATCTTATGTATAGCATAACCATACGAAGAGAGTAGTTTAAGGCAAATATAGAACATTCATCCCTCAGAGGTGACAGTCCTGAATCCTGAACACATTAATATAGGCTCGTCTAATAGTTTAGAACGGAACATTCAACTTGTAATGGCACTGAGAAAAAAATCCTAGAGCAGAAAAGATTCAAAATGTGCGATCTGTGTGTTTTTTTTTATTATTATTTACACTGGCATACATTGTAAAAATAAAAAATAAACTGTGACCTGGACCAAGCATATGGTAACATTGTATTTACACTGGTTTGGGGCTTTATTGGGAGGAGGACAATGTTGCTCGTTGTATTGAGATTGGATGCTACATAATGATACAGTGTTGATGTTTACTGGTAGATTTGCATCATCTGCAATAGATGAGTTGGTGTTTGGTTCTGTAGACCCGCCCCCGTGTTCATTGTAGCCCCGCCCATTAAATTTGTGGAGACGCCCACAACAGTTTTCCCAACATATAACCCTTTCATGCCCATGAGACCTTCCTGCTCTCTCTAATCACCAACAAAGCAATGACCATTAGGGGGTTAAATGTCAAATGTGCAATATTGCCTACAAGGTGGGTGGAATCCACTTACCATCCATGCCTGCACTTCACATATTTAACAAGTCTGAAATGGCATTTAATTGTATAGGACTGATCCAAGGCTACTAGGAACGTCTTAGCCCCTTATGTGGGTCACTTAGCTGCCTGTAAACCTTATCTTACACCTCACTACAGTAGTTTAACCCTTTGAGTAGAACACCCAACTTACCATGCCTTATTCCTGAGTGTACTACAAGTACGTTAAGCCTTTGAGCAGGCCACCACACTGACTATGCCTTATCCAAGATAGTGATACAAATATGTAACCCTTTGAGCAGGCCACCAGACTGACTATGCCTTACCCAAGGAAGTATTACAAATATTTAACCCTTTGAGCAGGCCACCAGACTGACTATGTCTCATCCAAGATAGTAATACAAATATTTAACCCTTTGAGTAGGACACTCAGCTGACTATGCCTTATTCAAAATTATAATATACATATTAACCCTTTGAGTAGGACACCCAGCTGACTATACCTTATCCAAGATTGTAATACAAATATGTATCCCCTTTGAGTAGTCCACCTAAGTGACTAAGCCTTATCCAAGATAGTATTGCAAATATTTAACCCTTTGAGTATGGCACCCAGCTGACTATGCCTTATCCAAAATATTAATACAAATATTTAACATTTTGAGAAGGACACCTAGCTGACTATACCTTATCCAAAATAGTAATACAAATATTTAACCCTTTGAGTAGGACATCCAACTGACTGTGCCTTGTTCAAGACAGTAATACAAATATTTAACTCTTTGAGTAGGGCACCCAGCTGACTGTGCCTTATCCGGGATAGTAATACAAAATGTTACCTTTTTGAGTAAGACACCCAGCTGACTGACTTATCCAAAATTGCACTACTGCGTTAACCCTTTGTGTTGGACCCCCAGGTGACTATGTCTCATTCAAGACAGTTCTACAATTATTTTAACACTTTGTGCTGCAAACACAGCTGGCTATGCCTCCCCCCCCCCCCAGATTGTACTACAAGTATTTCAACTTTTTGTGTAGGTCACCTAGCTCACTGACCTATCCAAGATTGTACTACAAGTATTTTAACCCTTTGAGTAAGACACCCAGTTGACTTTGCCTTATCCAAGATTGTACTACAAGTATTTTAACCCTTTGTGTAGGGCACCCAGCTGATCTCACCTTATTCAAGATTGTACTACAAGTTTGTTAACCCTTGTGTAGGCCACTCAACTGACTATTCCCTATCCAAGATTGTACTAGAAGTATGTTAACCCTTTGTGTAGGCCACTCAACTGACTATTCCCTATCCAAGATTGTACTAGAAGTATTTTAACCCTTTGTGTAGGGCACCCAGTTGATCCCACATTATTCAGGATGGTACTACAAATATGTTAACCCTTTGTGTAGGGCATTCAGCTGATCCCACCATATTCAGGATGGTACTACACTTTGTATAAGCCACCCAGCTGAATATTCCTTATCCAAGATTGTACTAGAAGTATGTTTTTAACCCTTTGTGTAGGGCCCCCAGTTGATCCCACCTTATTCAGGATTGTACTACAAATATGTTAACCCTTTGTGTAGGGCACCCAGCTGATCCCACCATATTAAGGATGGTACTACAGTTTGTATAATCCACCCAGCTGAATATTCCTTATCCAAGATTGTACTAGAAATATTTGAACCTTTCGTTTAGGACACCCATGGCTATGCTGTATCCAAAATTGTACCACAAGTATTTTAAACCTTTCTCTATGATGCCCATCATACTATGCCTTTTCTGAGATTAGCATACAATAATGTTAACCCTATAGGTTGGACAACCAACTAAAATGTTTTATTGAAGACCTAGCAATATTTTAACCCTTAATATATGACCTCGAACTGACTAAACCCAGACTGTAGAGCATATATATGGACCCCGCTTTGTCTGGCCTTGGGCTTTGATTTGCACTGTTAGTATAAAGTGGGTACACAATAAGTACATAGCATTTACTAATTGAATTCCTGGTTTTCGGTTCACAAAAACAGTATTATATAGAGACGGCTGGTTACAAGAATGTTAGCAAGAAGGCAATGAGAAGGTCGTATTGGTAAATAGATGTCACTGCTAGTCACCAATAAGCTGGTGTCACAGACAGGGATGGCAGGAGCGCCATGCTAAGAAAGAGTATTTTGGGAAGTGAGTGGGTAATCAGCGGGTGGAGCTTAGACACCGACTGCCGCAAGGGGGTGGCATCCTCTGCCAAGCTGATTGGATGCCAGCTTGCCGTACGAACGGCACTAGTATTGCAGCAGTGAGACAAAAATATACCAAACTGACATATAAAATTATATAGTGACACCCTCCTCTTTGCTCTTAGCTCTGATAACCCAAACCCTTCCCTCCCCAGAACAAATCCAAATAAACAGGACCTAAGTGCAAAACTATATCATCCCCTCCATGTATAAATAAATCATATTTTTGCAACTCTTTACACAACTATTAAAACATTTTTTTTTTTTTAAAGAAAGAAAAAAATACATAATGTATACGTTTTAACACAATGCAATAAAACATCGTTCCTGCTTTTTTTTTTTTATTTTAGGATAACACAAAAATTATAATATAAAAACTTAGGACAAATATTAGCTATTTATTAAATTTCACAGTAGTGCGAAAAAATGCAGCAGTTTAATCTTTGGACTTTTAGCACAGCTGTTCAATCACATGAACGTCCAAAACCCAAAAAACGTCGCTTAGTATAAAATAAAGCGTAAGCATAAAATAATCGGTAAAAGATAGAATCTCAATCCCATCAAACAAGGAAACAAAAATAGTTCAGGAGCGAATATTTTGGATTTTTTTTTATGTTTTGCCTGTAAATTATTTACATATAATATTGCGAATTTTTGTCCCCATACAGAAGCAAGATGCTGGTATCATTTTTGTACACTGGCCCTTGTCAACTTTTTATTTTCGACATTTTTTTTTTAATTTGTGTTTTGTTTTGTTGTTTAAATTATTGCATTGTTTAAGACTTGATTTCTTGGCTCCACCATCTGCTTCTATTCGCTGTCTGATTTGCTGTCCTTGGAGGTGGTGGAGTGGTTATAGAGTCCTTGTGCCATCAGATGTAGTGCCAGAGAGTTTTTGTTCCCTGTCGCTTTTTTAATTTTAGCTCGTTTGTTCTGAAACCAGATTTTAATTTGAGACTCGTTAAGATTCAGTTCCTGAGCCAAACTTTGTCTTCTCTGCTCGGTCAAATACCTGTTTGTCTGAAACTCAGCTTTCAGCCTTTGGAGCTGCTCCGCAGTGAACGCTGTCCGGGGCCTTTTGTCCTCTTTGCTGACCATCTTCTTCTTTGGTTTTCGGGATCTGGGACCTTAAAATAAACAGAACATCCCATTAGAGGCCATCAGAGAGAATCCAAGCTTTACACCTCTCATGTTCACACAGGCAATCAGAATTTGTGCAATCAATTATCAGTTCTAAATTGGTCATTGTGGTTTGAACGAAGGGGGGTTATTTACTAAAGAAGACAACACTGGAGAGAGAGAGAGACGAGAGAGACGAGAGAGACAGAGAGAGAGGGAGAGAGAGACAGAGAGAGAGAGAGCGAGAGAGACTGGAGAGAGAGAGAGAGAGAGAGAGAGAGAAAGAGAGGGACAGAGAGACAAAGAGAGAGAGAGAGTGACTGGAGAGAGCAAGAGACTGGATAGAGAGAGAGAGAGAGACAGAGAGAGAGACGGAGAGAGAGAGAGAAAGAGAGAGAGAGAGGGGGGGGGTGCGAGAGAGAGGAGGGGGAAAGAGGTAGAGGAGAGAGAGTGGGAGAGACAGAGAGAGAGAGAGGGAGAGACATAGAGAGAGACAGAGAGAGGTGGAACAGAGAGACACAAATTTGAATTGAATTTGAATTTGAAAAATGTGAATTTGACACAGAGAGAGGGGGAACAGAGAGAGACAGAGAGAGACGGAGAGAGAGGGAGAGGGGAGAGAGAGAGAGGAGAGGGGAGAGAGAGGAGGGGGGAAAGGCAGATGAGAGAGAGAGGATAGAGAGGGGGAAGAGAGGAGAGAGAGAGAGAGAGAGAGAGAGAGAAAGCGATAAAGAGAGAGGGTGATTCCCATAAATATATGTATGCTGATTTGCTAAAGAAGTTAAGAATCTTCACACAATAAATTGTCAATTAATATTAACTATTTTTCACAACTGATGTCAAGATTCACAAATGGAGAGAGAGAGAGAGAGAGAGAGAGAGAGAGAGAGAGAGAGAGAGAGAGAGAGAGAGAGAGAGAGAGAGAGAGAGAGAGAGAGAGAGAGAGAGAGTTTAGGTTGGCAAAGATAAATAGAAACAAGATAAATGTGAATACATAGGTACAGAAATAGATAGATAGATAGATAGATATTGGAAGATGGACTTAAGGAGAGAGAGAGATTAAAATCCGCCTTATGTAAATAAATAAAAGCATGACAAAAAGGAATATATAGGTAAAGAAAAATAAATGTTGACAAACAGAGAAGAGAGAGAAATTACATATATACCTATATCTGTATAATAAAAATATGAAATGACATATATGTACATCATTATTATTAATATTTTTTCTTCAATACTTCAATACTTCAATACTTCAATATTTACTTAAAATGTAATTTATAAATATATAGTCATTAAGATATATATATATATAGAGAGAGAGAGAGGGGGGGGAGGACAAATAGATAGATAGATAGATAGATAGATAGATAGATAGATAGATAGATAGATAGATAGATAGATAGATAGAAATTGGAAGGTGGGCTTAAAGAGAGATGTATTAAAGCTAAGAAAGAAAAAGAAAGAAAGAAACAAAGAAAGAAATCGATTGAAAAAACAGAGTGAAGGAGAGAGATAGAGGGAGAGTGATTAGAAGAGAGACATAAGCCAGACAAATAAGATAGATAGCTAGATACAATGATATATGATATTATGCAGTATAAGAGATAGATAGCTAGATAGCTAGATAGCTAGATAGATAGCTAGATAGATAGATAGATAGATAAATAGACATAACTATCTATCTTATCTATCTATCCAAATGTAATATATATATATATTTTCTATTTTATATATATATATATATATATATATATATATATATATATATATATATATATATAAAATAAAGAGAGAGGAAGGTAGAAGGAAAGGTTTTGACAAGTACAAGGACGGGTATCTATAAGCAGCACACAGAGGTAGTGGCGGAGTACATTATCCCATACCAAACATCAGAATAAATCATTTCACTGCTCTTCGCTGTAATCTGATTGGTTATTTTTGGGTTTCTATTGCACATTACTGTTTGTTTTATATAAAGTGTTCAGATATCCCGCTTCTCGTTGGTCAGATCGGATATATCAGAGTATCAGTAAACAGAGGATGTTATTGGTGTCCATTCCCTCTTTATTGTGCATTTTCTGGTATTTCAGGGGCAATGGGTACAGTGGGTAGTACAGAGGCCTGCTCCTGCCCTCCCTTCTCCCCGCTTCAATCTCTCTACACTTGAAATATTAACAGCAGACATACATTAGTCATTCAGACCAGCTAATTATTTGCTTCTCGTTGCCCACCGCAGCCCTTTAATAATGAAACATGCTATAAAATGTATGCGGATGCTTTGGGGGGTTCCTTCCCCCTAATCTGTATGACATTGTGTGTTGCAAGATGAGGGGAGACTGCTGGCTTGCAGTACAATCTCATGTCCATGTTTTAGGAGCAGGGACGGTTCTGCTGTTGTTGCTGCCATGTATGTATCGCTTGGGAGGCAAATCAATGCCAGACACATCATTCTCAATCTCTTCTGTCTCACTTAGCTGCTTCCCTAGCTTCCCTTGGCACTGCCCAGACCTTGCCAGCCTCTCCTCTCCCTCTGTGCCCCCTCCTGTGCTTCTCAAACCCTCTTCTCAAGGTTTAGATGCCCTCCGTCGTGATGTGTGCCCAAATAAATGCCCTCTTACTCCGCAATTATAGCCTGTGTCCTGCCTCTTCTTCCTCCATCTTTATTGCCATGTCTTTAATATATCACTCCCTCCCTCTGCTTCTGTGATACCCCTCTGCTTTTTCTATTATGCCTATATACACCAGATCCCTTGCCAACCTATGTCTCTGGGGCTGATCATGAATAACTGGGAATATATAAATGCAGCTGCTGATCATAGCACTGTATATATATATATATATATATATATATATATATATATATATATATCACTACAGTCCTGCTATGCACAGGCTCCAGCCGCTACATTGTACTAGGCTTCTCCCCCCTGCGCTCTGTAGTGAGATCTGCGCACTCCCTCCATCCTGTATTTTTTACGCACAGCCATACACGTGTTTTTACTA
>CM056053.1:76538402-76555902 GCA_029574335.1 Rana kukunoris
TCATTTTTCTTGTCCTGGGTGACAGTGATGGCTTTGGATGCCCCTTCTCCTTCGGTGGCACTGCCTCGGTGCTGGCTGGGCTCAGTCCCAGACCGAGCCACAATGTCCCTGCCCAAGAAGAGCTCACCATGGTGGGCTTCCTTCCTCCTGCCGAACTCCGGCCGCAGGATGTTATCAATGAAGAAGTTGGTGACCCTATGGTGGGGCTGGTGGTTCCCTGGAGCCTGGAGCAGGATCCCCCGGTTGGACTCATCCCCTGACTCCTGGTGCTGCTCCACTTCTCTGTGGTTCTGGTCATTCTCTTCCATGCTGTAAGTCCACACGAGCTGCCTCAGCCTCTCACCCCTTGTTGTGCTGCCTGTCCAGTCACCTACACATTCAAATCCCCCCACCCCAAAACCAGAAGATCTCAGGCTGGTCGGTGCGCTCCTCCTGAGGATCACTGAATCAGCACTGCTGCAAGCCAAAGCATCCTCTTCCCCAGGTCGGGCTCATCTCCAGGCAGGAGCAGGTAAATCCTTCACAGGGACCGGCAGACAGGTGGTGTGTGCAGCATGCAGGCATTAAGGCTACAGATGGCTTGGAGGAGCATCTATAGAAGAATACAAGGTGTAGGAAGCACACTGAGAAAGGAAGGAGATCAATGGGACACCAGGCAGCTCTGTCCTTATTTTGTTGTGGTAAATAATCCCCAGGGCTGCAGTGAAAGGCTCTATACTGTGGATAATTTAAGAATCACTCACTGGACCTGAAATACTTTCACTCTGGATTTTTGTTCTTATTTTTAATAGAGCCTCACAAGTGACGTGGGAGCCCGGTATCCTAGACACGTGCCTCCAGCCAATAGACGGGCAGCCCCAGCTCACGTGACCCTGATCCTGAGTAGTAAATTGACAAGCAGGAGGCCACTCCCACTCGTACCCCCACCACTTTTTTTTTTTTTTTTTTAGATCATTCTCTCCTCCCCCATTCCTGATCTTCTTATCTTTAAAGCTGCAGCATCTACCAGGAAAGAAAAAGGAGTGTGTGTGTATGTGTGTGTGTATAAGTGTATGCATGTATGAAATAACACATCAATCACTGCTCATCAACACTGCCTAACATCTCTGTTCATCTGATCATCAGTTCCCTGAATTATTGCCATTGCAATTGTAGTGTCTTTGTAAAATGGTCTAAATTAATTCTGATCATCACACATAAAAATAAAAAAAATAAATAGCTTTACATTCTCCTTTAATTATCAGCAAATTTTAGAACCATACTAGTGTAGAGTATCTATCTATCTATCTATCTATCTATCTATCTATCTATCTATCTATCTATCTATCTATCTATCTATCTATCTATCTATCTACCTACCTACCTACCTACCTACCTATCTATCTATCTATCTATCTATCTATCTATCTATCTATCTATCTATCTATCTATCTATCTATCTATCTATCTATCTATCTATCTACCTGTCATGTCACAACCTGCCCCTGTGTGCCCCTTCTCCTGCTGCCAGTCCCCCCATCCTCCCTTTCTCCTCTGCCTTTTTTTTAGCCTAACAGTTTCTCCTTCTTGTTCAATCCCAGCTCCTTTTTCATTATCTCCTCCCTCTCTCTTCATTCTTTCTCTCTAGTTCTCATTTCCTTCTGGCTCTGTTCTCTACTTCATTCTCCCCTTTCATTCTTTACACAAATTTTTCCCCATTTTATTTTCTTTTACCCCTCTCTCCTCTATCTCCCCTTTGAACCTTTTACATAAAACACATATTAAGGTAAATGGGGTAGCATTAAGGCACCCACCCACCCACCTACCTATCTTTCTTCTTTGTTGTATTTTCTCCCTTCTCTTTTTTTTCCTCTGGTACTCTCTCTTTCCCCTACAGCTTTCTGCCTCACCAGCTCTTTATTTTTCTCACCCTTCCTCATTTTTTCTCTTTCCCTTTCTCTCTCTTACTGTCTAGCTTACTATCCCCCCTATACTTTCTTCCCCTTGTTTGCCTTCCCTGTCTTTATAGGTTTTTGTCAGTGGCGCTAGTGTTTTTTTGTTTGGGGGGCTGGCAAACAACCACCCCCTACGACACCTGAAAGCCCTCCCTCGCTGTCTGTGGGTCGGTCCACTTAGCCCATCTAGGTGGCGGACATCGGGCAGTGGTGGGAAATGGGCAGTGGTGGACATCAAGGAGCTGCGAGGGTCAGGGCATCGGCGGACATTAGGCTGCGGCGGGCATCAGGGTATTGGGTAGCGGCTCCTGTGTCTTCTCCTCCACCCTCCTCCTCGCTTCCCTTAAGCTTCTCCTCCCCTCCTCCTAGACATCTAATAGGATCGCCTGTCCTTTCAGCCAATTTGGTGATGGATATCAGACACGCTTCTCGATTGGCCGGGAGGAGGATCAGTGTCGCAACAGCGAATATTCATTCGCTGTTGTAACACCTGGGTGGACTTGTAGCGCAATGCTTTGCGCCATATGCCCACCCTCTTTTTAAGCCTAGTAGAACCTCTGGCTTTAATCGAGTCCTTCAAAAAACATCCCCACCACTGTAATTCAGGCACCCAGTGTCCTAAAAGGGGCCAGATGCATGAATAGCGGGTGGCGGCAGCGATGGATAGAACATTGCATCCCTGCATTGCTAAAAGATGGAGGGGTGGCGGCCATTGAAAGAAGGGGCGGCGCTCAGGCGCCCCTAATGGATGGGCCACCACTGTTTTTTGTCCATCTCAATTCCCCTCTCTTTGCTCTTCCTGCTCTCTCCTTACAATGCCCCTTCCTTTACTGAGTCCATCTCTTTCCTCTCTATCCAGTGTCCGACCCGTATAGCTATCTTCCCATTCTCCTCTCTCCCCATTATTTTTCTCTCTCACCTTTCTATGCCCTCCAATTACTACTTTCCCACCCCCTCCTCTCTCTCTCTCTCTCTATATCCTATATGCCCCTCAGCCTTTCCTCTACCCCTCCTCCTTTCCCTCTCTTTTTTTAAGCCCCACTTTCTCATCTCCTCTACTCTTTCTTCTCTTTGCTTCTCTCTTCTCTCTATGCTCCCCCTCTCCCTGGCACTTCTCCTGCCCTTTTATTGCTCCCCCTCTCTCCCTCTATCTTCTCTCTCCTCTTCATGCCACACTATTCCACCTTCTTGTCTCCCCCTCCATCACTTCCTCCCACTCTTCTCCCTCCTCTCTAAGTCCCTATGCTTTCTTTTCCCTCTCTGTGCCCCCTTTCTTCTCCTCTCCTCTCTTTTTTTTGCCCCATCTCTCTTTTCTTTATCCCCCTTCTTGCTCTCCCTCTCTCCCTCTCTCTCCTTTTCATGTTTCCCCTCTCTCCCTCTCTCTTTTCTTCTTTTTCCCCCTCTATCCCTCTTTCTTCTTCTTGCTTCCCCTCTCTCTTCTTGCTCCCCCTCTCCCTTCTCTCTCCTCTTTTTGCTCCCCCTCTCCCTATTTATTCTCTCTCCTCTTCTTGCTCCCCCTCCCCCCTCTTCTTGCTCCCCCTCTCCCTTCTCTTCTTGCTCCCCTCTACCTCATTCTACTATTATTGCTCCCCTCTCTCTTCTCTCTCCTCATCTGTCCCCCCTCTCTCCTCTTCTTGTTCCCCCTCTTGTCTCTTCTTGCTCCCCTCTCTCCCTCTCTCTTCTCTCTCCTCTTATTGCTCCCCTCTCTCCCTCTCTCTTATCTCTCCTCTTCTTGCTCCCCCTCTTTTTCCTCTCTCCCTCTCTCCTCTTCTTGCTCCCCTCTCTGTTCTCTCTCCTCTTCTAGCACCCCCTCTCTCTTCTTTTCTTGCTCCCCCTCTCTTCCCTCTCTCCCTTGCTCTCTTCTTGCTCCCCATCTCTCCCTCTTTCTTTTTACTTCAATTCTTCATGTCCCCTCTTCCTCTTTCTTGTCTCCCCCTCCATGAGCCCCGTCCACTCTTTTCTATCCTTTCTTTATCCATCTGCTCTCTTTTCCTTCTCTATGCCCCCTCCCTCCATCTTCTCTCTCTCTCTCTCTCTCTCTTCTCCCTCTACATACCCCACTGTCTTCCCTCTCTCTGTATATCCTATCTATGCACCCCTCCTCTCTCCCTTTTCTGTCTCGCCTTTCTGTGCCCCCCCCCCCCCCACACACACAATTCTATGGCTCCTTACACTCTCTTCATTCTGTCTCCCCTCTATCTTCTATGCATACCCCCCTATCTCTCTTTCTGTCACCTTCTCTTTCCCCTCTTTATCCCCTTTCCCCTCCCCTGCCTACCCCCTCCCCCTCATTGCCCCCTTTCTCCTCTTTCTTTCTCTTCATTCTCTATCCCTTTCTCCTCTCTCTTTCTAGGGGGTTTATCCCTCTCTCATTTCCAATAACTGTCCACAACGTTTCAGGTTAGTGTCCCTCACCTATAAATTGCTGAAGCCCTACAGAAATCAGATAAGAAACATACACTTTAAGGTAATATAAGACTGCAGCATCCAATGCAACATTCCTGCAGCTGAAAAAAGAGCGAGCATCAATGTCAGCGGAGCGTGACTGGCACTGATAGGGTTACATTCTGCAATCACCTCAGCCAAATAACTTAGTGATTATGAATAAAACAATAATCTGGTATTTGGATGTTTGCATGAATGATCTCGGGTTTGTGAAAGTCAGAAAAAGGTCAGTGACTGGAAGAGGAGCTGTGCTATGAGATGAACACATGACCTGACCACAGCCAAACACCCAACTCCCTGCAAAATCCCCAATAATCACTGTGCACCCTCATTACAGGGGCTGAGCTGTGTGCAGCACATGGCATGGAGCACCCAGGCATGGGACTCTGCCCCTGGACCTTTACATTGAGCTGACAATGACTTCTTACAACCTGGACTCAGTCAAATTAGAACGCAACACATATAAGAGCTGAATAGGAGACTTCATAAACTAAAAACTCCCTTAAATGTTAAAGTCAAATTGACTTATTTAGAATTGGGTCTTGTAGTATTTGCTTAGGTATGAGCAGAAAAACAGCCCGTGTAGAGTTAATATTTTACTTCAGCCACAGCATACTGCAAACGATTGTCAGTTCTTAGAGATTCAAAACTGAATTCCTTCATTCTATGCACACTTCTATTGCCTGAGCATAGTATGTGATTCCGTGTCCATGGGGTTGCACTACAAATCTCACGTTGTGGGATCTCAAGATATAAGGGTACAGTTTGGATTTTATAGTATTTTTGGGAACAACCAGGTTGTAAAGTTTCAGTGGCCATTAAAAAAAAAACTGGCAGATGAAAAAATATGTTAAATATGTTGTTGTTGATTTTAAAAGAGCAGTTGTTGTCTACCGGTGGGCAATCAGATTTCAGCTTTATTATCTGGTGAAATTAAACAAAGAATTGTATTGGTCGCTATGGAAAAGGACTCCACTTTT
Organism: Rana kukunoris; assembly: GCA_029574335.1. Taxonomy (NCBI): domain Eukaryota; kingdom Metazoa; phylum Chordata; class Amphibia; order Anura; family Ranidae; genus Rana; species Rana kukunoris. The sequence continues at coordinate 76,543,762 of CM056053.1, forward strand.
GTTCTCTCGGTCCTATCCAGATTTACAACTAATACCCATCCATTCTGTACTCTGAGCAAACCATATACATTTCCTACCATCTCCAAGCCCATATCTTCTGGTTCCCTATGGAGACCAAAAGTCTGATTTACTAAAGAAGTTGAGAATCCTCAACAATAAATTGGGTGAATATTCACTTCAATCATCCAAGCAGTCAAAAATACAGTTCCCTGTGTACTTTTTTTTTTTTTTTACCTGACATGAATAATGGAAGCAAGCATTCACACAGTTTATAGATTCTCAACTCCTCTGGTAAGCTGGTCCAAGAGTGCGCTAGAAGTGTGTGCATCCCTTCATTTTATATTTCCACAGCCTAATTTCTATGGAAGCATTATGGGATTAATGAGTTCACCCTGTGTTCACTATGATATTTGAGATATTTGAAGAAAACCTGTGCTAGGATAATTAGCCAGTGTGGGAAATACTTTTGTTAGTGGTTTCAATGTTTCCACAGTTCAATTCAAAACTTCCACATTGACATAATATTTTTATTACATTCCCTATTAGAACTTTAAAAGGGAGGATTTTCAAAGTAACTCTGAAAATTGTGTCAATGCTTTACCAGGAGTGCCGCCAACAGAACATAATTGGTAAGTATTGATGTAATATACATTAGGTATATATTGGATGGATTGGAAAAACGCTGTATACTTGTCCATGAGGTTATTGCAAGAGAAGCTGTCCTAAGAGTAGAGAATTACTTCACCGAGTCAATTTTATTTCCTGCGGCCTATCCCTTCATCTGCTATTTCCACAGCCTATCCCTTCATTTATTTGCACAGCCCATCCCTCCATCTTCTTTTTCCACAGCCTATCCATTCATCTATATACAGAGCCTATCCCTTCATCCGCTATATCCACAGCCTTTCCCTTCATCTGCTATTTCCACAGCTTATCCCTTCGTCTATTTCCACAGCCGTTCCCTTCATCTGCTATTTCCACAGCCTATCCCTTCATCTATTTCCACAGCCTATCCCTTCATTTGCTTTTTTCACAGCCTATCCCCTCATCTTCTATATCCGCAGCCTTTCTCCTCATCTGCTATTTTCACAGCCTATCCCTCCATCTTCTATATCCACAGCCTTTCCCTTCATCTGCTATTTCCACAGCTTATCCCTTCGTCTATTTCCACAGCCGTTTCCTTCATCTGCAATTTCCACAGCCTATCCCTTCATCTATTTCCACAGCCTATCCCTTCATTTGCTTTTTTCACAGCCTATCCCCTCATCTTCTATATCCACAGCCTTTCTCCTCATCTGCTATTTTCACAGCCTATCCCTCCATCTTCTATATCCACAGCCTTTCCCTTCATCTGCTATTTCCACAGCCTATGTCTTCATCTTATATTTCGGTAGCCTATTCCTTCATCTATATCCACAGCCTATCCCTTCTTCCTTTATATCTACAGCCTATTCCTTCATCCTCTATATCCACAGCCTATCCCTTCATATATTTCCACAGCCTATCCATTCATCTATCCACAACATATCCCTTCATCCTCTATATCCACAGCCTATCCCTTCCTCCTCTATATCCACAGCCTATCCCTTCGTCCTCTATATCCACAGCCCATCCCTTCCTCTTCTATATCCACAGCCTAACCCTTCATCCTCTATATCCACACCTATCCCTTCCTCCTCTATCCACAGGCTATCCCTTCATTCTCTATATCCACAGCCTATCCCTTCCTCCTCTATATCCACAGCCTATCCATTCATTGCCTTTTCCCACAGCCTGTCCCTTCATCCTCTATATCCACAGCCTATCCCCTCATCTGCTTTTTCCACAACATAGCCTCTTATCCGTCCCACAGCCTAGCCACTAATACTCTAGTTCCACAATTTAATCCAATCCACTATTTCAACAGCCCATGCCCTCATCTTCTATTCCCATAGCATAACTCTACAACCTAACCCCCATTTCACTAGTTCCATAGCATAATCCATAATCCTCTATTTGCACAGTCTAACCCTTCTTTTACTATTTCCACGCATAACCCCTTATTTTTCCACATCCCAAATTCCCATCCCTCCTACAACTCATGTAAAGACCGACCTCCTCAACCTGTTGCTTTCACCAAGAGCATAGCCCATCATCCAGCAAATCTATAGCCTAATTTTCCATCCACTGTTTTATAATCCAACCCCTCGTACACCATTTCTCCTGCATAACCAATCAAAACCTAGTTCTATAGTCTAACCCCTAGTCCACCATTTCTATGGCCTAACTCTTTATAAGCTACAGTTCCATAGCCTAACTTCTCATAAACTATTTCTATAGCCCCCCTCCACCCAATAAGTTATATCTATAGCCTAACCCCCCATGAGCTATAATTACAGACCAACTCCCGCCCATTATTCCCATAGCCTCACCGTTCATGGGTAGTTTCCATGGACTGATTACCTCTATCGCCTAGCCTAACATATATCTTTATTGCCTAACCTCTAGTTCACAGTTTCTTGAAGAAGGTTGTCTCTATATGTTACAATCAGGATGATACCTAACCTAAGCCAAAAACTCCGACCTGGACCTTTGACCTTCCTTATTTACTCACAAGCTGAGGTTTCCAAGCCTGGCTCATTAAGATATGAGATAGGATTGACATAATATGCTACTGGTATAGCTAATTAATTCTTAAAGGGAGGTAACATTTGCATTGCCTGCCTGTGTTAGTGCATGTATATACATTGTTGCACACTTGGCATAGCAGAGCCTATTAACTTATAATTATTTTGTAAAGAACAATATAGAAAAATAGAAGTTTGTGTTCCCTTGGCAGAGAAAAAAAAACCTCTTATATAGAGAGTTTAGGAGAGTTTATTCTGCCAGAAAGCAGAAAGCTCCAACCAAAAACGCAAACCTATTTATTTATTTTTTTCTCAAAATATGCCTGTAATCGTCCTAATGTGCATGGACACATAGGATAACATTGAGCTGCTTCTATACAGGCAAACACAAAACAGCTGAAGAAGCAACGATCTTTAAGCCAGCGTGCATGGACCCAAGTGTATTGGACGGATAAAATAGTCAGTTGTCCAAATAGATGCTATATATATATATATATATATATGTATATATATATATATATATATATATATATACATATATATATATATATATATATATATATATATATATATATATATATATATATATATATATATATATATATAATGTATTTATTTTATTTGTTTATTTTTGTATCTTTTTCTTTGCATTTTTTTCTATATTCTGTTTTATGACTCGGTACACCAACCCCTAACCTGGACAGTCCTTCTAAATGAAGGCTTTGTCTATGCAGTCTTTGATTCTTTGATTCTAGTTTATAGGGGGTTATTTTCTAAAAGTTCAGGATAAATCTCAAAAGAGATAGGAAGCCTCATGCGCAAATCTGCAGCAAATCCCTCAACTATATATGGGCCATGGCCAATGAAAAGTAGCCTGGTGCTACCACCCAAATAAATAAAAAAATGCAGTTGATTTACTAAAACAAAGAGTGAAATGTGTTGTGTTAGGAGGAGGAAATCACACACTTATACAATTCAATTGCACAAACTTCTTTAGATCTACCATCAACTAGTGTAGTACAGGCCTGCCTGTTTGGATATGCATTGAAAGTACTGTTTAGATTCGCCCTTATATTATATAGTTTTGGTAGATCGAATGGAGAATGTACAGAAATTGTACAATCAAAAATGTATACAGTAGTGTAGTGCCAGCTTTAGTGAATACGGTGAATAAGGTTGTATTGTCAGAGGAATTAAAAAATAAATAAAATAATAATAATATCTATCTATCTATCTATCTATCTATCTATCTATCTATCTATCTATCTATCTATCTATCTATCTATCTATCTATCTATCTATCTATCTATCTATCCATCTATCTATAGATATAGATATGTATCTATCTATATATCTATCTATAGATCTATCTATCTATATAGATATGTATCTATAGATATATCTAACTATCTATAGATTTATATCTATAGATAGATAGATACATCTATAGATCTAGATTTAGATCTATAGATCTAGATTTAGATCTATAGATAGATAGATACATCTATAGATCTATAGATAGATCTATCTATCTATCTGTAGATCTATATATATATAGATAGATAGATAGATAGATAGATAGATAGATAGATAGATAGATAGATAGATAGATAGATAGATAGATAGATATAGAGATATATCTATCTATATGTTTATAGATAGATAGATATCTCCATACCTCTCAACTTTTTGAGATGAGAATGCCTATCATCAAAAGTATGCAGGCATAGGGCACACACTCTTGCCATGATGAATAAAGTGAAAAGGGTCACCCTTCTATTCATTTTCGACAGAAATAGGTAAGGCAAAATCCTGTTTCTTATCAAATATATTATTTTACTGTATTATATTATATAATGCCTCCAGGATTTGTTTGGGGAATGCACATCTCAGGTGTCCATCAGAAGGCCGAAGGTTCAGCTAAACTCTGGGGTAGAGGAATAGAGGCTACCCACTAGCAAAGGGTATGTTAGTAAATAAGATGAACATGCACAGTAAATATCCAGTCATACGCCAGGGAATTAGAAAATAATTATTCAATTTATTTACTAACATTAACTTTGCTAGGTGGACAGACTCTACTTTAGGAAGTCAACTCCAGCGTTTTACTATAGGAATAAACTGATGATTTAAAAACCTCACCTATGTGCCCTGGAAATGTGAGGGGTCAGTTTGTGCTTCAGTAATCTATTTCCATGATATTTATAGCACATGCATCCCACCCACTGTGTACCAGGTGATCTGCCCTTCTGCTCCTGTGCCTGCAATGTGCCCCACACTAGATCAATACAGTGCACTCCCCTGATGACACCATGAAAAGTGGAGTCATTAGGAACAACCAATCAGGTTATGTAACAAGAGAGGAATCTGGTGGCTGTGGGTAAGACATATTTCCTAAATGAAGCCCTCAGCAGTAGAGAGCTGAGCTGTGTCTAGGCATTTGTTAGAGCAGGCCAGGGCTTTCCTGGGGAGCAGAGTGGATCCTGGAGAGTGCTGAAGGTCACAGGCACCTTGCTGCTGCTGTCTTTGTTAGTACACATGAGCCCTGAGCTCTGTATTCCCGGGCTGCATCTGATTAGGAATGCAGGAGGCATTCATGGGAAAAGCCTGTGACTGGAGAGAGCGAGGAGCCCAGGTCGGCTGCTGTAACCCTAAAGGGAAAAGGACGACCACATCCACCGGCAGCATACAGCAGCCGCAGCGCAGCCTACACAGATGAGGATGTTATATTTGACTTAACAGTGAGCGCAAGTAATTAAGGGCTATCCTTAGTCCTGACAGCTGGAGTAATAGGATGCCTCTGCGGGCTAGGAGCTGGGGGAGGTGGCAAGACATCTCTCTCCAGTGACTGCAAGAAGCAGTTTGATCTCAGTGGTGGGATTCCCATAGCTAACTATATTTTAAAAACATGAAGGTCACAACCTAACAGTATATATTTGCCAGGCGGTCCCACCTCAGCCCCTGCCAAGTGTTTTCCCTCCTTCTAAATGACTTAACTCTACACTATCCTTATAGGCTGCCCTTTATTTTTATATATGTATTAGTACATAGGAAATCACAGCTCTATATCCGTATAATAAAAAATAAAAAGACTTATATGTAAATTATTATTATTATTTCTTCAATATTTACTTCAAATGTAATTTATAAATATATAGTCATTAATATATATATATATATATATATATATAGAGAGAGAGAGAGAGAGAGAGAGAGAGAGAGAGAGAGAGAGAGAGAGAGAGAGAGAGAGAGAGAGAGAGACAGAGACAGAGACAGAGATGAGAGGATGATTTACCAAGGGAGTTGAGAGTCTTCTTACATTAGTTAATCAGCATAAACGTGTCTATATATAATATAACATTCACAAATGTATGACGACTTTCAACTTCCTTGGTAAATCACCATCTCATCCTCTCTGTATATATAAATAGCTAGATATTTACAAGAACATATATATATATATATATATATATATATATATATATATATATATATATATATATATATATATATATATATATATATATATATATATATATATATATAAAGAAATAATAATACAAAGGAAAAAGGTGTGTGTGTGTTTGTATATATACACACACAAACACACACACACACACACATATATATATATATATATATATATATATATATATATACATATATGTACTTTATATATATATATATATATATATATATATATATATATATAAATAAAACATATATATTTTTGTAAATTTATAGTCATTTATATAGAGAGAGGATATACAAAAACCAAGAGCAGCACTCCTTCCTTTTGCCCTGTTGTGTTTGTATTATATATATACACACACACACATATATATATATATATATATATATATATATATATATATATATATATATATATATATATAGTAATTAAAATAAATAATTAAAAAAATGTATATATATATATATATATATATATATATATATATATATATATATATATATATATATATCTTGTACAGGCATACCCCACTTTAAGTACACAATGGGGTTTATTTACTAAAGCTGGAAAGCGCAAAATAAGGCTCACTTCTGCATAGAAACCAATAAGCTTCTAACCCCAGCTTGTTCAATTAAGCTTTGGCAATAAAACCTGGAAGCTTATTGGTTTCTATGCAGAAGTGAGTCTGATTTTGCGCTTTCCAGCTTTAGTAAATTAATCCCATTGTGTAAGTGGGGTATGCCTGTATATACAAACACAACAAGGCGAGGAAGGAGGGCTGTTGCTGGTTTTAGTTTGGAAACACACAATCTTATTACTTGGCACCTATATGCCTATATATGAACCCATATAGTTGCATGCATTTCATGGTGTAAAGCAAATGTTGTTATTTTTTCTTTTCTTTACAATAACCAAAAGACAAATCAGCAAGAGAGACCTGTGTGGATCTTAAATTGGCAAAATAACGAGGCTTACTTAAGGAGTTGAGAATAGTCACACACACAAAGAAAAGTTGAATAACATATTCTGCTTGTTGATTTTATCTGCACATTAAATTAAATCTTTACTGTTTTTGGGGGAACATTCTTAACTATTTTCAGTATATTATTGGCTGCAGTGGTCGTATTTAACATTATGGAGTAAGTTAAACATTGTATGAAGGGCCCCCTATAAAATAAAGAGGAATAGCACGTTTGTTATAGATGGACTATAGTAAATAAAATGAGATAGGTCGCCCCAGCAATCGTTTCGGTTAAGTGACTTAATTATGATTGTTACAATTATTGGTAACATTCTAGTAGGATATATATATATATATATATATATATATATACACTGTATACAACTAGAGATCAGTATAACATTTTTACACCAAGCGTGTGTGTTGAGAATTGTGTGTTGGCGATATAAGGCGATGTAGATAATCAAATGAATTATTGCATGTGTATTAAAGTGATCATTTGAAGACTAATAAGAGCACATTGAAAGAAATATTTTCAAATGATTGGAGGTTTGAATTAAACATGATCTCGGACGCATGGTGTAATATTTTCCCTGCTTACAGTATATAGCCATTGAGTAAGTCCAAACAGTCATGTCTTGGCACATTATCTAGTACGATCCATATGTTCACTACACGTATGAACAGACACATTATAGTAATAAAGAACTATTATAAAACATATAAGGGTTCATTTACAAAGGGAAGTGCAGTTGGCCCAGAGCTTAAGGGAACTGCAGTCTGCTTACATTTGTAATAAAAGCATCTTTCCCATTCTGAAGCTTCCCTCCAACCACTTTGCATATTATTTTATATATACAGTCATTCTGTACTTGCCAAATTTGCTGCAGAAATCTCCATCCACTGAGTCTGGCTGCAACCATTTTAATTGCGGGCAACTGAAGCTGTTGCCTGTTCACTTCCTGGATTTAGACACACAGAGGCATACCTCCATCTCTGCAGCCTGTAGCTCCCATTGGCCCTCTTATGACTCATCCCCCTCCCTTCCTGGCAAACTCTCACCAGAGTTAGAGAGAGGGCTGTGTATGATGTCATAAGCCTAGGCCTTTTACCAGACAAGAAACATGAAGTGGGCTGTATAAGGCAGTTACTGGAATAATAATAAAAAAAAAATGTTTTACAATCTTTTTACAAATGTTGTCTAAAACAACAAGGGCAGAAGATTTGATAGATGGAAAGTTGAAAAAATGACTGAAGTTCCACTTTAAGGGTAAGCTACACTGATTTTCATCATTCAATTTTGTGGAAGCAAAAATGCTGTTTTTCCCTCTTGCATGTGATTGGGTATTCTTTGCAAAGTGAAGCTTTACCTTATTTACTAAGCGCTGGAGTAACTGCACTTGTATGTAGAGTGCACAGTCTATTTGCCTTTAATAAATGAACTCCATATATAGAACTTATACATCCATTAGTAATATATGTGGAACAGTGTTTTCACTTCTATATGCTAGAATAGACTGTGATTGAACTGTCCAGAGCGTTTGTGTTTGTATGTGTCTACTATATTAGCTGCCAAAGTAGAGGGTGTGCAGTGAATAGACAGGTGTATATGTTACCAGATGCTAGCAGTCTGGTGTAGATATCCTAATTCATCCAACATAGAAAAAGATAGACCCAGCAGAGAATGTATACAGAGCACAATGTAACATGAACCCAGCAGTTATGGTGGAGGGATCTCATTCAAATAATAAGGCTTCAGGTGACCCTACCAGATGATGGTGGTGCAACCTCTACACACATATCTATGACCTTCCATGTTGTGTGGGCCCCATTCATACTGCCCATCCAAACAACAAGGTCAATGTGCAGCACAACAGATATGTAATGGTCTGTATATCTATCTATCTATATTTTATTCCATTACTCTTTTTGGGGTTGATTTAAAAAAACTGGAGAAGGGAACACAAGCAGTATCTGCCCAGAGCCACCTTTTAAAATTTCTGATTAATGTTTCCATAGAAAGAAGGTCAGAAGGAATTGGTTGATAGGAATCTATCTATCTATCTATCTATCTATCTATCTATCTATCTATCTATCTATCTATCTATCTATCTATCTATCTATCTATCTATCTATCTATCTATCTATCTATCTATTTCTCTGTCTGTCTGTCTGTCTGTCTGTCTGTCTGTCTGTCTATCTATCTATCTATCTATCTATCTATCTGTCTGTCTGTCTGTCTGTCTGTCTGTCTGTCTGTTTGTCTGTCTATCTATATTTTATTCCATTACTCTTTTTGGGGTTGATTTATAAAAACTGGAGAAGGGAACACAAGCAGTATCTGCCCAGAGCCACCTTTTAAAATTCCTGATAAATGTTTCCATAGAAAGAAGGCCAGAATGAATTGGTTGATAGGATCTATCTATCTATCTATCTATCTATCTATCTATCTATCTATCTATCTATCTATCTATCTATCTATCTATCTATCTATCTATCTACTGTCTGTCTGTCTGTCTGTCTGTCTGTCTGTCTGTCTGTCTGTCTGTCTGTCTGTCTATCTATCTATCTATCTATCTATCTATCTATCTATCTATCTATCTATCTATCTGTCTATCCATAGAGCATCTATCTCCTATACTCGATATACAAGCATGTGTCATTCTACCTATCCATGCCATATATTTTCTGTTTATTAAACTTAAGTATTTATCTCCTACAAATTTCATCTCTCTGTCTTAGTATTCTTTCTTTCTTTCTTTCTTTCTTTCTTTCTTTCTTTCTTTCTTTCTTTCTTTCTTTCTTTCTTTCTTTCTTTCTTTCTTTCTTTCTTTCTTTCTTTCTTCTCTCTCTCTCTCTCTCTCTCTCTCTCTCTCTCTCTCTCTCTCTCTCTCTCTCTCTTTCTCTCTCTCTCTCTCTCTTTCTTTCACATTGATAGTGTTGTTTGGTTAGGGAACCATCATATACATGCCCTCTGTTTTCAAGTGACTGGCTCCTCTTGTGCTCAAGGCATGGTTCCCACCAAACCTCCTGCCCCATCCATGCAGTACAGTATTATCACCAACCTTTCTTATCCGTAATACATACACAATACACATAGAGAGTCGATGCATCATGTACATGAGTTATCCATTATAATATAATGGTTGTACTATATGTAAAAATGTATACTTAACATTACACAAACCCATTCAAGAAACATCAGATACAGGTGATATGGCTTTCACAGTGTTCATAATTTGCAAATCAAGGAATCAGGGTTCCTCATTAGAGCTGTAAGTCCTGCTCTCCACCAATCAGCGAGGCCTGATCTTGTCTGCTCTGTGAATGAACTTGCTTCTCTCCAGTCACGTGACCCCTGGCGTCTTCTTCTACTCCAGTCATTGTTGGCTGCCAGGATTCATTTACTCCACACATGTAATCATCACTGCAGACACCCAGTGTACTCTGCTGTATATGATCCCTTCTTATAACTAGAAAAGATAATTCTTCATCTGGGATTAGGAGTGCTGCAGAGTATTATAATGATATCATATATACGTTCATTTTCATAGTAAATGCAATGCAATCTTTTTATGTTCCAGCTGTCCTGCTAGTCCTTTAATAATGACTTGATATGGTATATGATCATCCTCCAGCTCAGTTCCTTGGGAGATAATAGGAAACAAAACAAGCCAGTAATGCAGACTTTGCCTGTCTGCTCAATAAGAGCTCTGCTGTCTCTTTCTGTATTCTTCCAGTTACATTTCTGCAGAGTGGAGGAATTCATTCATAAAGGGGGCATTGATGTCCTTATGTTTATTAAAATAAACATCATATGGGCTTATTGACTCAAACAGTACAGGGTGCAGTATCTATACAGTTATCAATTACATTTTCAGTTTACTGAAGATACCATTATGGCTGGCTGCTTTAAGGAGAGCCGTGTGCTGCTCATGACCCTCCTTTCTCACTTGCTTTTAAATTGAATGAGTATTACCAATATCCACACTGAGTATATAGCTTACAACAGCTTAAAGTCTATTTCAAGCAGCTCCAAGTGTTTAATTTAAGTATACATTATAACATATAGTACAACCATTATATTATACTGGGTAGCTCATGTACAGGATGCATCGACTCTCTCTGTGTATTCTGTCTGTGCTATTGGTTTAGAAAGGTTGGCGATAATACTGTAGAAAGTTTGGTGGGAGCCATGCATTGAGCAATAAGCAGCCAAAGCCACCTGAATAGAGAGGACTTGTATGGAAAGGTTACTACATGAGTGGGTTAAAGTATTCTTGTATAAGCAGCAAACATGGTGAAAAAAGGCCCCTTAATCAATAGTATGATCGCATTTTAAAAGAAAGAAAGAAAGAAAGAAAGTAAGAAAGAAAGAAAGAAAGAAAGAAAGAAAGAAAGAAAGAAAGAAAGAAAGAAAGAAAGAAAAAAGAAAGAAAGAAAGAAAGAAAGAAAGAAAGAAAGAAAGAAAGAAAGAAAGAAAGAAAGAAAGAAAGAAAGAAAGAAAGAAAGAAAGAAAGAAGGAAAGTAAGAAAGAAAGAAAGAAAAAGAAAGGAAGGAAGGAAGAAAGAAGGAAAGAATGAAAGAAAGAAAGTAAGAAATAAAGATAAGAAAGAAAAAAGAAAGAAAGAAATGTACAACATAGGTAGACATGTAATTGAAAGAAAGATAGCAAGAAAGAACGAAATAAAGAAATAAGGGTACAACACAGGTGAAAGAAAGAAAGAACGAAAGAAAGAAAGAAAGAAAGAAAGAAAGAAAGAAAGAAAGAAAGAAAGAAAGAAAGACATTTACAATATAGGTAGAAATGTAATTGAAAGAAAAAAGCAAGCAAGAAAGAAAGGTACAACATATAGGTACTGTATAAGAAAGAAAGAAAGAAAGAAAGAAAGAAAGAAAGAAAGAAAGAAAGAAAGAAAGAAAGAAAGAAAGAAAGAAAAGGGGAAAGAAAGAAAAGGGGAAAGAAGAAAAAAGGAAGGAAAAAAAAAATAAAGAAATAAAGATGTAGACTTTCAGTGAGTTCGTATGGTTGTACATTACAACGTATCCATAATATGCACAATAACCGGCCACAGCCAATGGCAATCCAGCTCTCATGAACA